>OX451741.1:1085229749-1085747132 GCA_948472305.1 Vicia faba | reverse complement strand
AATGCGATCTTAATCACAATCATTTGTGATTTCGAAGTTGCGGTGGATTTAGAATGATTATGATCTATTATCTGATTTTGAGAGTACTTACTTACTTGACTAATATAAAGCAAGAGAAATTCTTCAAATTTGAGTATGGTCTAAAGATTTTTCTCTTTGCACCTTGTAAAAGAGAGTATATTTACAAAAGCAATTTATTTGACCATACACCTAGTCTCAATTTGTCCCTTAGATCTATACTTTTATAATATTCCATGTTGTAGTTCTTGGATGCAAATGATTGTTTGATAGTTTATTATTTGGTTTCTAATTAATTACTACTATTTCTTTTAAGGTATGGAGCAATTCTAACAGAAATAGATGTTGACGAGCGGACACCATCAGTTATATAGAAACTTAAACGACTGTAAGTGATAATGGTAAAGTTAATTTTAGCAAACTCGCTATCACAATAGATAAATGCATGTTCAGGGAAGTTGATCAAGAAATCATTCAATATATATTGAAACCATTGTATTTCACAGGTTAAAGATGTTAAGACACTATACTCAACTCCAGCTGTTAATCTGGATACAATATTTTGTTTTTTTGGATTTCTAACAAAGAAGAAATGAACCAATTATAACACAATAACCAATGATGAACTTTCTTGTGTCAAGACACCTTGCCCAATCAGAGTCGACAAAACCAAAATGATTCAAATCTTTAGATATTGAAAATAAGACACCTTTAGCAGAGGACTTCATATGCGTTAAGTTCTTGTAGCAGCCTGATAATATGGCAAGAGAGGATGGGAGGCATAAATGTTGAACAACATAAGAAATATCATACCTTGTATTTTTCAAATAGACCAACCTTTGAATTAGCCTTATATAAGAATAATGATCCTCTAATGGTTGGCCATCTATTGCTAAAAGTTTAGTAATAAGATCAAAGGGCACTTATGATGGTTTGGCTGCAAGAAAATCTATGTCTTCTAGGAGTTTAAGTGACATTTTCTCTGATTTAAGAAAATGCCTTTAGATGATCTGACAATCTCAAACCCCAAAAAAACCTCAATTGACCAAGGTCATTGATTTTGAATTTTTGATTAGGAGATCTTAGACAAATTGAATTTCCTGAATAGAATCCACTTCTAAGATAATGTCATTTACATAAACCAACAAAGTAGTGAAACTCTTCTTACTTGATTTTACATATAAGTGTTTGGCATGTGACTTCACACACAAGAGGAAGGTGAATTGTGTGTTTCAGAAAAAATTGATTTTGAAAAACTTTTAGAATTATTTTCAGAGTTTAAAAACATTTTAGAAAGGTTTTAAAAGTACGTAGAGGAAATAAAATTTAGAAAGTATATTGCAAAAACTAAAAGTTAAGGGAAGAGAGAAAACATCAGAAGTTATAGAGGCTCGGTCAAAAGAAAAAGATCTAATCCTATCCCCAAAAATTTTGTTGAGAATATCCAATAACCTTAAGAGCTTTAAGTAGGTTGAAATCTCGACCCCCCTTATACAAGAAATATGAAATTTGTGGCTAACTTCCAATCAAACAACAAACATGGAGAGAAGCGGTGAGTCTTCCTTCCAAATGATGGATCGAAATGGTTAGTGTCCTTTTCATAAGAAACTTGGATGATTAGTCTTCAAGCTTTAAAACAATATTGTACATGGGTTGATCTTGAATTTCGGTGAGATTTTAACATTGAGCTAAACTCATGAACCTAGGAGATTTTATATTGGGATAATCTCCAACCTTAGCAAAATTTTAATAATGGGATGAGCTTGAACCAAAAAGAGGTTTTACACGTGATAACCCCATGCAATATGAGATTTTAACCATGGGTTAATATCAAACTAAATAAGACTTTTGAACAGGTTGAGCCTTCGAACCGAATCGATGACTTAATACCTAAATCCCTAGAACCAAGCTTTTAATGGGTTTAACTTCTAAACCAAATGTATAATCCATAAATGTGTGAAATATTCTACCAAGGTAAAAACAATTTCCCTTGGTGAATTTAGAAATTCATCATTCTTAAAATACATCTGCCTCACTTGTAAAACGAGTTTCTTGAAAGCACTACGAATAAATTTTAGTGAGAGAAAGTAAAGAAAATATTTTAGAAAGAGAGTGAAGAGTGAGGAATGAAATTTCATATTTTTATGGATGTGAAAATGTCTGAGAAGGGATATCTATTTATAGGCTAGAGGTTGACACAAAAAAAAGAAATATTTTATGGCCGAAATTGATGAGCCAATTGATTGGCTCATGCACCAATCGATTGGTTGGCCTAACAATAATAATTTTTGGTTTGTTTTAAAAGGCAAGAAAATATCCATAGCCATTATCACTCATTAAGATGATGTCCTAAATGTTCAGGACACATTTTTTCTCTGACCCAATCGATTGAGCAAAGTGCCAATCAATTGGCATGAACAAATATTTTCCCATAAATTTTCTGACAGTTCCCAAATCATGTGGCACGATTTCAAGAAATTTTTAGAAATATTTTTTGAGAAACACATGTTTAAAAATTTGTTTGTATGTGTATGTGTTTGATTAGTCGTATAAATTTTTGAGAAAAACCTTATGCTTTTACAATGTTATTCATTCAGATGCGTCAAGGTAAGATTTCACACACTTCAAGTATTGTCAGATGCTTCACTCTTATAGGCACTTGGTTGAGCTTCACTTTGAAATTATACTTGAGTTATATTTCATTTAGATGCCATCAGTTGAGAGTCAAGTATATTAAGTCCTATTGTTCTGATTGCATCCTTAACTGCTTTATACTTGACTTTAGTTTTATCAACAAAGACTAGTTGTCATCATCAAAAGCATGTTAATCTTTAAGAGATATTCCTTGATCAAAGACCTTCAAAACAATGTTCTACATTCTACCCCTTTTTAATGATGATAATGCATTCTCAGAGATGTGGTAAAAGAAATAAAAAAATATTTGTTTGAAGTAATTAAACTCCCCCCCCCCCCCCCCCCTCAAATAAGTAGTTAAAATACTCTATTACCCCTAAGAGTACACTCCCCCCCCCCCCCTCCCCTCCCCTCAGTCAAAATAAAAGGAGGCTAATGATGCATTGCAATAATTTAAATATGCAAACATGTTGGAAAGTAACACTCAGGCAAAGAAAATATCACTTTTATTAATTCAAATTGCTAGGAATTCGAAGTAAAAAATAGAAATTATGGAATTTAAATAGTACATAAAACAAGAAATAACATGGAATTATACACACTTAGACACATAGGTGAGACAATAGAGATAACTATGAACATAAAAACAGAAAGATGTATACACATAATATGTATTCCACTAATATCAAAGGTCCCAAAAAGATATGGTTACCAAAATTAGAAAAGTCAAGTTGTGATGCAAATGATGATCCTGACAATTACTCTTTAAGTGACACAATTGAACCAATGTCTAACTTAAGAATGGAATACCATTAAGGATCATCACATTCAAAATTTTAATGAAGATATTTCTAAGTGAATTGCATCTTAACACTCCCTTAGCAAGGTATGTAATGTAACCATGTAGTTTTGTTTCACAAATTCAGTAAAAAGAAATTTATGAAGCTATCATCAAAGAACATTAGTATCTTTCTATGCAAGAAAGGTTAAATAAATTTGATAGAAACAATGTTTGAGAACTCATTCCTAAATATAATTGATTGATTTAAACCTTAGCGGATCTTACGCAACAAGCTTGATGGTTTTTAGAAATTTTTTGAGAAATAAAACAAGACTTTAAAGGTTACAATTAGTAAGAAGTCGTATATTTCAATGAAACTTATACCCAATAACTCGATTAGAAGTCATAAGGATTATTCTAGCATTCTCATGCATTATATTTTTCAAATGGATGTCAAGATTACATATTTAAATGGCTACATCCACAAGGAATTGTATGTTGATCAACCTACTATTTTTAGAAAATTTCTTAGTTATGTTTTCAATAATGAAAAGGTCTCTACAATCCAAAACAAGCTCCTAGTGATTGGTTTGATAATCTGAGAAATCTTCTGCTTGAAAACAAGTTTCTAAGAAGGAAGGATGATACAACTCTTGATCAAATAAGGCATATCTTTTTCTTGTGCATGCTCTCTTTGTCGATACAATACTTCTAGCAAATCTTTGAACAAGGGTGTTTATGATATGATGTAGATTAAAATTGAAATATGGGAGAGCTCTTTATACTTTCCTAAGTGTACATAAAGAACTTGTTATCTAATGGAACTTGTCAACCCAAATGAATTTGATGAAGACGTTTATTATGTTTTTCAACAGAATTACCCAAAGTGAATACGCTAATGATATTATTCAATGACTATGATCGTGAAAGGTTAAGGTGATAAATTTGTAATGGATTTATCATTCATATAGATGGACCAACTCTTGTATCAAACTATTCATAGAGAAGGAAAATCGATGATCACATGATATTCCCTAAAATATGGGAAGTTTCTCTAGTTATCTTGAGGCTTTGAGTGTTTGTGGAGAAAAGTGGTCTAAGGAGACTCAAAAGAGGCTATCCAAAACACTCTTAAGGGGGAAGAATCATCTCTTGGAGAAATCTAAGCAAGAAAGAAGTAGAAAAAAGAATTTCCTCTCGGTTTATAAGGCTTTCAAGACTTTTGAATTATGTCCAAAAAAGAATCAATGGGAAGAAGTACTTCAAAGTTACCTACCAGTTGATTTCAAAGAAGGATGCTACCTTCCGCGGGGAGAAATTCAATCTTAAATCCTATTTTTTTATTCCTTAATCTAGGTTGTTCATGTCCATCTCTATAAGATAACTTGTTCCTTTCACATTGGATATATGTGCTTTGATTATATTATACCTTTTTGATTATGAAAAAGGGAGAAAATTATACTCCCAAGGGGTACAATATACTCTCTTCTTAATTGAGAGAGAGTTTAATCACTCGAAATATATTTGTTTTTTTATGTTACCACCTTTCCTGAAAGATGAGTTGTTATCATCAAAAGGGGGGAGGGTTTGGATCTATGTGCTTGCACATATATAATTGAGAATCCCGCAAAAGATCCTCTCTGATGTTTTGATGACAACCAAATCAATCATTATAATGAAGTTGGTGGAAATATATTTCAACTCTCTGATGATGGTGACCTAACTAGAGAAATATCTCAAGCCTAAACAAGAAAAGAGACTCAATACTAAAGTGCTTATATAATCGACGTATTTGGGAATGTATCTTAGAAGCCCCAGAGTAATGAAATAGAGGAAGTGTGAAAGCTCGTTAGGTCGTGTCTGTCTCAGTGACCCAAGTTTTGTAAAATTAAGGAAATAAATTATAATTGCTAATTCAACACACACACACACACACAGAGACACACACACACACACACATACACACGCACACACGCACACTTAAAAATCCTTTTCAAAATGTTTTTATCTTAAAATTTGTTTTTTAGGCCAAGCTAAGTGATTAAGAAGTTGTCTAAACTCTTTCTAAAGTCTTTTTAAACCAACCAATCGGTTGAGCACTTAAGCCAATTGATTGGCAAAAAGTTTTGAGCCAGCCAATTGATTAAAACCTTAAGATAATTGATTGGATGTCCTAAATGATTAACTAAAAGATTAGGATAGCATCTTAATAACCTACAACGAATCTATATAAATATTTTATTTCAAGGCATGGTACTCAATTAAAAATGGCTTGGACAATCGATTAGAGCATCATGTCAATCGATTGGCTCATTAATTATGTCATGGATCATTTCCTTTTCTGAGATTTTCTAACTCCTATATAAAGGAGGTTTGCCTCCATTTAATTTAAATAAACTTTCCAAAGCTTTAGAACTGCTTTGGAATTTATCTCTCTATTTTCTATTTCACTTAAAGTTGTCATAGTGCTTTTGAGTGAAGGTTTTCTTGTGAGGAAAATTTTGTAAGTGGTTGTGTGTTGCTGCAGTAAAGCGGAAAGAAAAAAGTAAGTTATTAATTTATCAGGTGTTATTTAGGTTATATCGTATCGTGTCCACAGATACTGGTGTATTGAAATTTTGTTCGGAAAATCTCTCGTTAATGAGTTTGGGGATAAATGGGTTGAAAGGAAAAGTAAAAGGTATCAATAGAAAATAAACATATAAAAAGGAAAAAGGAATAACTTATCAAGCATGCATATATACTACTTCTCACAGACTTAAATCTATCGATCTGTTATACTAAATCTGCAATATTCATCAATATCATCACGTGTCACTCACAACCTAAGTCATCACCTCAATAGCAATCTCTCAACAACCTCAACAACACAAAACTCAACCATGCTCGCATGCATCAGTGATCTCTTAGAGCGACACAAACAACACAGAGGCATTAATCACAGACACCCTAAGTGAATAACAACACTTAATCTATCTCTAGAATTTAGAAACTATTAGATAATCATCCTAGATAAGAATCTAAGCAGTATATGTCTATAGAAACTCAAACCCTATCACAGAGTAAAAATCAAGGATAACAACAATTGATAAATATTTGTAAAACAAGTTTTATATAATGCCAAAGGCGAAAAATATACATGAGTTCAAAGAAAATATAAATACAATACCTATCAAAAGAGAAATACAAAGAGAAAATAATAGATAAATCACAAATCTTCCAATTTGTCAGCGCCGATCGATGAGAAATCCACCTCCAATCATCCATAAGAAAAGCCCTAGAGTTGTTTTCTAAGATAATCTAATATAATTGAAGGTTGATGGAGTTGGGAGCAAAAAATTCCCCAAAACCTTAACCTAAAAAATGAACTTAATCTATTTTTATAAAACTCATCTCAGTAGACCGCGCTAAGCGGGCCTGGCTCACTAAGCGCGAGGTATTTACTTTACACACCAAACCGACCTAAACCGCACTAAGCGCGTTATCCGCACTAAGTGGGCTTCAAAATAATGCTTCAGTCAAAATGTCCAAACGCAAGCAGCGCACTACAGAATGCACTGAGTGCACTCGCTTTTAGCGGTCTTCTACATGCTAAGTGGGCTCTCCTAAGCAAAACTTCCCAAAACTGGTCTTTTATTCCGAAACTACACATGGGGAACCGTGCCTTCGACACATTATTCTCGATGCTCCAAAGTGCAACAAATACCTACAAAATGAATGGAAAAACATCAAATAGTACACTATGTACACAAAAACACAAATAAATAAAAATTAAATGTATTTACACAAACGCCGGGTTTATTTAACGATATTAACAACAAAGAGTCGATAAGTGCAACAAAAAGTATATACAAAAATAACTACAATTTGTACTTATCAAACTCTTCAAAATTTTTACTTGTTCGTCCTCAAACAAGGAAAAACAACTCAAAGAACCAAAAGTAACAAACCAAATAATAATGAATCAACAAGTTTTGAAAATGGAAAACAAATACAATGGTTCAAATGAAAAATGGTACACAAAAAGAAATATACCACTAAACTACGATGATAACATAAACACGAAACGTATGTTAAATACAAAGAACATGCCAAACATTCTAAAGCAATACTATTTCACAAATGAATCACACCTAGCAAAAAAAATTATTGGTAGATTAAAAACACACAAAATAAGGTATTTTCACTCACCCACAATCTTGCAAACAAAAGACTACTATATGCATTCATCTAAAAACTCATATTTAAAATACAAAGGCAAGAATCTCAATGGCTTTTCAAGGTTGTAATGTGGCTTGGTTGACAAATAAGGGATAAATCCTAAAGCTAATCGAAACAAAAACATGCCTAAACCTAAGGGAGTGATCAACTCACAAATTCTCAAGCAAAATAATTTCAATCAAACTTCTTCGTCATTCCATATTTCTCAAACCAACACACATCACTTATTAACACAATATTATTCTATACTCTTTTTATTTTTATTTTCCAAAGTTTTTTTCTCATTTTTTCTTTCTTTTGTATTTTTACTTTTTTTTCATAATTTTTTTATTTTCTTTTCTATCACAACCTCATAGAAATCAAAACATAAGCATATAAACATTACTCTCTCCAACTTGAATTCAATCATCATCATAATGTGAATACTCTCTACTTTCTAAGGCAAGGTAAAAATTCAAACCATAAATCATAGTTGAGGGTTCAAGAAAAAAAGAATAAATATCCATACAAAAAGATGAACCAAACACTCATAGACAAGTATTTAGCAAAAACAACATGGATATCGACAAAAAGCTCAAAAGGGGATACTAATGATCACACACTCACAAGGTGAATTGACTATTTGGCTAGGGGTAGTTGTGCTCAAAATGAAACAAAAAATGTCTTGATCATGTTCAAGATTTCATACAATCAACACAAAAAAAGGTTAAACATAATAAAATCCAGTTAAAACAAGAATTGTAGCCTCCATCATATGTGAACAATGAAAAGGTACCTCACAAAAAGGGTAGGAACTAAAGTGATCCACAAATGAACAAGTATGCAAAAGAATGAATGGCATAAAAATTGTAAAAAGTATAAGTATCATGAATATTCTAAACTATAGAAAGTGATAAACACATACCTCGAACGTGTACAAAAATTTAACAAAATTATTACCACTCATTCACAAGTTGAAACACTCAAACTTGGAAAATCACCAAAAGCGACCTCGAGCTATCAAACCAAAATTGAGTCCAAACAACAAAAGAAAGAATTAAAAATATTAATATTAATTACTATACTACAAATCCTTGGATGAAGTGGGAAAAAGGAGAGCCAGGTGAAAAATAAAAAAGAATTCACTGGCTCTGCATAGCAGGGCACGCTAAGCGGCACAGAGCGCACTAAACGCGCTACACCAGTTGCAGAAAAATAGGACAACAACAACAGTGCATTAGCACCCCCCACAATCACCTACACAATCTCAAATACACACAATATTTACAACATACAAACTTCCTCAGTCTAAACACGAAAAGCTTGCAGAAAAACATAAATTGACATAACAAAACAAACAGGTGAAAGTGAATTAACAAGTTCAGCACACAACATAAACGAATATAAAAATGCTTGTTACGTTGTAAGCTCGACACCTTTATTGTGCGAGCTAATAACCTCCTATCGTCATGCCATGGTATTGTCACACCGCGCAAACCTAAATAAAGTGTCCTAACATCCACACAACAAACGTTACAAAAAAGAGACAATTCACAACAATACGTGAAAATAAAGAAAAACACATATATGCACAAGTATGGAAAGTAAACACAAAAATAGACAAGTTTATGTACACATTCTATACAACATATACATTAATTACAAAACTAAAAAACAAAGAAACTTATCACAATGCAAAAACAATAAACACCAATCCCCGACAACGACGCCATTTTGTGTAATTGCAAGCTTCTCAAGTCATAATTAAAGCATTTGTTTTGATGAAGACAACATGGATATCAACATTCAAAGGATGTGCAAAAAGCTTATCAACATCATATAAAAGTCTTAAAGATTATAGAAGAATTATTGAAGAATCATCAAATGTCAAAATGGTATAAATAATTCTTAATCTTGAATATACATGTTCACAAAAATATGCATTCATCAACATATACATATCCCATAATTTTAACATCAAGAAAAACTTTGTTTGAAATATTTTTCAAAAAGTATTTTTGAAAATAACCCTTTAGGAACCGGTTCCTCCCTAACAGGGAACCGGGTTCCAGACTTACTCAAAAAACTTGTCCCTGGTTTTTGTACCAGGAACCGGGTTGTACCAATAGGGGAACCGGTTCCTGCGTAATATTTTTGAAATCTTACTTATAACGTTCACTAAGAACCGGGTTCAGTCAGTGTCGGAACCGGTTCCTAGCGAACCAGTGCAGCTTTTCTTTTGGTTTTTGAACATTTTTCAAGTGGTATCTTTTCATGAATGCATTGCAACTTTTCATATGAATTGGTATGAATGAAGAGGTTCTTATGACTTTATAAAATGCTGCAGATTTTCTTATTTTAAAAAAAAAAGAATGCTTCAATTTTCAAATTAACAAATATACTTCTTCAATAAACAATTTTTCATCATTCACATTTGAATTCATACTTTCATGTGTTCATAAAATTTTGTGAAACTTGCCATATACACTTTCATTAAATCATTACAAGTTTCATACATTGTGAACATTTATATACATTGCTTGAGAATTGTTTTTATCTTGAAGAAGAAGATCAATTGAAGATTGATAAAGCTCTCCATATATTTCAAATCAATCATTGTATTACTTAAAGAATTTATTCCCTTACTATCCAGGATTGTTGGAAGTAAGTGTTGTGATTTGAAGAGGATTGTTCTTCATTCACATTAGTGTTTGTTTGGTCTTAAAGGTGTTAAGAACCTTTGATCACCCTATAGGTTATATAGTAAGCATAGGATGTACAATCATTCTAACTATAGTGAAATCTCTTTCGTGTTGGAAAGGGGACTGTAGTACTCTCGGATTGTGAGGGGAACCAGGATATATCACCGTGTTCTTTACTTTTCCGCATTTATCGCTTTCATCACCATAATCAGGAAAAGATAAAGATATAATCAGAACCTTCAAACAATTAACCAAAAAGTTCTACAAATATTCTCATAAAACCGAATAAATTTTATAAGACCTAATTCACCCCCCTCTTAGGCACTCTGAGACTTACAATTGGCATCAGAGCAAGTTATAGGTAACTTGTTCCTAAAGATCCAGAATGGCTTCCGCAAATCCAAATCAAAATTCGGTTTTCAAAGATGGTGGTAGTAACAATAAGCCTCCACTGTTTTGTGGTGAATACTTCGACTTTTGGAAAATTCGCATGAAGGCTTATCTTGAAGCGCAAGGAGAAGAAATATGGAATGCTGTTGAGAATGGTCCATTTACTCCGGTGTGTGTTGTCAATGGTGTTGGGTCATCAAAGCCTAAAGCATCATGGGATGATGATGACAAGAAAAAAGTTCTCTTTGACAAAAAGGCAATCAATATTCTCCAAAGTGCTCTTAGTATGGATGAATTTTTCCGAGTATCGGCATGTACAACAACAAAGGAAATTTGGGACACTCTTGTAGAAACTCATGAAGGAACCGCCGAAGTAAAAAGGTCTAGATTGAACACTTTGAGTCAAGAATATGAATTATTCAGAATGCTGCCCGGAGAATCCATCCTTGACTTGCAAAAGAGATTCGTTCACTTGACAAACCATTTGAAGGCACTTGGTAAGACTTTATCAAACGATGAATTAAATCTTAAAGTGCTTAGATCTTTAACAAGGGAATGGCAACCAAAAGTGACGGCAATATCCGAAAAGAAAAGCCTAGCAACTATGACTTCCACAACACTTTTCGGAAAGCTTCAAGAATATGAGACGGAACTTGGAAGACTTGAAAAACATGAGAATAATGAGAAGAAATCCAAAGGCATTGCTTTGAAAGTAGATTCAAAAGAAAGTCAAGAAAAAAGATGCATCGGAGGAAGATGAAAATCTCTTGCTTCTTGTAAAAAGGTTAGGAAAATATTTTGGTCATAAAAATAATCTTCATAATGCTAACTTTGTCAAAAGAAAGATATTCTATAAGCATAAAGACAAAGAAGCCTCCACATCAACACAAGATGTCACATGCTATGAATGTGGAAAGCAAGGTCACATAATGCCGGATTGTCCAAAACTCTCCAAGAAAAATGGATTCAAAGGCAAAAAGGATTTCAAGAACAAAAAGGCTTATGTTGCATGGGAAGATAATGAGATAAGTTCTTCATCCGATTCGGAAAGCGACGAATGTGCAAATCTAGCATTGATGGCTTCACATCACTCCGACGATGAAGAAGAGGTTAGTAATGAATTTAATCTTTTTGATGATGATGTTCAAGGTGCTATTGATGAACTCTTGGGAGAATGCAAAAGTTTATACAAAAAGGTGTCAAATCAAGAAAAAGAACTTTTAATTTGTCTAGAAAAAATTGACACCATGACTAAAGATTTTGATCTTCAAAAACAAAATTTTATTAAAGAAAAGGAAAACTTTGCATGCTCCAAGTGTGAATCAAATGTCTTTCAAATTGTTCAATTGAAAAGAGTCATTGAACGATATGAAAAAGGACAAATAGGATTGGAAGGATTACTAAGCCAACAACGTTATCCAAATGATAAAAGAGGTCTTGGTTATGTGAATACTAAGAAACCAAGTAACAATCCCACTGTTTTTGTAAAGGCGAGTAATAGTTCCAATCCCAAGAAAGTAGAAAAGAAGCAAGTTGTTCATAATCATCAAAAGAAAAAGGCTAATGTATCGAAAAAGAAAACATTTCCTAAAAAGAAATCTTATCCTTCTAGATATAGAAGTAACTTTGAACCTACTTGTTTTTATTGTGGTATTAAAGGCCATACACCTAATGCTTGCTATGTTAGAAACTTTAGTATAGAAAGTGGGCATTATGTGTGGGTGAAAAAGGGAACTAACTCTGAAGGACCCAAGGCAACTTGGGTACCTAACAAAGAATAATTTGTTTTTGTAGGTATGCTTGAAATCCACATCAAATGTTTGGTATCTTGATAGTGGATGTTCAAAGCATATGACAGGAGATGTACACCAATTTTCATATCTAGTACATAAAGCCAAAGGTTATGTCACCTATGGAGACAACACCAAAGGAAAGATTCTTGGCGTTGGAATAGTTGGCACACCTCCATCCATTCAAATTGAGGATGTTCTCTATGTTGAAGGATTAAAGCACAATCTTCTTAGCATAAGTCAACTTTGTGATAGAGGGTTCAAGATCAAATTCAACAAAGATGAATGCCTTATTATGGATGAGGCAACCAATGAGGTAAAACTCAAAGGTATAAGAACTAACAATATTTTTATGATTACTCTAGATGATTTGTCTCTGAAGGTACAATGTCTTATGGTAAACAACAATGACGCTTGGTTATGGCACAAGAGGATTGCTCACATTCACATGGAGCACTTGAACAAATTGATTAAGCATGACTTAGTTATTGGTCTACCAAAGATGAAGTTCATCAAAGACAAATTATGTAGCGCTTGCCAAAAGGGCAAACAAACCAAAACAACTTTCAAATCTAAGAATGTGGTGTCTACTACAAGGCCACTACAATTGTTACACATGGATCTCTTTGGTCCATCAAGAACAAAAAGCTTCGGAGGTAATGTATACGCATTGGTTATTATTGATGATTTTTCTAGATATTCTTGGACTTTGTTTCTTGTGCAGAAAAGTGATGCTTTTAAAGCTTTTAAGAAGTATGCTAAGAAAATCCAAAATGAAAAATCACTAAAGATTGTATCCATAAGAAGTGATCATGGTGGAGAATTCCAAAATGCACAATTTGAAGAATTTTGTGAAGAACAAGTTATCTCTCATAATTTTTCAGCACCAATAACTCCACAACAAAATGGAGTAGTTGAAAGAAAGAATAGGTTTCTAGTGGAACTTGCAAGAACAATGCTTAGTGATGCAAACCTTCCTAAATATTTTTGGGCGGATGCAGTTAGTACGGCTTGTTATGTTGGAAATCGAGTTATCATTAGACCTATAATAAAGAAGACTCCATATGAACTCTTCAAAGGAAGAAAGCCAAACATTTCTCACTTTCACATTTTTGGATGCAAGTTCTTTGTTCTTAACAATGACAAAGACAATCTCGGTAAGTTTGACGAGAAATCCGACGAAGGTATATTTCTTGGTTGTTCGCTTTCTAGTAAAGCATATAGAATTTATAATAAAAGAACTTTAACTATTGAAGAATCTATGCATGTATCTTTTGATGAAACTAACCCCTCCACGGAGGAAGTAGTTGTTTGTGATGATGATGATCCTATAGATTTACCCCCGGAAGATCTTTCAATTGATCAAGTTGAGAAATCACCGGAAAATTCAGAAAACATTGTTCAACAAGATTCAAACATCAATGATCTACCAAAAGAATGGAGAACTCATAGAGACCATCCTATTGACAAAATTATTGGTGACATTAGCCAAGGAGTATCAACAAGATTGAATCTAAAAGATGCTTGGTTAAACATGGCGTTTGTTTCTCAAATTGAACCTACCAAAGTTGATGAAGCCTTAGGAGATGATCAATGGATTATTGTTATGCAAGAAGAATTAAATCAATTCGAGAGAAATCAAGTTTGGGAGCTTGTTCCTAGACCTAGTGGTAAACACATCATAGGTACCCGATGGGTGTTTAAGAACAAACTTGATGAGAATGGTCTAATTGTTCGAAACAAAGCAAGGTTGGTTGCCCAAGGTTACAATCAAGAGGAAGGAATCGACTTTGAAGAAACATTTGCTCCGGTTGCAAGGTTAGAATCTATACGTCTTTTACTTGCTTATGCTTGTTCATTAAATTTTCAGCTTTTTCAAATGGACGTCAAAAGCGCATTCTTGAATGGATACATCAATGAAGAAGTCTATGTAAAAAAACCTCCGGGTTTTGAAGACTTCAAACATCCTACACATGTCTTTAAGTTGAGAAAGGCTCTTTATGGCTTAAAGCAAGCACCAAGAGCATGGTATGATAGGCTTAGCAATTTTTTGTGTGAAAAAGGTTTCGAAAAGGGTAAGGTTGATAAAACTTTGTTCATTAAGAAAATCCAAAGTAACACTTTATTGGTTCAAGTCTATGTTGATGATATCATTTTTGGATCGACTAACAAAGAAATGTGTGAGGAATTCTCATTGATGATGCAAGGAGAATTCGAGATGTCTATGATGGGAAAGATGAACTACTTTCTTGGACTACAAATTAAGCAACTAGAAGATGGAATCTTCATCAATCAATCTAAGTATTGCAAAGAACTATTGAAAAAGTTTGATATGGAACATTGTAAAGCAATGAATACTCCAATGGGCTCTGGTACATATGTTGATCAAGATGAATCCGGTACTCCAATTGATATTACAAAGTACAGAGGTATGATTGGTTCTTTATTGTATTTGACGGCAAGTCGTCCTGACATCATGTTTAGTGTTTGTCTTTTCGCTTGCTTTCAAGCAAATCCAAAGGAATCACACCTTATGGAAGTTAAAAGGATCATGAAGTATCTAAAAGGAACAACCAATGTCGGCTTATGGTATCCAAAAGGTAGTTTTTGCACTTTAATTGGTTATTCTGACGCGGATTATGCAGGTTGTAAAACTGATCGTAAAAGCACAAGTGGCACTTGTCACATTATTGGAAATGCATTAGTATCATGGGCTTGTAAAAAGCAAGCATGTGTTGCTCTTAGCACGGCCGAAGCAGAATACATAGCAGCGGGTAGTTGTTGTGCACAAATTCTTTGGCTCAAGCAACAACTCCGTGATTACGGACTTGATCTCGGATGCATTCCTCTTCGATGCGACAATACAAGTGCTATCAATATTACAAAGAATCCGGTCATGCATTCAAGAACCAAACATATAGATATTCGACATCATTTTCTCCGTGATCATGTTCTTAAAGGAGATGTCGAAGTCACTTTTGTGGATACTCATAACCAACTCGCAGATATCTTCACAAAACCGCTTGCTCGAGAACCTTTCTTCAAAATCCGAAGAGAACTTGGTATTCTGGATGAAGGTGATATCTAAAGGTTTCTCATAACCAACTCATAAGAATTTTTATGTTTCAGTACACTCTGCTTCTACTCCTTCTTTTATATGTTTTTATCGTCTTATTCTTATATATGTATTTGTTTCACTCTTTTTCCCCATCCTTTTTATGTTAACAAAGGGGGAGAAGAATATGCATATGTGTTGTTTTGTTTTCAAAGAAATTACAGGCCCAAATATCTATTATACTCACTCCAAAATTCAAAGAATCATGGACTTAGGGGGAGCATACAATTTAGGGGGAGCCTTGTATTTGCTCAACATGTTTGCTACACAAAACAACATAAACAATTCAAGAATCGTTTTCAAGACTTGGTTGTCATCATCAAAAAGGGGGAGAATGTAATTGCAAGCTTCTCAAGTCATACTTAAAGCATTTGTTTTGATGAAGACAACATGGATATCAATATTCAAAGGACGTGCAAAAAGCTTATCAACATCATATAAAAGTCTTGAAGATTATAGAAGAATTATTGAAGAATCATCAAATGTCAAAATGGTATAAATAATTCTTAATCTTGAATATACATGTTCACAAAAATATGCATTCATCAACATATACATATCCCATAATTTTAACATCAAGAAAAACTTTGTTTGAAATATTTTTCAAAAAGTATTTTTGAAAATAACCCTTTAGGAACCGGTTCCTCCCTAACAGGGAACCGGGTTCCAGACTTACTCAAAAAACTTGTCCCTGGTTTTTGTACCAGGAACCGGGTTGTACCAATAGGGGAACCGGTTCCTGCGTAATATTTTTGAAATCTGGCTTATAACGTTCACTAAGAACCGAGTTCTGTCAGTGTCGGAACCGGTTCCTAGCGAACCAGTGCAGCTTTTCTTTTGGTTTTTGAACATTTTTCAAGTGGTATCTTTTCATGAATGCATTGCAACTTTTCATATGAATTGGTATGAATGAAGAGGTTCTTATGACTTTATAAAATGCTGCAGATTTTCTTATTTTAAAAAAAAAAGAATGCTTCAATTTTCAAATTAACAAATATACTTCTTCAATAAACAATTTTTCATCATTCACATTTGAATTCATACTTTCATGTGTTCATAAAATTTTGTGAAACTTGCCATATACACTTTCATTAAATCATTACAAGTTTCATACATTGTGAACATTTATATACATTGCTTGAGAATTGTTTTTATCTTGAAGAAGAAGATCAATTGAAGATTGATAAAGCTCTCCATATATTTCAAATCAATCATTGTATTACTTAAAGAATTTATTCCCTTACTATCCAGGATTGTTGGAAGTAAGTGTTGTGATTTGAAGAGGATTGTTCTTCATTCACATTAGTGTTTGTTTGGTCTTAAAGGTGTTAAGAACCTTTGATCACCCTATAGGTTAGATAGTAAGCATAGGCTGTACAATCATTCTAACTATAGTGAAATCTCTTTCGTGTTGGAAAGGGGACTGGAGTACTCTCGGATTGTGAGGGGAACCAGGATATATCACCGTGTTCTTTACTTTTCCGCATTTATCGCTTTCATCACCATAATCAGGAAAAGATAAAGATATAATCAGAACCTTCAAACACTTAACCAAAAAGTTCTACAAATATTCTCATAAAACCGAATAAATTTTATAAGACCTAATTCACCCCCCCCCCCCCCCTCTTAGGCACTCTGAGACTTACATTTTGTTGTTGCGGTAAAGCGGCAAGCAAAAAGTAAGTTATTAATTTATCGGGTGATATTTAGGTTATATCGTATTGTGTCCACGGAGATTCGTGTACTGAAATTCCATTTGACAAATCTTTTGTTAATGAGTTTGGGGATAAATGGGTTGAAAGGAAAAGTAAAAGGTATCAATAGAAAATAAACGTATAAAAAGGAAAAAGGAATAACTTATTAAGCATGCATATATACTACTTCTCACAGACTTAAACGTATCGACATGTTATACTAAACCTATAATATTCATCAATGTCATCATGTGTCACTCACAACCTAAGTCATTTCTAACCCAAATTGAGAGGCCGACTGCATCACCTTGGTAGCGATCTCTCAACCACCTCAATAACACAGAAGTATACTTTGCTCGCTTGGATTGACGATCTTTCAGAGCAACACAAACAAAAAAAGAATTAATCACAGACACCCTAAGTGAATAACAGCGCTAAATCTATCTCTAGAATTCAGACACTATTAGATAATCATCCTAGATAAGAATCTAAGCAGTATATGTCTATAGTAACTCAAATCCCTCGCACAGAGAAAAAATCAAGGATAAAAATTGATAAAGATTTGTAAAGTAAGTTTTATATGACTCCAAGGGAGACAAATATACATGAGTTCAAAGAAAATATACATACAATACCCAACAAAAGTTAAATACAAACAGAGGAGAAGAGATAAACCATAAATCTTCCAATTTTTCAGCACTGTTTGATGAGAAATCTACTTCCAATCATCCATAAGCAGAGCCCTAGTGTTGTTTTCTAAATTTTGTTCCATAAGCAGCTCCTACTCTTGTGCTTGAAATCACTTTTCCAACAAGTGGTGTCGTAGACTAACTTCTATTAAGGACTAATTGTCTTTAGAGAAAAAAAAAGGACTTCAAGCTATTCACTAAAAAACCCCTTAATTATTTAATGGATAAGGGTATAGTTTATGGAAAGAGAAAAGAAAGTTTTTAATAGAAGGGATTGATTATGGTATTTGAAGTCCTTTGAATGAAGCGATTGATTATGGTATTTTGAAACAAAGCAAGAGTTTAACACAACTTCCCTTGATATGATTTTTACTCTTTCATTCATATCTCCTATAATAAGCTCCTTAGGGTGATCTTTAGGAATCCTAATAAAAGGTCCTTTATCAGTCGCATTAGTTTCTCCAGGTTTAGTATTGACTCTTGAATCTGCAGCATTTTCAGGAGCATCATCATTCATGGGAAAAAATGCTCTAACATCATTTGTGACATTAGCTTCTTTGGATGAGTCATTAATCATAACATTTATGAACTCCATCATCACCTTAGTTCTGTAATTGAATATTCTATAAGCTCTATTGTTTGTAGAGTATCCCAGAAAAATATTTCAGTGTTGGCTTTCTTTCTTTCAAAAGTTCATAAAGAGTAACAAATGTACCGAATTTGATAGTCACTCTATTGTGAATATAGCAGGCAATGTTCATAGCTTCAGCCCAAAAATGATATGGAAGTTTCTTAGCATGACACTGGCACATTCTTGAATAGTCCTTTTCTTGCGTTCCACCACATCATTCTGTTGAGGAGTGATAGGTGAATATAACTCATGACTAATCCCTTCAGAGGTACAAAATTCCTCAAGTTTGTTATTTTCAAATTCTTTTCCATGATCACTTCGAATTTTGACTATACTACAATCCCTCTCTCTTTGAATCCTTTGACACAACTCTTTAAAGACTTCAAACACTTTAGATTTCACTTTGATTAAATTCACCCAGGTGAACCTTGAGAAATCATCAACAACAACATATGCATACCTATTTTATCCTAGAATTTTAACATGCATAGGTCCCATCAAGTCCATATGCAATAACTCTAGCACTTTTGATGTGGTCAGATGTTGAATCTTTTTATGTGACATCCTTGTTTGCTTGCCAATTTGACGTTCACCATCGATTTTCCCTCATAAATCTTTAGTTTGGGAATACCTCTAACAACTTCCTTTGATGATTTTCTTCATAACTTTCCAATGCAAATGACCAAGCTTTTGATTCCATAGCTTGGCTTTATCTTATCGAGACATTAAGCAAGAGGAAAAGCAATTTGTTTCTTGAGAACTCCACAGATAGCAATTATCTTTTGATCTAGCCCCCTTCATGATAACTTCATTCTTCTTGTTAGTACCTAGGTGTTTACCTCTGGATTTAGGAAACAACATTGGTCTCTTGCAAACAAGTTTAGTGGTGAGATCGACCAGGGAATCTCAGAAAAGTGCTTCAGTTCACGTGCGTAGTCAAAGTGTTTTCAAAAAGGTGCGTTCGATTGAGAGCCAAACGTTTTAAGTTGTAAAAGATAATGACAAAAGGACAAAGTAAATAAGACAAAAAATGTTTTAAATTGTAAAGGATAATGACATAACCTTATAGAAAGGTTGAAAATAGGTTGGTTCAAACATACATTTCCTTTTCCTGACTCATTTCACTTGTTCGCTTGGTTACTCTGAGTGACTAGCGTGTAGGAATATGAAAAGTTTAACCCTTTACAAAGTTCACTAAGTACTTTATTCATAATACACAGAAATAGATACTTTCTAAGTGGGCTTCATTTTCTTGCATGCCACGTGTTCTTCATGATTTCTCTTCACGAAACCATGTTCTCTATTGTAACTTCTCTTTATGAACCCACATTCTCTATTGTAACTGTCGAACCCATGTTCTCCCTCCATATCGCTTCACATTTGAAGTTTAAGCGCTTATGAGCCTTTTAACTCTTTTTTGGTTTTTCACCTTTCTTGGGCCCAATCCATTCACCATGAACCCCTCTCTAATCGGCTGTACTTACGAAACCTTGGTCGACTACCTATGAAATCATCCATGGTTAACATGCTTATGTAGTTGACTCCTCATAATTTAATTCTATTTAATGCTCTTAAAAGAACCTTTTTGACTTTTGGTTTAGATTTCTCTCTTTAAGAAAATCCTAGCCAACAAATTGCCCCCCAAAATGTCCTTTTCGACTAAAAGAACATAAACAGACATTTTAATCCTTTTCTCTTAGTGTGAAGTGATGTTGTTGTAATCATGACTTTATTCTTCAAACGTTACATCAATGATCACACATCCAATTCCATACTTTCTAGCTTCAACTTCCTAGGACAATCGTGGTCTCCAACTTACCAGCTTCCTCACCTTAGTTGCCATCTGTTTGACACATGCCGGTCGTGTAGCCACAATTTTTCCCACTTTCTTTCCAAGCATTTGATTTCTTTGGTGGTATAAATACCCCTTTCAATCCTTCATTTTCTATTTACGCTTTCTTTGCATCCTTATTCTTATAGCTTCCAAACTCCGGAAACAAACCCACCTTTGTTTTTATTCAAAGCTTCAATTCACCTTGCATGGTGTCTCCAAGCCAAGTTGTTTAACACATTAACGCTCCTCACACAGTTGAACTAGTTTCCACCATGCCTGATTTCCTCGCTATTGATGGACAAACCTTTGTGTTGGAACCAAACGCAACACGCAACATTGCTACTTTCCATTCGAACCTATTGCTTCCTTTATCTGTAACCAAAATGTGTATGCTTTCATGGGACCTACCCCTGATGAGATTAGGGCACCCAAAAATCTGAAAAAATGCTTCTCTATTCATAGAAGCAGAAGTCCCCCCATTGTCCGGAAGTGTCCTTTAGATTTATCTCACATCTATAATAATTCAAAAGTTTTTTGCTCTGCTCCTGCTATCGACCAAGATTATATTGCATGGTTAAATAAGGTGGATAAAGTTATAGGTGATCTCTAGAAATCCCAAGGAATTTTTTACTTAATTCAACTTTCTATGGTTGGCCGTAGTTATTGCAATTATATGATGATTTTTGCCCTCTACTTCTGGGAGAGTTCCACAAACACTTTCCATTTCACAACTGGTATGCTGACTCCTACTTTGTTCGATGTTGCGGCTATCACTGATCTTATCCCTACATGTGAAACCTTTATCCCTACTGAAGCTGATGAAGACGTTATTCCTTTTGACAAGGTCGTTGCTGGTTTCACCAAGTACATGGAGTGTTTTCACGCTAAGGATGTCAACATTGTGTCTGATAAAGAGCACATCGCCTTTCTGACCTTGTGGATATCTATGTATAGTTTCTGCAGCAGGTCTTTGAAGGTGGCCAAACATTTTATTGCATTGGCATATCACCTTCACATGGGTTGAAAAACTTGTTTGACTGAAGTCATTCTGGGATCGCTTTATGAATCACTCAATGTGGGGGTCGACCACATGACTTATCTTGCATCGACTGCCAACTATCTACATGTTGGGCCATTTTGCCTGCTGAAATTGTGGCTAAATTCCACCATTGGGAATCAGCTTAAATTGAATATTTTAGAGGCACGAGAGGCATTCTTTACCAATCGTGCCATTGAAGGTCCTTGTCTTGCTACAATGACGCCATCCAACAATGAACTGACTCGAGAGGAGGTGCTTGAAACATACTTGAAGTTTTTCTTCAGGTGTACCTCTTTTCACCCTAGTATGGTGCCATTTGCTTCAATGCCATGTGGTCCTGAATGGTTTACTCGACGATTTCCCTCTGTTGAGCCAACGCAGATCCCTGAATCCAAAGTTACTTGGCAAGCTTTTCTAACTTCTAGGCTTATAATGTCTAGGGTTGGTGCTAATGATGGGGTAATGCTTCTGTATTACCAACCCAATCTGGTGGATAGGAAATTCAGTTTGTGCCAACCTTTGCCTTGCATATTTTACAAGCCATCAAATGAAATGTGCCTTTCGTCCCAAAGTTACAGCAAAGCAGGGTGCGCCCAACGCCTCCAACACTTTGCTGATAGCTCCCCCAATCTGAACCTCGTCGCCTTCGAACCCTTTTTCTATACAACGAAGGAGTTTTTTTATTGGTGGACCGTGAGGTTCATAAAGAAAAATGGGAACCTCAAATCTTTCAAGCATCGATTAGCTAGCGCTTTCGAAGCTATGAATCAGCAATTTAAGAAAGGTATAACTTACTATTGTGATTGTCGATCACCTTATTTTCTTTTTCGCTTCTTCATGTTTCGACCCTTAAACTTTGTCTTGTGCTTTTGTTTTATTCAGCAGTTGAGCATATGAAGCGTGCTAGGGGGGTTGTTAGTAGTGCAATTGTTTCTTCTTCTACTGAAGAAACTCCTGCAATTTCCTCTCAGGTAATTTCTTAATTTTTGTGTTTTCTTAACTGACCACATCTCTTGTCTAACACGTTATTATGTCGACCCATTTGCATGTTGTTGAAGCCAACATTGTTATCCCTTATGGACCCTCTCTAAAGAGACAAAAACACTCTTCCCATGAAGAGAAGCAAGTGGACGGCACTCCTCCGCCTGTTATCCCCTCAAAATTCAAAAAGTCTCGGTCAAATCGATCTGAAGACGTTTCAAAACAAACTACTTCCACCACTGTGCCTGCTCTAGTGGTAGCAGAAATACAAGTCATTCAACCAGATTCAACTCGCCTATAGAGCATAAATTCCAGCCCTGAAGGGGACTCTCAGGTATACTTTCTTTTCCCCAAACTAATTTTTCCTTCAAGCTTACTTTCTCCTTTTTAGTTTTGTTCTTACTTGTCTCTGTTATTTCAGTGACCAGCCTCCAAATCCAAACAGCGCCCCACCAAACTCATTTTAAGGACTTTAAAGGGAAAAAGTAAACGCTTGTGATCTTGTCAGATAGTGAATCTACTGATAATGATCTCAATTCTCTGGTCGATCAGGGAGCCCCTGAGTATTCTCCCATCAGTGAGGGAGTGGAAGACGACGCCAACAAAGACAACTTAAAGGGGGATGCTGGAAATGAGGAAATGGAGGGTCCTGAATATGTTGCTGACATTGATGATACTATCAACCACCATCCTTCTCAATTAGCTAAGAGCCTCTTCAAACAAATGCTCCCTTTGGCACTGTCTCAACTCTTTCCAGCTTGGCTCCTACCATGTCGCCTCAAGAAATTTCAGCTTTAAAGCAAAGAAGCCCCTTTGAATGCTTAAATTTTTTGGTGTCTGCTAGAAATCGCTCGACTGATGGGGGCTCTTACACTTCAACTGTCTCTGGGGGCGTTTCTTCTCTAGGAACCAAAGGCGAGATTCTCAGTCGCCTGAAAACTCAACTCTTTCATGTCGATCTGAACAATCAATTGGAGGTGTTTCCCACTTATGGCGTTAAGGTCGAAAAGGCATTCCAAAGGTTAACGTTCATATAGCCTCTCCTGAGGTCGTCACATTTGTGGCTGAAGTATCTGCTTTTCTTGACCAATTTTTGGTTGATTTGGCCAAACGAAAGGAGATCTTGGGGAAACGTCTTCCTAATAAGAAGGAACGTAATCTTGAATTGTCCTTCATGGAGTCCTCTATAACTTCTAGTGAAGCGCTAAAGAAATCTCTTGACAAAGCCAAAGAAGACTTCAAAAAGAGGGCCGATACTATCTCTCTGTGGCAGCGACAAATTGTTGTTTTAAAACAACAAATTGAAGAGCTGGAGAAGAAGATCATAGAAGATGAAACCTCACAAGCTGCTATATTTGAGACAGCTGAAAAGGAACTGAACGATGAAGCTTATACCGGGGTTCTTTACTGGGAGTGTTTTGAGGCGCTGGACATCTAACTAGCTGAACTGGATACCTCTCTTTCATTGACAAATGCTCGTCTGTCTCTCGCTCGAGACCGATGTCTTACTCTCATGGAAAATATTCCCTTTTATCCATTTTTGTAATGCTTAATGTGTATTTCAGGCCCTTTGGTGGCCTTTGGTCAGTTCCTCACAATCTGAGTCTTCATTAGAGTCAATGATTCCAGTAAAAGCGTTGACTTGTTTGGCAACTTCCTTTTTAGGATGACTTTCAGAGTATTCTTCTGACTAAGATACAGACAGACTCCTCTTTTTCTTCTTGAGATAAGTTGGACATTCATCCCTTATGTGACTAAAGCCTTCACATTCATGACACTGGATTTCTCCCCCTTAGTTGGATCTATCATCAGTTTTGGCCCTTCTTTCAAACTTCTAATTTTTGCTAATGTTAAAAGACTTTTCCTTGACATTTGATCCCGACTTGTAGCCTACTTGCTTCATCAGTTTGTTGAATTGTCTTCCAAGTAACACAATAGCATTGTATATCCCTTCTTTAGTATCGAAGTCACACTCACCTTCTAGGTCATCATCATTAGAGATAAATGCAATGCTCTTTTTCTTTTCATACTTTTCACAGATCTCTAGTTCAAAGGTCTGTAAAGATCTCATAAGCTCATTAACCTTCATGTTGTTTATACATTGGGCTTCTTCAATCGCTGTCACTTTCATGTCAAATCTCTTTAGAAGAGATCTGGAAATCTTTCTCACCAACTTGGCTTCTAGCATCTTCTCCCCCATGACACTTGAGGCATTGGCTATCTCAATAATATTCATGTGAAAGTCATGAATACTCTCATCCTCCTTCATCTTTAAGTTCTCAAACTTGGTGGTAAGAATTTGGAACCTAAACATCTTCACCTTAGAGGTTCCTTCATGAGCAGTCTTCAGTATCTCCCAAGCTTCTTTAGCAACAGTGCAATTACTTATCAGTCTAAAGATGTTTTTATTCACTCCATTAAAAAAAGCATTCAAGGCTTTGGGGTTTCTTTGAGATGATTTTTCATCTTCATCATTCCAATCTTCTTCATCCTTCATAACATCAGTAACCTTCCCATCCTAATCTACAACCTTTGGTGGATCCCATCCCTTGACCACAGATTTCCAAGCCTTGATGTCCAAAGACATGATGAAATCCATCATACGAGATTTCCAATAATCATAATTGGTCCCATCAAGAAGGGGTGATCTGCTCACAAATCCTCCTTCCTTGTCCAATGTACCATAAAGTATCTTCCACGAATCTCACCCCAGTCAGAGCAGGATGCCTGCTCTGATACCAATTGAAATTCTAGTATTAAAATCTCAAATGTCCTAAGAGATGTCGAGACACTTATCTCTAAACAATAACACATTGAACAATTACAAACAATAAATAGTGCAACAAAAATAAAGAAACACCCAAAATTGTTAACCTAGTTCGGTGTATAACAACACCTACTCTAGGGGCTACCAAGCCAGGGACGAAATTGTTATACCCCAATTTTTTCCTCTAATATCCTTTGTCATACCATATCATCACAATGCATTAATATCATGCATAACATATCATTGATTCCATGGTTGCGGGATCCAAGCATTTGTCCTCGGCAAGTTACAAAAACAAGTGTTCCGTCAGGCAGTAGCAAAGCAGAAATCTAGGATTTTCGGAATTCAAATACACGTCGCATGTGTTCGAAGATATCCAATCAGGGATTAATTAATTTAACGAGATATCAAACTCTCACGCGTTCCAACACGTTCTGAGTTGCACAGAAAGTCAAGCGTTTCAATTAATTTGAGATAGTGCAGAAAAAAATTCAGTATTATACATTTCTAGCCCATAAATTCTTAACTTGAGATTAGAAAATGGGTTAGGAATTATTATTCAGTCCTTAGAACCGTCTTAAGGTCTTATTATTTTCATATGTTCACGTCGAAGGCTAATTTTGTGAGGAAGATTTTCTAAAGCGCAAAATACCTGAAATGCGTTATACAATGGATTTACCGTTTCTATGGTTTTTAGACACTTAACAAATTGTAACTTTTGACTGGAAGATCGTCTTTCAGTTCCTCTTGGAGCATTTAAACCATCTTGTTATTTCATTCAATCTTCATTCTCGGCTCGAAAGTTAATTCATTGAGGAAGATCTCCGAATGTGTGAGTACTTTGAAGTTATACAATGAAAGAACAATGAAAATAGTATGCTGAACCACTATTTTTTAGATGTTCAACAATTCATAACTTTCACTTGGTTGGATGTTTTTGAGTGGTTTTTTGGGAGAAAAATTTGTCTTGATTTTATCTTTGATTTGTATGTTCGGTTCAGAAGTTAATTCTTTGCAGAGGGTTTTCGAAAGTGCCAATTACCAAAGAAAATTGCATGCCAAAACTGTTTTCTACCGAACAGCTTCTCGATATTGTAAAAATCGTAACTCTCTCAATTTTTATCTTATCGGGATGATTCTTCAAGCGTGAGATCACAAGTTTTCTAAGCTTCAACTTTTATTCAGGGCCCGAGTTTAGATTGTGCTCCAAAGACTTTGGTTTATGGCTTGCATCCGAAAGTGCGCATGGAGATAAGCTGAAATTTTCAATACGGTGAAAAAAGTCCAATGTTTCTCGTTGTTCGAAAAATGATAACTTGTTCCATTTTTATCATATTCGGGTGATTCTTTCGGCACGACGTCATAAATTTTGTCACCCACATTTTTTCTTCAGGGTTCGCATCGATATTTTGCACCGAAGGTCATGAGTTTGTGGTTTGTTCGCACACCGTACACAAAATAAGCTGTAAAATTCTGCATTGTGAATTTTTACACTACACTTCTCGCCGTTCAGGGTAACGTAAGTTGCTCAATTTTTATCGTATCAAGATGATTAATTGGGCGCCGCATCACAAATTTCGTCATCAACATCTTTGTTACAAGTCTTCCATCGAGATTTTACACTGATTATCATGAGTTTGGGGTTCTATCTTGCATTGTGCATGAAATGAGTTGAAAATTCAAGTTTTGGAGTCAAACTATATATATATTGAATTTCAAAATTTCAAACATAACAACACTCATTCTCACAAACTCCTCACATTTTTTTCTCTCAACTCTCTCTAAGATCAAACACTATTCTCTCAGCTTTTTCCCCAAATTTATCAAGAACACAAACAACAAATATCAAGAAAGCTCATCACTCTCCATCACTCACTTCCGCAAAATCTGATCACCACCACCTCTCATTTCGCGCGCCGCCTCACTGATCACCGGACCACCTTGTCGATGATTTTCTCTCTACTGTGATACCCTTTGTGCGTGATTTCTCTTTTCGGCTCCGCCATCGCGCAATTCTGCACGTATACTCTTCCGATCTGTCCCGACTTCTCGACAACAATTACCTCCTCTATGTTTGCGTCTTCTGGCTGTATCATATCCGTCTTCATGATCCTCGTCTGCAGATTTCTCTCTTCCAGCAACCTCCTCTTCGTACTTTCGGTAATTCATCTAAGTACTCATGATTTCCAATTATCATGTTAATTTGTGAACTTGATTAGAGATTTAGTTGTGAATTACATGAGTTGAATTTCATCTTATGAATTGATTTAATCCTTGAATTTCAATTATGAGGAATGTTGTTGGAATTATTTGAATCAAGATTATGATAATATTGTGAACTTTTAGATTCAACCAATTGTTGGAAAATCATGTAGAGCTCGTGCGTCAAAATTCACATTTGTTCTTGATTATTGAGATTTACGGGTCATAAATTGATTTTGATTCATTACTTTCTTAACAAATGCTTAAACTCATGAATTAGAATTAATTTATAACTTGTTTAATCATTTTCGACGCGTAAGAAATATGTGATTTCAAGGTTTGGAATTGTTGTTTCTACACCAATTTTGCGGATGCATTTCACTTGTAAATTCCGATTGAATGCATTAATACCGTGATTTTCCAATCAATTCTCGGGGAATATAAACATATGCATAGTGTTGTCTGGAATTTGCAAGTATACTGTAACATGTGAATTAATTCTGGATCATTGTTGTTTTTCCAAACTTATTGGCACTTTTGATGGATAGCGATACCAATTTCGGTGAATTTTATTCCAACTTTTCGAGCAATCCAAAAATTACAGAAGTGTTGTCCGGATTTTATTTTAACATGTACATTGTGTTTTATTATTCATTTGATGTATGTTTATGCTTAATTGTGTATTTGTTATTGATTGTTGTTGAGTTTGTCCGATTTCAATGTCTTTTCCGGATAATTTCATGGCCCGTACGTAGTGTTGCCCGGTTTTATAAATTGAATTTCAATTGCATTTTAATTGTTGTCTTATGCACTATTACACTTGCCATGGTATTTCTTGGACATGTGCATTGAGTTGTGTCGATTTTCGATTGAATTTTCACGTGTTTCGTATGTTAACAGAGTTGCTTCCCAGGAATGGTAAGTAGCACTTACGAGGTGATTTAATTCATGGTTATGGTTTATTTGAGCTTGTTGGTAAGTTTGGTTGCTACCTGTACTGTTTTCAGTCATTTTTATTCCGACTTTTCACGCACTCGCGTATGTGATAAGTTGTTCCTCGAATTTCTTCATGTTTGTTTCTTGGATTTTTATTCCGACTTTTTTCATATCATTTCTTCATGATTTAACTCCAAATTTAATTTTGATGAGAATGCATAACTCCGATTTTGTTTCTTTGTTATTTCTAACATGTTTGTTGACTTGTGCAAGGGACTTTGAGAGCTTTCGATCATTTAATTAATGTATTGATTATGTGATCTAAAATCATGATATGCCACTTTATTTGTGGATTTGGGGATTCGCTTTCAACACGATTTACTTTGATTCTCATTTCATGAGAAATATACACTATTTGTGTTTTGTCTGGATGTGAATTTTTGTGAAAGTGTTCTATTTAATGCGGACGTGTCTGACACGCATTTTCATAGTGCTCTATTGATGCTTCGAAGCATATTCTAACTATTGTGTTATTGATGCTAGCTTGCGTGCAGTTTTCCATAGTTATTCTGCTTTTGCTTGCTTGCTGCGGACTTTTGTTCGTTTCGTATTACACTAATTCCGATTTATGTTTCCACATTATTTACGGCTTTCCTTGCCATGAGAAGTAGGAATAGAGATGCATGATTGGGAATCACTACTTTAGGTGGGAAATATGTTTAAAGTCCTCATGTGAGGTGATGTTTGTTCTGTTAAAGACATCTTGTTGTTTGTTTAAAGACCTCAAAAGAGGCATTTTTGCTAAAGTCCTCGAAATAGGCAATTCCCCTTCCCTTTTACATTGTGCTTGCTATTGAGTCAATAAAGTGGAGGAGGGCTCGCAATCGACCCCCGTGCATTCTAGTCTTTCTAGCTCGTGCCATGTGTTAATGCTTTGATCCATGCCTATTCTTGTCCATTAAGTCATATAAAGTGGAGGAGGGTTTGTAATCAACCCCCATGTTTTGTCATTCATTTTGACGATGTTAGCTCGAGTCGCTCGATGTTGATGCTCCAAGTTGATACTCAATGCCATTGCTCGAGAAAATCAAGTGGAAAGAGTTCCTTACTCTCACTTTGAGATCCATTGGACTCTTTTATTTTCTATTACCTCACACTTTTTTTTGGGCTTCGACTTGTATTTGTTTGTTCGCACCTTGTGCTTATGGTTTCTATTAGGTTGTAACTTTTATATGTTCCTTTAGGATACACTTGTTTCATTTCCGATGCAAGTTAGACATTAGGATTGTTATAAATGCATACTAACATAGATACAAATTCCCCTTTCAAACGTCAACCTTAGGGCCATCATGATAACACTATGGATAGAACTAGGTTAGTCTCCTTTATACTTTTTCTCTTCCCCTTTTGCATAACTAAAACTAAAATTTCTTTTTCTTTGGAAAATTCATAAAATACACTAACCATACTTAAATCTTTTCTCAATATAAAAAAATACTAACAAATTCAAACTTTTTTGCCTTCGGGCTTCTTTTCTTTGAAAACATTTTTCATATAAAAACATGTTAATTCCTTTCTAATACATATGCGTGAGTCTCCAAAGGTCGAGCTGTGGTAGAATGTGAAATTGGCATTATTCATAAAAAACATTTAACACATCAATTTTTTTTAGATAAACTAGGAGTGTTTTGATCTCTCATTGGACATAGAGGGTACGTAGGTATAAAGGTTCGCAACCGCGACCGACACGACTAAAAAAACCTTTTCTTTGTATTTACACTTTGCATACATGCATTTCTCTTTAGCTTGATTAACATTTAGATCGAATTCACCCTTTAGATTAGAACAACAAGAGTGGATCCCATTGAGTACCATAGACGTGAGGGGTGCTAATACCATCCCCTTGTGTAATCGAATCCCATACCCAATCTCTTGATCGTAAGATTGTGACTTCTCCATTCTCATGTTTTTCTTTGATGATTTTCCTTTCCCTTCCTGTGGGATAAATAAATACTCGACGGTGAATTCATTGATTCTATCTCGATTATTTTCCGCCAGTTCCTTCAGAAATCAACTAATTAGTTTCAATTTGTAGACCCACAACAAAATCTCACTAGTTTACAATCTACTCACTTAATCCTTACTCATTCTTAATTTCTACCTAAGACTCACCTAGGTATAAGACCCTTCTCAAATTCCTTTCAGTCACAAACAATGACAAGAACACAATTCAAAAGAATTAGAAGACAACCTTCAGAAACACACAATCATTCACTGTTTAAAAGATTTAGAATGACTAACATAACTTACAACTCAAAAAATAGTCCTACTTTTTTATCAAGATGATATTAGATACGCTCACAAATAAAACACACAAAACCTAACAAAAACCACACATAATTTCCACTATAAAACTAGGGTTGTAGAAATCTATTTAAAGCCATCTTCTGGAGTGGATTGGGCTTCAGAAATGCAATAAATCAACTGCTAAAAGTCTTCAGAAACTTCTACATAAAAATAGGACTTCAATCATTAGTTTCTTAAATTATCTCCATAATAAGAAACTAAGAATAATCCTTTAATTCAGCTTGAATTTCTTAATCTTTAAACTGAGTTCCATATAAGATAACATAATATTCCCAAAATAATATGCATCTGAGAGAAACTAAAACATCCAACTGTCCAGTTGTACACAGGCGCGGTGTCGAATGATCCTGCATAGGGCATCTTGTTCAATATGTTTCATCAATTGATAAAACATCTTATTTCAACATGTTTATATTAAGTTAGTTGAACTAAACATAATGCCAATCACAAAAGTAGAGAATAAACATGCTTGTTCAGAGAACTCTTGCTTTCTCATCTTTAATACTTAGTCTTGAGAAGAATGTCTTTAGATATTTAGAACTCGTTCAACAGAACCTTTTCTTCAGCGTCTTCAGAACTTGGAACATCATAAGTAAAGCTTCAGAAGGCCTCCAAGGCTTCCTTGAATAAGTCACGATCAGAATCTATTTTACTAATGTTCCTGAGAACTGTTGCATAATACGTATTCCTTAATCTTGACTTAACTTGTAACACACCAAATGTATTCTCCCAGAGTGTTGAGTTCATAACCTAATGATGTCATACGTCTTCTTACCAGAGTCAAAACCTGTTTAACAAAAGCCACACACTAGACATAAACCATTAGAGTACACAATTGTTCTCAAAGATAACATGTAAAGTTATCATCAAAACATAAGGCTGGATATAAAAACAATCTTGTTCTTACAATCTCCCCCTTTTTGATGATGACAAAACCATGTATTTTGATAGAATAATTCATACAGGGTAATCACCATGGAACACAAATTCAGTAAAGCAAACCATCCCCCTGGATCTGTTAATACTCAAAATCCATTAAAGCTTGTTTAAAGTCTCCCCCTGAGCCCAAGACTCACAAAATGAATTTTGCAGTACACAAGGTAACATAGAGAAGGAATACTTCTCCATTGACGTCTCATCAGGGTCTAACTAGAAATACCTGGTCTTCATCTCAGAACCTAGATTGCTATTATAACATTATGAGGAAATAGAACATGTTTAGTCACACTCCTGATGGCTCACATCAAACATTAGAACTAGAATCGCACCACCAGAAGGTGCACAACATTATGTCTTTCAAACATGTCTTCCGACCACATCTCAGAACATGTTTTAGACCATGTCTTTAGACTATGTCTTAAACCATGTCTTCCAAACATGTCTTAGACCTTGTCTTCCGAACATGTCTTAGACCTTGTCTTCCAAACATGTCTTAGAACATGTCTTAGACCATGTCTTCCGAACATGTCTTAGAACATGTCTTAGACCATGTCTTCTGAACAAGTATTAGACCATGTCTTTCGAACATGTCTTTATACCATGTCTTTCAAACATGTATTATACCATGTCTTTCAAACATGTCTTAGACCATGTCTTCCGAACATGTCTTAGACCATGTCTTCGAAACATGTCTCTAGACCATGTCATCGGACCATGTCTTCAAAAGGTTCACAACCTCTGAATGCAGCTTGGTTAACAGACTTACTATACTTCAAAAATTTTCACAACTTCTGAAGTATCAGATTCTGGTAAAATGTAACCTGGTTGCAAAACTTTCTGATAGTTTATAACTTCTGAACAGTCTCGTGATAGTGGAGAAAATGTTGCCAAAGCACATGTTGACATTATTTCAGATATTTCATAACATCTGAAATGAATGATAAGTAACACATCGACTTTGTTAAGCTTCTAGACATTTCACAACTTCTGAAGTGACAGAGTCTGATTACCATATTTTTAGAAAGTCCACAACTCTTGAACAATAGGTATATCATAGCCCATTTCATCCTTTAGCTTAGTCAGAAACCTCTGACAATAACATAGTGTCAGATCATGATTCGTTTTAGACAATTCACATCATCTAATGAATACATGTTCTCAAATGCTAAGCTCATTAGAGCATTCTTCATGCATCTTGATCTTGATCTTGATCTTCCGATTGGTAGATGATAATCTTCTGATAGCCAATTAACATGTCTATGAAAACCAAAGAACTTTTGAAAAGTTCCTGAATTAAAGATCAAACAAATGGTTACTAGTAAAAGTATTATGTCATGTTTGGGTTTGAGATCTGAGTTTAAGCACTATCAAAATATATACTCTTTCTCCCCCTTTGTCAGAAATAAAAAAGTTTTAAAATACAAAATAAATTTTTCATTGAAAAACAAAAGGATAAGGATACAAAATTGTTTTAGAAACAAAAGAAAAACTATTCTTAAGTTCTAATACTAAGTAAAATTTTCATTGAAAGCAAATAGAGATTTTTGGGAAAACTTCATGGAAATGAATATTAAGGAATTGTAGCACACATTATACTAGAATAAGAATATGAATATATTAACACAAAACAAAATTTTATTCATTTAAATGGAAAAGAGTATATATACGATACAAACAAAGAAAACATAGGTACAAAAGAAGAAGTAACATCACTGTGATTGGTGGGAATAAAACTGACTGTTTTTGGAATGCTGGTTCGCGTTTTGCGTTTGTTTTCGCAAAATGTCGCGGTAAGCAAGAGTCACCACCGTATTTTATTTTATCCAACAAGGAAAGGACAAAAGCACAGAAAAATTTCTTTTTGAGATATTTCTCGGGTTCGGGAGGTAGATTATAGAAAGGGAAGGTGTTATCACCCTTTCTATCTGTGGTTATCCACGGGCTCTTAGGTACTTGCTCATTGTGTTTTCAAAAGTTTGTTTTTCTTTGTGTTTGTGGGTTTGAAAAGAGTTTTGTTTTTTTGAAGAGAGTGTAAGTGCGAAAAGTTTTGTTTTGTTTTAAAAGGAGCAAGTACTTAAGAACCATCTACCTACTCGAAAAGGGAATTAAACTGTGCTAATGTCCTTTAGACAATGCTATCCTACTATTGAGGAGTAGGTAGCATCGTCGTTGGAGTTTTAAGGGTCAATTCGATTAAGGGACGTGTGGTCACTAAAGCAATGTTAGGACGCCTTAGCGGTAACCCTAATGTCTTAGATCATTTTATCCGAGGCAACCGTTTCGAGGCAACTTATGATCTTTGGACAAGAGGGCGACCTCTAAAACTTCCTATACTCAATAACCACGTTCGAGGCAACCAAGTGAGGTGTACCCTAAGAGTGGCATGTGCGAGTGTATTGTTTTTCAGTTATATTATCTTTGTACATGTTATGGTGAGATACTGTTGATTTTAAGTTAAAAATTTGGTCTTGTCATGCATTGCCTATTATTCAAACATCTAACAGTTAATGGTTGCAGAAATTAAATTGCGGAAAATAAATCTAAGCTATTACAAGGCGTCGGGTATTTACATCGCCAAAGACAAACCCTTTGAAATTAAATTGCGAAAAAGTAAATAAAAGCGATAAATAAATAAATAAAGTCCTAAGTTAAAAACTATTACATTCCTGGAGCAGTTACAATATTGAAATATGGATCAAAAATAATTCGCGCGTGAGAAAAATTAAATTGGAGTGTCTTTAGGGTTTTGACCCTTTTTTATTAAATAAAACATATTTTGGTTATTTTTGAATTAAAAATTAGTCTGAATTAGTAATTGAATTAATTAATTAAAATGAACATATTTTTGTTTTTTATTTTAATTAAGGAAATAGAATAAGAATGGTTAAAAAGTTAATAAAAATCCTAATTCTATATTAATTTTAATTTAATGCAAAAGATATTAAAATGTACCTAATTAAACTAAATAAAATTAATTAATGTTTATTTACCAAAATAATGAAATAGTGAAATTAATAAAAATATTATTTTTATTTTTGAGTTTTCTGATTTTTTATATAAAAAAAATGTTAATTGGTTAATTAATTAATTAAGATAATAATAATAATAAAACAAAAATAGAAAAATAATGAAAAGAAAATAAAATAAATAGAAACTCAGGGGGTATTGGGCCTGAAGAAGGAGTATGATCAGCAATTTCCAGGCCCAAATTCAATCAGCCTGTTTGACCTTTGAAATCCAGCGCATGCTTGTTGACTCTAGTCCATGGTGGTCCTTCAACCTTGGCCTTTGGATCTTGGCCAGAAACCACTTGGCATTTGATGGGATGAGAAACATGGTGATCCACGCTTTGGGCGCTACACATGAGGACCTGAAGAAAAAATTATAACAAAGTTTTGGGGGACCTGGGATTCGAACCCAGTTCCCAAGGGGTTTTGCAATAGCACGCTCACCAATCCAACCAGCTGCTCAATTGTTATTGGAATAAGGAGTAAATATTATATAAAAAACAAAACGCTAAGCCTGAAAATAAATATAAAAAAAATGCGCTAATGATTCAAATGACACAATGGAGCTAGGACACATTATCATATTCCTCAAACACCCTGCTTATTTACCTGTGGATTTTTATCCGCAGGAAGATCCGTGGCTTGATTCCAAAAATCACTCCAGACCATGAAAATGCAAGCTAAGGTCATCATCGTGTTCGTCTTGCTTCCCTGAACACAACCATGTCCATGGTTGGTCTTGATTTTGCATGTATAAGAAATACCTAAAAAGCAAGAACACGAACCCTAGCTTTGGATACAGGGTTATAAGCCACAAGAATGAAATCAAACAATGCAGAATGCTTGGAAATTATGCAAGGATCACAAATATATCAATATTTTGGCAAGAAAACGCAAGAATCCAAAGTTACGAATTCGTGCACAGGGCTATGTTCAGGATGACCTACAGCTCGTTTCAAGTGGTCTCAAGGCCTGGTTTTGATTGCTTTAGCTCCACTGGATGTCAGGCAAGGGAGTAGCATTGATATCTTGGGTTGAATCATGCTCTAACCAAGATTTTGATCTCACACTTTTGCAAGTTTTTCCAATTCTTGTTTGGCCGTTTGTACAGAGCTTTTTGCGTGTCCTAGGTCTGGCTTTCTTGTGTGCATATAATGGAATGAATTTAGGTCAAAACATGGGCTATAATCCAAGTGCATTGAAGATGGAAGATTGAATTTTGATCACCATTAACAAGTTGCCATATTTGCATCAAATCTGAGATTTTGTGCATGTTTTAACTTGGCACGAATTTGATTGAGTGTTATATGATATTTGCAAGCTGTAATGACCATAAAAATCTTGTTACATCAATTTTTTAGATTTTATTTGATTTAATATTGATTAATAATGAATTAAATCAATAAAAATGAAATAAAATAGAAAAATAGATGAATATCCATGAAATTAAATATAGGACACGTGTGTGGCATGACAAGACTATATCAAGCGGAAAAAAGTGGGCCCTTTTGTCAAAAATTGGAGTTTTGAGGATAGTTGACTTTTGGCAATTTTGGAAAAATGCCCAATTTCAATAATGCATAACTTCTTGAATTTTGAACTTTTGGAGGTGTTCTTGGACTTTTTAGAAACCTTGAGATGTCCTCTAATCAACCCTTTTTGCCTCATCGCATTTTGATGTTCCATGCTCAAGTTATAAGCTTTGGAAAAAAAGGTGTTTTTGTTGACTTTCAAAAATGACCTATAATGTCCAAATTTGTAACGTTTTGTGAGAGCATTTCATGATCTTGGGGTGTGAATATGGATTGTAGGAAATTGCATCCTCTTAAAAATGAGCTTTGGATGGGTCATTTCTCATAAAGTATGAGAAAGTTATGCCTGGTCAAAGTCAAGTTGACTTTTCCTGCAAAACCCTAATTTAGCAACTTTTGAATCTTGATGAATCATGAGCAATCCTTGATGAATCATGATTAACCCTTGATAAAATGATGAATTATCCTTCAAAATGAGAATGTTGACAAAAAATATTGAGGTTTTGACTGTCTGTAGGTCACAGTTGACTTTTGCCCTAGCACAATTGACTTTTGCCCTAACACAGTCGATTTTTGGGCCTCTTAAGCAATTGACTGACCAAAATTTCTCTGCAAGGCTTGAAATTTGACATGGATGAACTTGAGAACATATTAGGACATTGGGAATCACTTGAGGCCATTTGGATATGAGGACCTTAATGCAACACAAAACCCTAATTTTGACTTGACTGCCTTAGGAGGTGATTTGACTGTCCAACCTTTGAGCCAACTTGAGCAACTTGAAGATTATTCTTGAAATGTATTGGGGAATATGGGAGGGAAAATTTTGGGGTACAAAAATCACTTCTCATCAACCATCAAAGACTTTACATCTTTTCTTCAAAAGACCATTCTCTGGTATATTTCTCCGGATTGTGTGAATAATCCCTTCTTTAAAGAGAAGTTCAAACATAACTCTTCCAAAGGGTATGTAGGACTTGTTATAACCTCTAGAAATAGTGATTGAGTTTTGTATAAAATTGAAGATAGTCTTAGGTAGATTTATCTTGATTCTATTAAACAAGAGGAAGAGGAAAAGTCGGTCATCATGAGACAAGATGTCTTTGTTCACTTCTCATGGACGAAAATTGGTTAACAACAACTTAAACCAAACTCTAGGAATGAGAGAAGATTTTTCAGGATTGGTAGGTTCATAACTGGACGATGTATCATGGAGAGAAACAAGCTCCTCAACAAGGGAATACTAAAGCATAACTTGTTCGACAGTGAATCTAGTGTTAACACAACCGATAGAAACAACGATGGAGAAGGGAGTGATAATGATGGGGACACCAAAGACACGAGATGTAATGGAACACACTTCACACCTAACAAAAGCATATTTCCAGAAATCTTTTACAAGATTTGTGTAGATGGTTCAATGCAGCATAGTGAATTATTTTGACTAGTACTGGCAATGTATGGTTAAGGTTAGACTTGAAGCAGCCTTTGTTTCTCTAAGACGAAGAAGATTGATTTGTTGTTCTGAAATGACTTCAAGAAGGTTATGATTTCCATGAAAGGTTATTAGAGACATGAGAGAAAGACAAATAGGAAAGAACTTGTGAAAAGAGTATGCAAGAGATGAATTTTTTTGAAGAAACGTGAATGATTTAAGTAGAGGGAAGGAAATGTAGTAGGTAAAAAAATGTTCAGAGAGCATACAAACTAGAAATAGACAAGCCACCGAAGGAAAACTTATGAGAGAGAGAGAGATGGACATTTTTTCAAGACAGATGATAGACAAGAGTAGGATAACGTGTGCTAGAAAAGTTCATTTCCAAAGGAGTTATTTACCCAATATGTGAATCAAAGATGTATCGTACTTTGTAACTGACAGGAGTCAGATGGATGAGTAAGTGTATATGTTTGATCAAACATTAATTACTGGAGTGAACTTTTCAATTTCAAAGTACATAAACTCTTCTACAAAAAGGATTCTGCTAGAAGGTACTTTGAACATAAGAGAGCATTACTAATCATGTGTAAGAAAGAATATCCACAAAATTTTAATTTTTCATACTGAAGAACTTATTTTGATACAACATCTTTTCATTCTGGGCAAGAAACCATTTTTAAATGTTTAAGAATGAAGACCAATCTTTCCTCAGGAAGGGGTTTTGTAAAAATATCAGCCCATTGATGGTTTGTATCTATGAATTTTAAAGATAAGATTTCCTTCTGAACATAGTCTCTGATAAAATGATGCTTTATCTAAATATGTTTGGCCCTATAATGTAAAATGGGATTCTTGGATAAACAGATAGCAGAAGTATTATCACAAACAATAGGAATATTATTCTTAAATATTTGATACTATTAGTAATATAGTGGGAGAACTGAGTTTTGCGTTTTATCGCAAATGTGTGGATAGTTATAGTCACCACCGACGTTTATTTTATCCAATAAGGAAAGGTGAAAAGAACAGAAAATACCTTGAAGTTTTTGAGTTTGGGGGTAAGATATGAAAAGGGAAGGTGTTAGTACCCTTTTCATACGTAGTTATCTACGGGCTCTTAATCTCTATCTCACTTTTTAAAATTGTTTTTTTGTGTAAGTGTTTGAAAATATTTTGAAAAGCCAATGTGCAGCTATCTTGTAATGGTTCTTGTATCAGTCCTCAAGAACGCGTACAAAGTGTTTGAAAATATTGTTTGAAAGTGTGATGTGTAAAAAATTTTGTTTAGAAAAGTTGTGAGCGAGCGATTAATAGTCTTACCCACTCAAGGTCTTCTTGTTACTCTCCTTCTCCTTTAGAGATAACAATATCCGTACCATTAGTTGGTAGGTATCCCCATCTATTGGATGTGAGAGGGACAACTGAGGGTCATCGTATGGTCATTGAAGATAACAAATAAGGATACTTTAGAAATTATCGGAGGGACTAGATCATTTATTCGTAGGCAACATCGAGGGGTCATCGAGGGACTATGGTCTTTGATTCGAAGGGACTTTGTTAAAGTATCCCTATTTTCGAGGGACATGACCATTATTCTAAAAGGCAATGAAGAGAGGTTACCCTAAAGGTGCGTGTGTGAATAGTGATTCAATTAAGTTATTTTATCTTGCATTTAGAGTTATGCTATCGGTTGGTTTTAGTCTTGCCATACAAACCTTAGTTACTAGCAATTAAATATGTACACAAAAATAAAGTGTCGAATGTAAAGTCCTACGCTATTACATGGCTTCGAGGAAGTTACATAAGTATAGAGAGTGTGGGAAATAAACCCTAAAACTATTACATCCCGGAAGCAGATACATAATAGAAAAAGTGCAAAAAATATAAAGCTACATTATTATAGCTGAACACGCCCTATACACTTTATCTAAGAAATGTAAATACAAATGAAAGAAAAAGAAATAAGGAACAAAAATGGTTTGAATGTTTGTTAGGGTTTTTATGAAGAAAATAGTTTTTGATGATAATTAATTAAATAAAACCTAATTAATTTTAATTAATTAAAAAAATGGTTAATTAATTAATTCATTAAAAGGTTAAAAAACCTAAACCTAATTATTTATAAGGTTAAAGAAAAAGGTTTTTGTTTAATTGAGAAAAAATTAGGGTTACCCAAAAATAAATAGGGGAAAAAATCAAGGAAATGAGGGTTAGAAAACAAAAATAAAACAAATTCCAGGGGTGGATGTTGAACCCACTCCCTTTGCCTTCTCTAATGCATGACTCGCCACTGAGCCAAGCTGTTGTTGGTGTCGGTAAGTTGCGCGCTACGCAAAATATAATAAAACTGTGAAAATTCGAAAGTATGAAAAAAAGGAAGGGATCAAACTCACGCCCTATTGTATCAATTCCTTAACGCGTGCGCTTCTACCACTGGTGTGGCTATACATCCGTGAGTATAATTAATCAAAATAAATGTAACATAAATGTAATACAGTGGGATAACTGGCTTGTTTTTGCAATTTATCACAAATATTGCGGATAGCAAGAGTCGCCATCGAATTTTCTTTTATCCAATAAGGAAAGGGTGAAAAGAACAGGAAAGACCTTGAGATTTATTGAGTTTAGGGGGTAGGTTATGAAAAGGGAAGGTGTTAGCACCCTTTTCATCCGTAGTTATCTACGGGCTCTTAATCGTTGGCTCACTTTATTTGAAAATGCTTTGTGTTCGTGGGTTTGAAAATACTTTGAAATTTGCCAATAGTTAGGCAACTTTGTAATGATTCTTGTATTGGTTAAGAATGCGTATAAAGTGTTCATCTGAAAATATTTTGAAAGTGTGACCATGAGAAATGTTTTTGTTTTGAAAAATGTGATCAAGCGATTAATAACTATCTACCTACTCAAGGTCTTTCATATTATTTTCTTCCTCCTTTAGATAGTTATATCCTACCATTAGTTAGTAGGAAGTCGTTGGATGTGAAGTGACTGGCACGGGTCATTGTACAGTCATAAAGACAACTCGTAGGGATGCTTTAGCAATTTTATCGTAAGAGACTAGATCGTTTACCGAAGGCAGCATTAGAAAGGGTCATCGAGGGACTACGATATTTTTAATCGAGGGACAATGCTAAAGTATCAACACGTTCGAGGGACGTGACTGTTTTCCGAGGCAACAAGTAAGGTTACCCTAGAGGTGCAAGTGTGAAGAGTGGGTTGTTTTCAGTTAATTTATCTTGAAATTTGGGTTTTCTACGTTTGTTTTTAATCTTGCAATACAAACCCTATTAGCATACATCTAACAATTATATACAAGGAATAAAAATATAAGTGCGGAAAAGTAAAATCCTACGCTATTACAAGGCTTCGGGAATGGGGGTATAAATAGTAAAATGGGGGGAAATAGAAAAACCCTAATTAAACAATTATAAACCGTAAACAGATACATAATTGGGAATAAACGCGAAAGTAATAAAACACACAAAAGTAAAAGGAAAAGGAAAAGGAAATCGTCTTGTGATTGTTTAATAGAAAAGTTTGATGATTAACCTAATAACCTAATTAATTTTGATTAATTAAAAAAGGAAATTGACTAAAAAAACCTAAAAAAAACCTAAGTCGATTTTAATTAAAAGGAAATTAATTAGTGAAAAACCTAAAAAATAAATTAATTTATCAAATAAAGACCTAAAAACTAATTAGGGTTAAATTTAAAAAAAACTAAATTAGGGTTTATTAAATTAAAAATGTTTATTTGGGAAAGTCTTGTAAAAAAGTTTTTAGCAGAAAGAGTAAAAAATAAACCCATTGGTAGGGTGGGTGTTGAACCCACACCCTTGGAACCCTTAGCCTACACCTTCACCACTGGGCCAAGCGTGCCTTGGTGATAGCAAACAACTGCAACATGTTTTTTTTATCATTCTGCAAAAATATGAAAATATCAAGAAAATAATGGCAAAAGGATGGATTGAACCAATGCCCTTTGATACCAATGCATTAATGCACGCGCTTCAGCCGCTGGGGCGGTGATACATCCATTAACTTATATCAAACAATAAATATATAATATAATATCTTTTCCTGAACTGAAGAGACGCCGGAGCCCTAACTCTGTTCGTCTTCTCCAGTAACCTATTTTTGATAAACCTGCAAAATATGAGATGTTAGTAAGCCAAAAATAACCTACCCCTATAAATCGAGGGCTGCGAGATGAGATGATTATTTTGGGCTAAAACAACCCGATTTAAGAGCTATGGTGAAAACGATGTGGATCTGTGCAACTATGGTGTGTTACGGGTTTGGCCAGCATGAGACCTCCACGATGGATCATTCATGCATAGTTAAATATCATAAACACATAAAAACATCAGTAAATGTTAGAATGCAGTAAAAATGAAAAATATGAAATTCAAGTAAGGATGGAATCGTGATTCTTGCACAAGTAATTTTTGGTCGTTTTGATCGTTGTAAACGATTCAATCTTACCCTACGATATTCCTGGGGTTGATTGGGATGGCTAGTTTGTAATGAAAGGGCTTGTGATTAGGGTTTCAAGTTTTTAGGGTTCTTTGAAAAAACATGAGATTTTTTTACAAGTTTTGAGGCAAGGGTTTCGTGTTTTTTTGTATGATAATGAATGGTGCTGTACCCCAAAATTTGTCATCTCACTTATCAAAGATTTCCTCACAAGATCTCTTAAACTCAAGACTGCATTAAGGTTTGACCAGCTCTAGACAACTCCTCACGCACTGATGACCAAAATTAGGGTTTGAGTTTGAACAAGGATTTTTGGACTATCAATGCTTCATATGACTTACAAGGACAATTATGGACCCCCAAGATTATTCATGTCAAGTTTCAAGCCTTGGATCACACTTTTGATCAGTCAATTGAACAATTGACCCAAAAACCAACTGTATTGGGGAAAAAGTCAACCATGGCCAATTTAAGGTCAAACTTCATAACTTTTGATCCACATCAAAATCTTAGACTCATATGCATCATTTTATCAAGTTTGGACCATAATTCCTCAAGTAATTTGATCAAATCATCAAAAGGGCAAAATGGTCAAAATTAGGGTTTTGACTGAGAAAGGGCAATTTCTGATTTTTGACCTAGCAAATGGTCAATTGGTTTAAAGCATGATTTCAAGAGTTAAATTGCATCATATTGACATAATGACATGGTTTAAAACATTGCAAATCCATTGGATTGACAGATGAATTTTTCAGTCAACTGATCAAAAGTCAACTGTATACTGAAAAGTCAAACTTTGACATTTTGGTCAAAATCAAATGCCAAAGATCATAATTCGTCAAAACATGTAAAAATTAGAAACTTGTTCATCAAGAAATCAAGGGTTTAAGTTTTTGTTTTAAAAAGTTGAAAATTCTAACTTTGAAAATTTTCTAAGTATAGAAAATTTCTTATTTTTTCTCATCTTTGAACCAAATTTTCACCTTGATGCAAGATGATTTAAAGGAAACTTACAACATCAAAGTTGTATATCTCCATTAAATATACAACTTTTCCTCACACAATTTCTCCTAAAAATGTTTGGATCTCAAGATATAATTTTGTGAATACATGCTCATGAACTAAAATAACTTAGTGAAATTTTGCCTTAGTTAGGCAGTTTTTTCACCTAACTTCATGGCAATTTTTCACATAGTTCCAAGGGTAATATTCCAAAGAAATTCATATATGGGTTGTAGATCACATTTCAAGCTTTCCAAAATGTCCAAGAACTCCTTGAGATCATTCTTGAGTAGGGAGAATCGAAGAGATGAAGTTGGTGATTTATCACTTTGATTTCAAGCCATTTCATGAAGAACAAAAATTCAAATCCTCAAGCATGCTGAACAAATCTTACTTTGCAGGCTCCTAACTTGAATTTCAATACATAATTAAATGTTTTCACAGATGTTAGAAGCTTTAAGCCAAGCATTAAATGCATTGAACAAGAACAATTCCATTTTTGGCACAAATGTGCCATTTCCATTTTGATAAAGCACTACTTTTGAAATTTTCCACTTCTTGAGCCTTGCACTTGTTTTCTATGCACACAAGCAAAGCCAAAACCAAAAGCAACTTGGCTGAAGCATCTACCAAACCAGACCATGCTTGTACAAACTTAGAGACTTGTCTCCTCATTTTTCTTCAAAAGCAAGTTATAGAGCCAAAATGCTATATCTCAGAAATCTTGAGAAGGCTTGATGTCTAACCTCTTCCATACTTATACACAAGTGTATTGAAACCTAAGACATGAATTATAAGACTCAGAAACACTCCCAAACACTTTGCCATTGAAAATATGCCATAGCTTGACAGTTTTGAACCTTACTCAACCATCTCCAAATCCACTCGTGCGTTTTGAGTTTTAACGACCTAAACACTTAATATACATCTCACCTAAGTGATCCAGACCCCTGTTCCCTTACTGTAACTCCTCCTCCTCCATCCACCATTTTCAAATATCAAGCTTGCAAGTTGACTTGAGTAGGGAGATTCAGGGACTTTCAAGACAAGATAAGGATTGAAATACACTCAGGGAGGTCCAGGCAAGCTAAACAGATCCTCAGGCCTTCTCAAAACTTGCTCAAACTCCATTCACGATCTCAACTGAAAGAGGTAAAAACTCAAACTTCTATCTTTTTATACAAGCATCCTTTGATCCTGATTTGTGAAAGAAAAATGTAGATATCCTTGCACTAAAGCTAACCATATTCATAGTTTTCATTTATATTAAATGTGTATAGAGAATTTTGGATTTGAAATTTCTGTAAAAAAATAGGTTTCAAATTAGGGCAAGTAAAATTAGCTTTGATCTTTGATTGTTAGTTTACATAAATTATATGGTTGAACTCGTGGGAAAAAACACTATAATTTTCATGTTTGGACTTTCCATTTTCATGGAGAAATGAGAGAGATACAGGTGGTCCGGCCATGGCTCAAGGTTGAAGATAAAGTTGCATTCAGGGGGCATTTTCTAATATATATTTATCTTTGTGTTTCTATAAACGGATGTACAACCACCCCAGTGGTAAGGCAGCGTGCGAAAATGCTATAGGTCACGGGTTCGAGCCTTATCGCTTGTCTTTTGCATTTTCACACATTTTTTTCCATTTTTTGTCCCTTTGCAGCATGGGCCTCTGAACTTTGGGCTTTGTGACTTTTTCTAACACTCACCTCCTGATTGCTTATGACACCCCTGACCCATATAATTTTATTTATTTATTTTGTTTTCATTTTATTTTCTTAAATATATTTTTCTTAATATTAAAAATCATAAAAAATATAAAAAATGATAGATTTATATTTTAGCTATTTTATTTTAGTTTTCTCACAAAAAATATTTTATTTAGTTATATATATTATCCATTTTTATTAATTAAATTTGTAAACTAAATTAGAACTAGTTTAATATTTTTTTTTCTTCTTTATACCCATTAAATATTTAGTTTAATATAAAAGGACCAAAATACCTCATAATGCCATGTATTATTTTCAAGACAAAAAATACAAAAATACTTACTTTTTCTTAAAGAAATATATTTTATTTTAATCAAATAGAATTAGGGTTTATTCAAAAATCTTTTCTAAAAAATAAGTTATTTTCTTAGTTGATTTAAGTTAATCTTGATTTATTTATTAGGTTTAGGTTAAAACTTTTTTTCATATAAAAAACCAAACAAAATATTCTTTGCATTTACATACCTTTGCATATTTAATTCATTTTTGTATATTATTTATTCCCATATTTGTACATATTCAATTTGGTTGTAATAGACTAATTAGGTTTATATTATTGCAATCCCCATTCATAAATTGTATACCCCCCTCCCAGAATTGTTGTAATAGCGTAGGATATTTAAATTTCGCAATTTATTGCTTTTATATAACATGCTAGTAATTAGGGTTTGTATGGAAAGATAAAACCAATCAAATAGAAAACCCTAATCCAAGACAAAATCAAGCATGGAAATGACACACTTGCACACAAAACACCCCTAGGGTTATCCCACTTGGTTGCCTTACAAAATGGCCATATTACGCATGTAAGGTGTCATAGCAAAAACCAACAAATACAAGATCATAGTCCCTCGATGACGCTATTCAAAGTTTCCTTACAAAAATGATCTTAGTCCCTCAAAAATGCTAAGATACCTTGCAACATTGCTAATCATGGCTATGCAATGACCCACGCCCGTCCCGATTACATCCAAAGATAGGGTTGCTTACCAAATCAATGGTAAGATAACAATGTCAAAGGATAAGAAAATGAACAAGAAACACATTTGAGTAGGTAGATTGCTTCTAGTTACTTGCTCCATTTCAAAAAAAATATCCTTGTTATTTTAAAAACAAACACACACATTTCCAAACATTTGACAAACATTGAAAACATTTTCAAAAAGATCAACATTTTTGTATACATTCTTATGAACGAGAATCATTACAAAGATTTCCTAAACAATGACCTCTTTTACAAAATATTTTCAAAACCACACAAAACACGATTTCAAACAAAAGCAAGTGATCTAGAAAGTAACTAAGTGCCCGTGGAAAACCATGGATGAAAAGAGTGCTAATACCTTCCCTTTTCATAATCTACCCCCGAACTCAAGAAACAATCTCAAAGGTCTTTCCTGTGCTTTTTTACCTTTCCTTTTGGATAAAAGAAAAGTCGGTGGCGACTCTTGCTAACCATAACATTTGCGATCGAACGCAAAATAATCAAGTCAGTTCTTCCACCGTATCACAAATGGGAATACATATGACAAATTAGGTCAAAGATATGGGCTCGGTCTTTGTGTAAGAAAGGCCTATATTTTACCTTATTTAGTTTTTAAACATTAATGAATATATCAAAATTATTAAAATAAAAATATTTTAAGGGGTGCATGAACAAGGTTTTAGGTGTATGAGGAGTGTAATACACGTCTGGACTTTAAAACAATGGCCCAATAGTCCAAAATATAAAGTTTGCTCAATTTGAACTTCATGCATTTGCTCAAATTTCCCAACTTGCACTGGTCATAACTCTCTCAATTTTTATCTTTTGAATGTGATATAGGACTTTTTGGAAATATATAGATATCCTCTACAATCTCTCTGTTTATATTTTTTGCATTTGAAGATCTTGTCTTGATGTAAGTTGCCTTGACAAAAAGTGTCTTTTTGTTGACTTTTGAAATAACCTGTAATGTATTGGCTCATATCTCTCAAATGAAGCATTTTTTGGACTTGAGCTTAAATATTAAAAGTTGTATAGAATTTAATTTCCTTCAAAATGAGATTTGGTTGGGGAAAAATTGATGAAGTATGCGAAAGTTATGCTTGGTCAAAGTTTAGTTGACTTCTCCTAAGGAAACCCTAATTTGGCAACTTTTGACTTTTGATGACTTGAGAGTTTTAGTTGAAGAATCATGATCAATCATTGATAAAATGATGAATATGACTTCAAAATCTTGATGTTGACCAAAAATTTTGAAGTTTGACTATATGTTGACCATAGTTGACTTTTTTGCCCAATATAGTTAATTTTCGGTCATGTGAGCAATTGACTGAGCAAACTTGTGAGGCAAGGCATGAAACTTGGCATGAACATTCTTAGGGACATATGAGAGACAATTAATTCCATTTAATACCTTAGAAACCCAAATATTCTTGTGAAGAGTGAAACCCTAGTTGTGGACCCATTGCTTATGAGGAGAATTTGTCTGATCAATTCTTGGGCAACCTTGAGCATTTGAGAACCCTGGAAGGATGTCTTGAGTGAAAGTGGGAGGGAAAATTTTGGGGTACAACAACTTCCCCTGTTTAATATTCTTAAACCTAAAGAGTTAAATTGGTATGTTTGTCATTCGTGATCTGAAGGTAGAATATGATTGAACATCTAAGTGCCCAGAAATTTGCACTTGTCTGTGCAAAAAGTAATGTTGTTGATTGCTTGCATTGCTTGAATGGGCCTAAAGATGCCATTCAGAGAGATGATGGAATGTCTTTGGAGATGGGCTTATGGATGCCATCCAAAGTATTTTTTTGATAGAAGTTATTAGAATGAGTCTACGCTCGAATGTTTCTATAGAATGCTTTCCATAATGAATCTCTGGGAAAGGTGCTTGAGTAGCCGCTCGTTAGATTTAGTCTCTGAGGGAGATGTTTGTCATGTAGATAGTCGCCCCTTCTAGTTTTAGGAATTGATCTACAGTATGTTTTTGTTGGTAAACTCGTCCTATTTTGGGAATTCATACCACCTGGTGATAAGGAAAGTCGCCCGGTCCTGTTACGAGAATTGATCTTTATCTGGTCATAAAGATAGAAAGATAGTTTCCTTGTCCTGTTTCGGGAGTTAATATTTTCTTAGTCGTATAGATAGTTTCCCCGTCATGTTTCAGGAGTTAATCTTTGACTTGTTTATGTAGATAGTCGCCCCGTCCTATTTTTGGAATTTATCTATAATTTGTTTTCACAAATAGTTGCCCAGTCTTGTTTCAGGAATTAATCTGCGACCTATTTGAAATTAATTAATGATATTAGTCTGTTTGTAGACTTTACCTGAAAAAAACGAGGTTAGTCTTTATGCAATGTCATGATGTATGTAATACATTGCGTAATGATGTTCTCAAAATAAATGAGAATACTATATGCGTGTCGTATGCATATGCTATGATATTTTGTAAATAATGTATGAATGTGATATGTCATTGAAGCATCTTGGTAGCTTTGTGTTGTACCCCAAAATTTTCCCTCTCATTTATCAAGAATTTGCTCACAAGATCTCCTTTGGCTCAAGAGTACACTAGGGTTGATCAGCTCAAGACACCTCCTTAAACACTGATGACCAAAATTAGGGTTTGAGATTGCACAAGTATATTTCAACTTCCAATGCCCCGTGTCACTTTCATAGATAATTATGGACCGTCAAAATTACTCATGTCAAGTTTCAAGCTTTGGATCACACTTTTGCTCAATCAATTGAGCAGTTGACCTAAAAATCAACTGTATTGGGGAAAAAGTCAATTTACAGTCAAAGTTCTTAATTTTTGATCCACAACAACATTTTAAATTCATATGTATCATTTTATCAAGTTTGGATCACAATTCCTCAAGAAATTTGATCAAATCTTCAAAAGGGCAAAATGGTCAAAATTAGGGTTTTGACTGGGAAAGGGAACTTTCTGATTTTTGACCTAGAAAATGATCAATTGGTTTAAATCATGATCTCAAGAGTCCAATTACATCATTTTTACCTAATGACATGGCTCAAAAAATTGCTCAAATCCAATGGATTGACAAATGAATTTTTAGTCAATTGTATACTGAAAAGTCAAACTTTGACTTTTTGGTCAAAATCAAATGTCAAAGATCACAATTCATCAAAGCATGTCAAAATATGAAACTTATTCATCAAGAAATCAAAAATTCAATATTTCATTTTGTAAAGTTAAAATTTCTAAACTTAGAAATTTTTCTAAGTGTTGGAAATTTCTTATTTTTTTACAACTTTGAGAAAAATTTTCACCATGATGCATGATGATTCAAAAGAAACTTTTAACATGAAAGTTGTAGATCTCCATGAAATCTACAACATTGCTTTACACAAATCCTTCCAAAAGTGCTTGGATCTCAAGTTATAATTTAAAGAACACATGGTCATGAAACAAAACACTTAGTGAAATTTTGCCCTAATTTGGTCAGGATTTTTACCTAACTTCATGGCACTTTTTCATATAGTTCCAAGGGGAATTTTAAAAATTGATTCAAAGAGGGGTTGTAGATCACATTACAAGCTTTCCAAAATGTCCAAGAATTCCTTGAGATCATTTTTGAGTATGGAGAATCGAAGAGAGGAAGTTAAGCTTTTCACACTTGAATTCCAAGTCATTTTGTGATGAACAAGATTCAAAATTCAAACTTATGCTGCATAACCTCTACTTTGCAGGCCTCAAACTTGTTAGGCACTCCATAATTAATTGCTTTCACAACTGTTAGAGGTCTCAATTCAAGCATTCAATGCAAGGCCATGTTTTATTTCCATTTTGGGAAGAAAGTGCACAATACCATTTTGATAAAGTAGCTTTTTGCATAAAACTTGTTCTTGAGCCTTGGACTTGTTCTCTTCTGATCATACATGTCTTATAACTCATGAGAAGTTGATCTCAACACTTACAATCACCCAGCCCATGCTTGTACTACACATTAAAACTTGTTTTCCCACTTTTCTTCAAAATCAAGTAACATAGCCATTAGCTTGTTGCTTGTACTTCTGACTCTCCAAAGCACTCAAGACCTTTTTCTTATACATACACAAGTTATTTGCCACAAATCCCACACATACTTGAGCCCCAAAAACACCAAGAACACATAATCACTAAAAACACCTCAAAACTTGCCATTTATGAGTTTTGAATCCAATCTCCAAATTTGCCCGTGCGTTTCTTGGCCTTTTACTTTAAAAAGCTTCTAAATAACATACACAAACAATTCCAACACCTGCAACACCATTGTAACACATCCATCACCATCCACCTTTTTCAAAAACAGCACCTTGCACCTTAATTCTCCAGAACTCCTCAGGCACTTTCAGCTCAAGCTATGCATCACATTAGCTTCCTGGGAACTTGAGGAAGCTAATCCATTCATTGGAACTCACTAAAATATACTCAAACTCAAAACACGATACCCTCTTGCAAGGTAAGTTATCTCAACTTTGAAATTTTCATACAAGCATAATTAATGGTTTATTTGTGAATGAAAAATGTAGATATCATTGCCCTGAAGCTAACCATGTCCATAGTTTTTATTTATATTACTTGAGCTTAGAGAATTTTAAGATTGAAGTTTCTGAAATTTTTAGGGTTCAGATTAGGGCCATTAAAATTCATGCTTGTCTTTGATCTATAATTTTATTGCTTTGCATTTCTAAAATCGCGAGGAAATTTTCTACAAGATTCATGTTTACATTTTTGCAAATGGATGAGAGATGAACAAGATGCAGGTACTCAAGCTGGGCGTGAGGTTGAAGATGAAGTCCAGGCCATGGACTTGTTTTCTATCATATATTTGTTGTTTTGTTTATATGAACGGATGTATATCCATCCCAGTGGTATAAGCGCGCGCCTTTAATTATAGGGACCTGGGTTCGAGCCCCAATAGTACCCTTTTGGGATTATTTTCATATTTCTCACATTTTCTGACCTTTTGTGGCAGCGCTGAGCCTCATCCTCTTGGGCCTCATGTTTTTTTTACTTCTGACCCCCCTTGCTGGCTATTCACACCCTGGCCCATTTTATTTTCTTTTTCTCATTTTTATTTATTTGTTTTCTTAAATATTTTATCTAATACTAAAAAATCAGAAAAAATATAAAAACATTAAATTTATATTTTGATATAGTTTATTTATTTTTTATACAAAAAATTATTTTATTTAATCATACTTTATTTATTTTACTAATTTATTTGTAAATTTAATTAGAAACTAGGTTTTAGTTATTTTCTTTTATACAATTTAAATACATTATTTTAAAATGTGAAAAGACCAAAAATATTTTATAATACTATAAATTATTTTCAACACAAAAATACCAAAAATATTCTTCTTATAAACTTAATTCCTTTTTTAATCAATTAATAGATTAGGGTTTTATTTGAATTCTTTTCCTAATAAATTAGGTTTTACTTTTTACTAATTTAATTAATTATTTTTCTTTTAGTTAATTAGGTTAATACAAAACCCCTTTTCCCTAAAAAATCCAAATAAAAGTCTATTTTCTTTCCATTTTACACTCTTGTATATTTATTCATTTTTGTACATTATTTATCCAAATTCAATATGGTTGTAATAGATAATTAGGCTTTATTTTCTTGCAATCCCCATTTGTAATTTGTACACCCCCTCCCACAAGTATTGTAATAGCGTAGTAATTTTAAATTCCGCAATTTATCGCTTTATATACAAATGCTAGTAATTAGGGTTTGTATGGAAAGACTAAAACCAATTAATTAGAAAACCCTAATCAAAGACAAAACCAAGCATGAAAAACAATACACTTGCACACAAGCACCCCTAGGGTAAACCCACTTGGTTGCCTTACAAATGGCCATATTACGCATCTGAGGTATCTTAGCAAAAACAAGCAAAATATATGATCATAGACCCTCGATGACGCTATCCATGTTGTCTTTCAAATGATCTTAGTCCCTAATGAGAATGATAAGATACCTTGCAACATTGCTAATCATGGTTATACGATGACCCACGCCCGTCCCGTTTACATCCAAAAATATGGTTACTTACCAAATCAATGGTAAGATAACAATGTCAAAGGAAAGAGGAAATTAACATGAAATACTTTTGAGTAGGTAGAATTCTCATAATTACTTGCTCCATTTCAAAACAAAACAACCTTGCTATTTTCAAAACAAACACCTACACTTTCAAAACATCTTACAAAACTTGAAAACATTTTCAAAAGATCAACATCTTTGTATACATTCTTACGAACGAGAATCATTACAAAGTTTGCCTAAACAATGACCTCTTTACAAAATATTTTCAAAAACCACACAAAGCACATTTTTAAACAAAATCAAGTGATCTAGCAAGTAACTAAGAGCCCATGGAAAACCATGGATGAAAAGGGTGCTAATACCTTCCCTTTTCATAATCTACCCCCCGAACTCAAGAAATAATCTCAAAGGTCTTTCCTGTGCTTTTTCACCTTTCCTTTTGGATAAAAGAAAAGCCGGTGGCGGCTCTTGCTAACGGCAACATTTGCGATCAAACGCAAAACACCCAAGTCAGTTCTCCCACCGTATCACAGAACTGGCGACTCTGCTGGGGACAATTCTAAAAGTGGGTTTACCTTAGGGTTAGATCATATTTACTTGCTTTCATTGATTGACTTGTATGCTTTTCATTATGGTTCTTTGTTTGGGTTTAAATCCTCTACCCGGATTTGGGATACGTTGTAGGTAAGTAGCAATACATTGTGGAAACTGTGCGAGGTATACCGACATGGTCTAAGCAATAGCTACATTAGTGCAAAATATTTGAGGGTACCGTAGACCTTGAGTTAATGAAGGAGAATACAGGTCTGCTGAATGATGTCATGAAGCACTAATGAACTTTTAGAACCTTTACTTGACCAACTTGGCCATTAGGACGTAGTGAGATGACCGACTTTGGTGCAGTCCGAAGTTGGTAGATACTCGATACTAAACTCATTGAGGTTTGGTTTTTTGGGATATTTAGGTCTCCATTAAATAGGCTTATGCTGAAACAATGACCAAGGAAACAAACCAGTGATATTGAGATCCTTAGAACCCGATTACTGTTGCTAGGATATGTTTTAAGCCAACTAAACTTCAAGAGGGTACTTACCTATAAAACTCCATGCAAGCCTAAACCTAAGGACTTGTTTAATTTGTTTGTATATATTTAGTTGTACATAACATCATGAACATCATAACATCATACTCATTCACTAACCATTTCAAGGATCTTGGGATTTATCTTTGTTCTGTTTTGTAGAACATAGATTCTATTCACAGGAAAACCATTCAAGTCAATCTCGTAAGTGTCCCTCCACAACTTAAAGAGCTAGCATCAAGGATTCCTGAAAATTCTCCATTTACCGAAAGACATGGTCGCCTACTAAACTTGGTCACTTCCAAAACTGATGAAGATATGATGAATGTGCTCTTCCAATTCTTTGATCCTCTACACCATTGCTTCACATTTCCCGATTATCAACTTGTGCCAACTTTGGAAGAATTATCCCAACTCTTGAGGATTCCCATTCTCAATCAACTACCTTTCAACAGTACGGAAAGAGATCTAAAGCCAGAAGTGATTGCTCAAGCTCTACACTTGCAACCAGCTGATATCACAACTAATTGGGAAACAAGGAGTGGTGTCAAGGGTTTCCTAGAAAAGTTCTTGTTTGAGATAGCCCAAAACTGTTGGATCTCGTTGGATTTGCAAGATTTTGAGGAAATTGTAGCTCTCCTCATCTATGGGATGGTTTTGTTTCCAAATCCTGACCAACTCATAGATGTGAACACCGTCAAAATCTTCATATCCCATAACCAGATGCCTACTTTGCTAGGGGACATCCTACATTCTTTTCACACTCGCACTATGAGGAAAAGAGGTATCCTTATGTGTTGTACACCTCTTTTGGAAAGATGGTTTATTTTGTATCTTCCCCAACCTGTATTGAAGAACGAGCAAGGTTTAAGGTGGTCACAAAGGTTGATGACGCTCAAACATTCAGACATCCATTTGTGTTCCCGATCTATAGAGAAGGTTATCATCGTCGACCATTGTGGAGAATTCCCTAATGTCCCTTTACTTGGAATTAGGGGAGGTATCACCTACAACCCCTGCTTAGCCTTATGACAGTTTGGTTATGCCCGAAGGGATGTCCCACATGAGATGCTCATTAAAGGTTTGGTATTTGACAACGAGAACGACGATCAAGGTGATCGCCAGAGATTTATCCGAGCCTGGAGGATGTTGAACAAGGTAGATAGAAAGACATTGGGGCATAAGAACTCTAGCCCTCTTGAGCCTTACCTCAAATGGGTACGAGCTCGCACTCAAAGTCTTATGATTCCTTACCCCTCCGTTCTCCCGGTAATCATTGAGCCTGTTATAGAAGGAGATGTTCCATACACTACCTTACATATTGACATGCCCACCTCTCTTGAATACTTACAAAGATATTGTATACAACTCAAGGGGGAGCAAGACACTTTCGAAGCCCAATTCCATGCTAGCAAGAAGAAGGTTTTGGAACTCATTAAGCAAGTTCAAGAGGAGCGGAGCCTGAACGCCTACATCGCACCAAAAAGGATGCGTACAACCTTTTTATCTTAGAGTTTTTTTATTTCTTTGTAAGCCCAAAAGAGGCATGATTTACTCAATATTTGATTTATTAATATGACGTGTGTTCCTTTTTTGGTCTAAAGCAATTTTAAATCTCTAAGTTCCTTGAAATCATTGCATATGCATTTACCATTCATCATAACATAAGCAGGTTTCTTGCAACAAGTCTCCTCATCTTTCTACTGTTTATTTCAGTAAGATGGATCTCGAGCAGACGGTGAAGGACCTCCAAGCACAAAATGCTCAGTTTCAACAGATGTTCTTAACTCTAGCCAAAGGACAAGAAGAGTTGAAGACCTTGCTGGTTGAAGAGAAAAAGAAGAAAACAAAGAAGATAACCAGAGTTCTAAATACGGGAAGAAGATTCCAAGGACAAGCTGGAAGGACCCTATACTTTGCAATGTCATCTGGTGAGAAAGACAATCAATATGGGAAAGGCAAGGAAGCAGTTGCCCAGCCAGATTCAGATTCAGAAGAGGAAGAAGAAGATTATTTTGAAGAACAATATCCTCCGACTGACGACAAGTATAAGCATCTGGAAGAACGTTTAAGTGCGATGGAAATTTAAAGAGTGCATGGACTAGACTTTTAGGAGTTATGGTTAGTACCTGGGATTGTCATTCCTCCAAAATTCAAGGCACCGATGTTCGCCAAATACGATGGAGTTTCGTGTCCCAAAATGCATCTCCGGTCCTATGTGAAGAAAATACAGCCTCACACTGCTGACAAGGATTTATGGATACACTTCTTTCAAGACAGCCTGTCCGGAACTCAACTTGATTGGTTTTATCAGTTGGAAAGAGTCAATGTTCATAATTGGGAAGATCTTGCCGCTGCCTTTTACAAACAATACCAATATAATGTGGACCTTGATTCCACCCTTACTCAACTCCAGAGTATGGCCATGGTTTCAAGTGAAGGCTTCGAAGAATACGCTAAAAAATGGAGGGACTTAACAAGAAGAGTCCAGCCTCCCCTATCTGAAAGAGAGTTAGTAGACATGTTTTTGGGCACCTTGTCTGGTCCTTTCTTTAATCACTTGATTGGGAGTTCCTCGACAGGTTTTACCGAATTGATATTGACGGAGAAAGAATGGAAGCCGGGATAAAGAATGGAAAGATTCAAAAAGAAGCATCCTCTGCTGCTGTAAGGAAACCATTTATTGGAAAAAAAGAAGTCGTTGCGGTATATCCTCAGAGAAATCAAGATAGGAATGAACGCCATCCAATGGTGGGGGCTGTCATGATTCTTAAACCTGCACCTGCTCAGCCAAGAAGCAACTAGCCAAGAATAGAAAGACCAGTCAGAAAGTTCACTCGAATTAATATGACATTATCTCAAGTATTACCGCATTTGTTAAGATCCAATCTAGTGACTTTGAAAGAAGCTCCAAAGAATCTTAACACAACCTCTCCTCATTATCATCCTAATTCCCATTGTGCATACCATTCTGAGAGTCCCGACCATGACACTAACAACTGTTAGGCTATGAAAAACAAAGTATAAGACCTTCTTGAAGCCAAAAAAAATGAATTCGACGCTCCAGAAATTCCCAATGTTATCACTGCCCCTATGCCCAAGCACGTCTGTAATGTCAACGTCATTGAGGAAGATATGTTTGTTACTTTTGTTGATGAACTCGTGACCCCACTCCTGACTATCAAAAAGAACTTGTTGAATGCTGGTGTATTCCCAGGCTGTGATGAAAGCTATCATTTTTGTTTATCCTCACCAACCAGCTGTCATTTGTTAAAAGTAGGTGTTCAATGCCTAATAGATGACAAGGAGATTTTGTTTGATAAGACTTCTATTCCAACTGTTTCTTATAATGATGTTTCCATAGTGACCATTTCCGCCAATTCTTCAAGGGTTTCCACCAAAAGACCCGTTAGAATTACATCAGTTCCTAAAGTAGCTCCGTTGATAATTACAATGCCTGGACCAATCCCGTATTCGTCAGACAAAACCGTCCCATGAAATTATGGAGGTGATGTCTACTATCACGGTATCAAGCAAGATTGGCCAGCTGCTGAAAATTCAAGTTTTGAGAAAGTTGACTCTGATATCAGTAACATCGCAGGGACTAGCAAGCTAACCAGAAGTGGAAGGGTATTCTCTCCATAAATTTCTCCTCCAAAAGCTATTTCTGGACCTGTAATCATTCCTGCTATTGTTGCTCCTCCAAAGGCTATTCCCAGTCCTGCAATCATCTCTGTTGATACTCCTGTTGGGAAAATTGTTGCAGTCCCTGTTATCACCCCTAATGACATCCCCACTGTCGAGTCAACCGAGACTTGAGACAAAGGTATTCTGGTTGGGCCTGTCCGGATGAAGGCACAATTAGTAGCTATCGCCAAAACCTCCCGAAAAGAGATGGAGGAAATTCTAAAGATTGTAAAAAGAAGTGACTACAACGTAGACGAACAACTGGGACAAACTCCATCAAAAATTTCCATGTTGGCTTTATTGTTATGTTCCGAGGCTCATGCAAAGGCCTTGGTAAAATTCCTTAAAACTGCCCACGTACCCCAAGAAACATCTGCTGATCAGTTCCAAGACTGCGTAGCCAGCTTGACCATAAATAATGGTTTAGGTTTTTTGGATGCTAATTTAATGCCAAGGAGGAGGAAGCATAACGAGGCATTACATGTCTCAGTCAAATGCAGGGGCACGACTTTGGCTCATGTCTTCGTTGACACTGGTTCGTCTCTAAATGTGTTGCCTAAAAAGGCTCTTGATAGGCTTGACTGTGAAGGATTGACCTTGAAACCTAGCAACATAATAGTGAGGGCCTTTGATGGCTCAAAAAGGATAGTGCAATGGGAAGTGGACATCCCCATAAAAGTTGGAACCCAAACATTTGATTCAACTTTTTATGTAATGGATATTCACCCTTCATATTCCTTCTTATTAGGCCGACCGTGGATTCACAATGCTGGTGTCGTTACCTCTACGTTGCATTAAATGCTGAAATATCTAATTCAGGGGAAAATCATCACCGTTCATGGAGAAGAAGAGTATATGGTCATTCATATAAATTCCTTCAGATATGTGGAATTAGATGGTGAATTTATTGAAACTCGTTCCAGCACTTTGAAGAAGTCCCGTAAACTGTGGAAGTAACCAAGGCTGTTTCCCAAGTCCCAAAGATTACAAGGCCTCCGCTTAAGATGTCGTCTTTGAAAGATGCCAAGGCAGTGATCAAAGAAGGTGGGTGCACTATTCGGGGCCAAGTCCTAGATATCCCATACAAATCTGACAAATTTGGTTTGGGTTTCACTTCAAGAGCCCAGAAAGTTGTACACTGCGCTCGTGTCGGAGGACCACCCTTGAAGATCAGCAACCGCAAAGTCAACGCAGTGGAGGATGATGAAGACAGCTATAACCTGGAGGATTGGATTTTCCCAACTTTCAGTGGAGGGATCAACAACCGGGAAGCTAGATATTTTTTCCCAATCACTTTTATCCAACAGTAATTTATCTTTAAATTTTGTCGGATCTGTAATATTAAACAATTCATACTCTTAAAATCTTGTGTCTTACCCGAGGCACGATGGTCCATTTGTAAGGGTTATTATCTCATTTCCATATGACATCAATGAATCATGGACGTTTTTGCATACAACTTTGTGTTCATTGATTTTCTTTTTACATTTTCATTTCTTTAAAAGATAGTTATACTCTTACACACACTCACATTCGAATTTGCAGATCTATATCCGTTCGGGATCCCATGGTAACAATTTTGTTATGGCCGTTTGTGACTCTAAAAATATAATCTACCAAGCCGAAGATGAAGGTGAGGAAGATTGTGAAGTGCCAGGGGAACTAGCAAGGTTGGTACAACAAGAAGAGAGGACCATTCATCCCCAAGAAGAACTAGTGGACACAGTTAACCTAGGTACCGAAGAGGACAAGAAAGAAGTCAAGGTGGGTACCAATCTGGAACCTAGTGTCAAAGAGTGTATGATTCAGTTTCTACACGATTATGTTGAGGTATTTTCCTGGTCGTACGAATACATGCCAGGACTTGATGCAGATATTGTGGTACATCGTCTACCAACAAAAGAAGACTTCCCACTGGTAAAACAAAAGGTCAATCGCATGCAACCAAACATGTCAGAGAAGATTAAAACTGAAGTCATGAAACAATTCAATGCCGGATTCTTGGCCGTCACTTCCTATCCACAATGGTTTGCCAATGTTGTTCCCGTGCCAAAAAAGGACGACAAGGTACGAATGTGCGTGGACTACAGAGATTTGAATAGGGCAAGCCCTAAGGATGATTTCCCACTTCCCCACATTGATATTCTAGTTGACAATACGATACAACATAAGGTGTTTTCCTTCATGGATGGTTTCTTAGGCTATAACCAAATCAAAATGGCGCCTGAGGACATGGAGAAAACAACCTTTGTCACACAATGAGGCACATTCTACTACAAGGTTATGCCATTTGGGTTGAAGAATGTTGGGGCAACCTATCAGCGTGCCATGGTAGCCTTATTTCATGATATGATACATCACGAAATAGAGGTATATGTGGACAACATGATAGCTAGATCTCAAACAGAAGAAGAGCATCTTGATCATTTACAGAAACTGTTTGAGAGGTTAAAAAAGTATAAGCAGAGGTTAAACCAAAATAAATGCACATTTGGGGTGAGGTCTGGTAAACTCCTAGGCTTTTTCGTCAGCGGTAAAGGTATTGAAGTAGATCCTGCAAAGGTGAAAGCAATACAAGAAATGCCTGCTCCTCGTACTGAGAAGGAAGTAGGAGGATTCTTGGGACGGTTAAACTACATTGCCAGATTTATTTCTCACTTAACATCTACTTGTGAACCAATCTTCAAATTACTGAAGAAAGATCAAGTAGTCAGGTGGAATGATGAGTGCCAAACTGCCTTCGACAAGATCAAAGAATACTTACAAGGGCCTTAGGTTTTGATGCCACCAATCGAAGGAAGGCCCTTGATCATGTATCTAACTGTTTTGGAAAATTCAATGGGGTGTGTGCTGGGGCAGCATGACGAGTCTGGCCGAAAGGAGCATGCTATTTATTACCTGAGCAAAAAGTTTACCGACTATGAAACTAGATATTCACTGCTCGAGAAAACTTGATGCGCTCTGGCATGGGCTGCTCGCCGGCTAAGACAGTATATGCTGACCCATACTACCTTATTGATATCTAAAATTGATCCAATAAAATACATCTTCGAGAAACCTGCCCTCTCTGGGAGAATAGCAAGGTGGCAGATGATCCTGCTGGAATATGACATCCAGTGTACTACCTATAAAGAAATAAAGGGCAGTGTACTAGCCGATCACGTTGCTCACCAAGCTGTGGAGGACTATCAATCCATGAAGTTCGAATTCCCAGATGAAGACATCATGATGGTAAACAACTATGAAGAATTCAGACCATATGACGGACCTGAACAAGGATCCCGATGGACCCTGGTTTTTGATGGGGCATCCAACACACTCGACAATGGTATAAGTGTTGTACTCATATCTCCTGAAGGATGTCGGTGATACGGTGGAAGAACCGACTATTTTAGAAATGCTGGTTTGCATTTTACGTTTGTGTTTGCAAAATGTTGCAGTAAGCAAGAGTCGCCACCGACTTTTTTTTTATCCAACTGGAAAGGAAAAAAGCACAGAAAAATTCCTTTTTCGAGATTTTGAGTACGGGGGGTAGATTATAGAAAGGGAAGGTATTAGAACCCTTTCTATCCATGGTTTTCCATGGGCTCTTAGGTACTAGCTCATCTTTTGAAAATTTCTTGTGTGTGTTTGTTTTGAAAAGTTTTTGTTTTACTTCGTTTTAACCCTTGTTTCTGTCCTCAAGAGTGTTACGAAGTGTTTTTGAAAATATTGTTTGAAAAAAAAGTGTTTGCTGTGAAAAAGTTTGATTTTTGAGCAAGTACCTACTAGCATCTACCTACTCGAAAAAGGATTGTTTTTGTTCTCGTTTCCTTTAGACAATGCTACCCTACTATTGAAAAATAGGAAGCACCGTCGTTGGAGTTGTAAGGGTCAATTCGTAAGGGATGTACGATCACTAAAGCAATGCTAGGACGTCTTAGTAATAACCTTAATGTCTTAAGATCATACTCGAGGCAACATTTCCGAGGTAACCTTTCTAGGGCAACATTTCCGAGGCAACCTTTCCGAGGAAACATTTTCGAACGGGACATTTGATCTTTGTTTAGACAGAAGGGCGGCCACTAAAACACCCTATACTTAATGATCGTTTACCGAAGGCAACCGAAGTGAAAGTATACCCTAAGAGTGCACATGTGCGAGTGATTTGGTTTCAGTTATTATTTTTGCACATTAGGGTTTTCTAGACATTTTAAGTAATCATGCAATCTTATCATACAATCCTACTAACATACATCTAACAGTTAATATTTGCGAGAATTAAAATGAGAGAAATAAAACCTACGCTATTACAAGGCTTCGGGGTAGGGGATTAATTACATAGCCAAAAAACCCGTAAAACGATAAATAAAAAGGAAATCCTAATTAAACTATTACATACTGTGAGCAGTTACATTAATATTGCAAAAATAATAAGCGCGCGCGATGAAACGGAAACGAGAGAATTAGGGTTTTGACCCCGACTAAACCTAATTAAAAGAAAAATCATTTTTTTTGTTGTTTTTAACTGTTTTAAGAAAATAAGGTTTAATTGAATAAATAAAAAAACCTAATTGCTAATTAATTTTAAATTAAGAAAAATAATTGAATTAACCTATTTTTTTGTATTTTTGTTTTATTGAGAAAATAAATAAAAATCAAATCGTACGTTAACCCAAATTTTTTCTAATTTGATTTTATTTATTTACAAAAAAAGTTATAATTAAACCTAAATTAAATTAGACTAATATTAAATTAAACGTGATAAAATAAAATAAAAACCTAATTCTAAATTTGTGAAAATTGATTTTATGATTTTTGTAAAAAAAGGAAATTAATTTGTGGTTAGAAAATAAATTAAACAAATTAAATAAAATAAATAATTTAATAAAGGAAATAATTTAAATGGCAGATCTGAGCCCAAAAGTGCCTGGCCCTTTTGACTTTCCAGATCCTGTGTGGGCGTTTGACTCATGCCTATGGTGGACCTCTAAGGGATGGCCCTTGGATCTAGCCTGTTGATGATCTGGATGATGAGATATTGATGATGCATGGTGGATGCCTTGGATGCTAGCTCGTCTGATTACATAAGGAAAAATAATATGCAACAATATGGGGACCTGGGGATCGAACCCATGCCCTTAGGAGTTATCCCAATGCATGATGACCATCTGAGCTAGCTTGCTTAATTGAACAAGTAATGACAAATAAATATTATATAATAAAACAAATGGCTAACTCAAACAACGCGCGAAATTCAAAACTGGCCATTCACAGGATGCCACGCTATCATCTCCTTCCTCCCACCATTGCTAAAAGTTTCTTAACTTTTACCTACAGTCACCTGGGTGTAGGTATATCCCTGTGCCTTTCCAAAATCCTATACAAGCGTGATAAATGCAAAACAATGGTACCAATAAACTCGTGGCAACCTCACGAGCATCACGGTACCCTTATCCATGGCCAATTATACCTGTACAGAAAAACCCCAAAAATGAACCAAGAACCCTAACTATGGCATCTTGATGTATAGTCAGCAAAAACAAAATTAAACATAACCATCATTTGCAAACATTACAAGGATTAAGAATATGTAAATTATTCGTGCTAAAGATACCAGAATTAATGGATTCAAAATCAAGAAAACTGAGAAACAGTGTGGTACTTACAGTGTGTTTCAGGGCACGAGAATGCTTGCTAATGGTTGCAATATGGTCCAAGGATAACCAGCAACCGATTGAGATGGTTGGAATGGCTTGAGAAGGCCTGAAACCTGGAAATTAATTCACAACTTTTGTTGAATTTTTTGCAAGTTTGCTTTCAGTTTCTCACGCCTCCAATCTCCTTGTTTTTGATCTGAACATGTTCCTTATGTACCCTAGAAGGAATTAAGTTACCAATTTGTTTCAAATCTTTTCTAATTAAGATTATTGATTCATGATTTGATCATGGTACCAAATCTTTCTAAATTAAGACAAATTCAATCTTTTTGTGTCCATTTGAAGCTTGCACAATTTGATTCCATCTCCAACTGTACAATAGGCCTAAACATGCACAAAATCTCAAGCTTTGATTAGTTTCTGATATTTTCATGATTTTATTTTGATTTTATTTGATTTAATTGAAATAAAATCAAAATAAATGACAAAAATAAAATAATGACAAATGGAAAGGATCATGGTTCGTGGGGTCATGTTACAAACTCAATGCAAGCATAAAAAGTTGGGCCCATTTGACAAAAAATGCAATTTTGGCCACATTTGACTTTTGGCAATTTTGCAAAAAAGGTCAACTTTGACAATGCATAACTCTCTCAATTTTGACCCTAGAGAGGTGTTCTTGGACTTTTTTGAAAGCTTAAGATGTCCTCTAAGCAACCCTTTTGGTCTCATCTCAATTGAGTCTTCCATGTTCATGTATGAAGCTTTGACCCAGAAGGTGTTTTTGCTGACTTTTCAAAATGACCTATAATGTCCAAATTCATATCTTCTTGTGAGTGCATATTTTGAACTTGGGAGATGAAGATGAATTGTAGGGAATTACATCACGTTAAAAATGAGCTTTGTATGGGTTCTTTATGATAAAGTATGAGAAAGTTATGTTTGGTCAAAGTTGAGTTGACTTTTCCTACAAAACCCTAATTTAGCAACTTTTGGGTTTTGATGAATTGTGAGCAATCCATGAGGAATCATGATCAACCCTTGATCAAATGATGAATAATTCTTCAAAATGAGGATTTTGACCAAAAATATTGAAGTTTGACTGTATGTAGGACACAATTGACTTTTTCCCTAGCACAGTCGATTTTCAGGCCTTTGAGCAATTGATTGAGAAAATTTCCTCTGCAAGGCTTGAAACTTGACATGGATGACCTTGAGAACATATTAGGACAATGGTGATCACTTGGGATCCTTTGGACTCAAACATATTGATGCAACCTGAAACCCTAATTTGAGGTAGACTGCCTTAGGAGAGAGTTTGTCTGGTCAACCCTTGGACTTCCTTGAGCAATTTGAGGACCTTACTTGAAATGTATTGAGAAATATGGGAGGGAAAATTTTGGGGTACAAAAGCTGCCCCTGTTCAATCTTCTTAAACCTGAGGATGTAGATTGGCTTGTCTGCCTTTCGTGATCCGAAGGTAGAAGATGATTGAACACTAGAGTGCCCCGAAATTTGCACTCGCATGAAGTGGGATTTGTTTTGTGATATCGGGAATGGGCTTATAGATGCCATTTGGAGGTTGATGTCGGAAGATGGGCTTAAAGATTCCATCAGAAGAAGTGTCGATCGCATAAGAGATTCCTTTGTGAGAGCCCGTATACCTGTTGTTGGGGAGGACTACGCTGGGGAACATTGTTCTTTGTCTTGAGAGAGATAAAGTTTTAGGAACTTAAGTTGTCCGTTACTCTACTGGGGAATCATCTCTTAGTCGAGGAGATGAAAATGAACTACTATCTGGTCGTGCTCCAGGCTTCATAGTGATTTGCTGAGGAAAATAAGACCGACTGCTATATGGTCGTGCTCTAGGCTTCACAGCAACTTACTGGGGGGATGAGATTAAACTTGCTATCTGGTCGTTCTCCAGGATTCGCAATTTCTCACTTCTTATATGTTCGTGCTCCAGGCTTCAGAAGGAATCAAGTTGTTATCTGGTCGCATCCGGGCTTCAAACTTGAATTTAAGGCATACTAATATCCGGTCGATTTCTGGGCTTCTTATTAATTGGCCAAGTAAACTGCTATTTGGTTGTGATCCAAGCTTCGCAACACCTTACACTGTTATATGGTCGTGTCCTAGGCTTCAGTGTCTTTTGCCGCTATCTGATCGTGATCCAGGCTTCACGGTGTCTTATACCATTATCTGGTCGAGTCCAGGCTTCATGATATCTTGTATTGCTATCTGGTCGATTTCTAGGCTTCATAATAACTTGCTGAGGGTTAAGCTATTTTCCGGTCAATTTCTGGGCTTTATAGCTTAAACATGAGATATACCACTATCTGGTCGATTCCAGGCTTCGTAGTATTTTGGTATTGTTATCCGGTTGTTCTCCGGGCTTCATAGTATGAGGTATTGTTGGTTGACTATTATCCGGTCGATCTTCAGGCTTCATAGCTTTTTTACTGGAATAGAAATCTTAGTATCAATTTGACTGAACCAGAGAGAACTTGCGAGAACTTGATTGTATCTTTCCCTGAAAGGTAAAGAGTTAGTCGTATGTAATGTCATGATGTATGAAATGTATTAAATAATGATGTTCTCAAAATAAATGAGATTGTGGTGCATGATGCGTATGCGCATGCCATGATGTATGAATATGCAATGTTCTTGTGATGTTCTCTAGTTGGGGAAAACAAATCTCGGACTATTGTTGGAGAATACAAGGAGTTGAGTTCTTTGTTCTCGCTGGGGGACAGTGACCGAAGACGATTAGCTGAACACTTTTGTCTATTCTGCTTGAGAACATTCCACTGGGAGAGATTTTGTTTGAGAATAATCCTGTGAGAGAGTGACTCTATGGGGAAGAGAAACACTCTATTCGGCGATCTGCTGACTTGGAGAAACAACTCCGCTGGGGATGAATTACCGTTGCTGCTGATGATGAACTCTGTCGGGGATTGACTTTCTGCCTGTGGAAGAAATAAACTCCACTGATGGTGAACTTCTATTGTTGGTGATAGATAAACTCTGCTTGGGGAGAATTTTGCTGACATATTCGCGATTGTGAACCTCATCTGGGGAGAGCTAACACCATTGCTTTTGAATACTTCCTACTCTGTGGGGAGTGTATGTACCTTTAGTCCTATTCTCCAGCTGGCTCTATCCTTGTACTTGGTGGGTAGAGCGACTGTAAGGTTTGGACACTTCTTGTTTTCCCCTATTCCTGGAATTACGAGTAATTGTCTTTTGTTTCACATGTAAATATTTATGAGCAACAATTATTTTCAAATGCATATATAAAAAATGAATCATTGGACGTTCTTGCAAAACAAAATAGAAAAAGAAAAAAACAAGTTGGATTTTCTTGTGAAAATGAATTGTATTGATTTTGAAGTTGGCCTGTAATAGGCATTTTGTACAAGAGGCTGACGTCGTAGTAAGAGAACGCCGCCGTAGGATGGAAATTGTGCAATTTGTGAAAAAAAGAAAGAAAAACAACTATGTGAACAATCCCATTGGGTTCCAACTCTACTATTGCCTTTATATCTTCGAACGTCTCATCACTTTGCTACTTGTTCGAAGGTAGATCAGATTGATTGGCGCCATCTGAGCTTGATAGTCGATACCGAAGTCTAGTTTCAAGATGATCCAATGAGACATAGTGTTACGCTTCAATCCCTAATTTTTTCCTGGACTGCGCTTTTGGGTTTTCAGTCCACCGGGATACCCTTTTTTGCCCAAGTCGCCTTTTCAGGTTTTCGACTTGTCGGGTGTACAATTTTTTTTTCATTTTCATCCCTTACTTTTGCCCGAACCCTTTTGGTTCGCTGGGAAGCCCTTATTTTTGCCTAGGCCAGTCAACCTAGCGGGTCTTTGATTACGCGTAGTATCTTTTCACTATGTCTACATTGACGGGGTGAGGAAGGTCGTCACCATCCATGGTGGTTAGAATCATAGCTCCTCTCGAGAAAATGTTCTTAACCATAAATGGATGTTCGTATGTAGGGGTCCATTTTCCCCTGGGATCACCTTGCGGAAGTATGACGCGTTTGATCACCAGACCCCTGACCTGATATTCTTGATGTTGACTTTCTTGTTAAAAGCCTTGATCATTCGCTTTTGATACGTCTGACCATGACAAATAGAAGTAAGTCTCTTTTCATTGATTAGAATTCAGCTGATCAAGCTGGGTCTGGATCCAATCGTCTTCGCTTAAACCTACATCCTTCATAATCTGGAGAGAGGGTATCTGGACCTCAATGGGTAGGACTGCCTCCATGCCATACACCAGAGAGTAGGGTGTTGCCCCTGTCGAAGTCCGTGTTGAGGTACGGTACCCATGAAGAGGAAATGGTAACATCTCATGCCAGTCTTTGTATGTCACCGTCATTTTCTGCACAATTTTTTTGATGTTCTTATTACATGCTTCAACAGCCCCATTCATCTTCAGCCGATAGGGAGAAGAGTTGTGATGCTAAATCTTAAACTGTTTGCAGAGCTCGGTGATCATCGTATTGTTGAGATTTGTACCATTGTCTGTGATGATCCTCTTTGGTACACCGTATCGACAAATCAGATTATGTCAGATAAACCGCGCCACGACTTTCTTGGTTACCGTAGCAAAGGAAGCCGCCTCAACCCACTTTGTAAAGTAATCAATAGCTACCAGAATGAAACGATGCCCGTTGGATGCAGTAGGTCTGATTTCGCTGATCATATTGATGCCCCACATTGCGGAAGGCCAAGGATCCATCAAAACATTCAGAGGAACTGGAGGTACATGCACCTTATCAGCATAGACTTGGGACTTATGACAGGTCTGAGAATGCTGATAACAATCGGCTTCCATAGTAGACCAAAAATATCCTGCACGTAGGATCTTCTTCGCCATGGTATGTCCACTGGAATGAGTTCCGAAGGTACCTTCATGTAACTCTGCCATGATCCTTTCCACCTCGCTTTTGTCTATACATCGCAGTAAGGTTGAATCATGGTTACGCTTATAAAGGATTCCATTGCTGATAAAGAATTTCGCAGCGAACCTTCTCAAGAACTTCTTATCATTAACAGATGCACCCTCGGGGTACTCTTAAGCCTCAAGATACATCTTTACTTCGTGGAACCAGTGTTTATCTGCTACCTCTTCAGTCTCGATGTCACAACAATGTGAGGGTTCGTCCAACCTCTCAATGGTAATCTGAGGAGCTTCATTGTCCCATCTAACCTTGAACATAGAAGACATGGTAGCTAGCGCGTCCGCTAGTTGGTTCTCCTCTCTCGGGAAATGTTCAAAGGTTATCTCGTCAAAGTGCGGAAGCAACGTCAATACATACTCTTTGTAAGGAATAAGATTCGGGTGCTTCGTATCCCACTCGCCTTTGATCTGACTGATCACTAGAGTAGAATATCTGAATACACTCAAGAACTTAATCCTTGGGTCAATAGCTGCTCGAAGGCCCATGATGCACGCTTCATACTCCGGCATATTGTTGGTGTAGTTAAAACATAATCGGGCGCTGAATGGAGAGTATGACAACCTTCAGGAGATATGATCACGGAGCCAATGCCATTACCCAAAGCGTTCTAGGCTCCATCAAAATATATATACCATTGGGATCCTTCTTCAGGTCCTTCATCCGGTCCAGGTTTCTCACAGTCGGTCACCAACATGATGTTCTCATCAGGAAATTTGAAATTCATGGATTGGTAGTCATCCACGGCCTGATGCGCCAAATGATCTGCCAATACACTCCGCTTGATTTCCTTTTGGGTTGTGTATTGGATGTCATACTCAGTTAAGATCATCTGCCATCTTACTATTCTTTCGGACAAGGCAGGCTTTCCGAAGATATACTTGATTGGATCCATCTTTGATATCAATAGGGTAGTGTGAGTCAGCATATACTGTCTCAGCCGGTGAGCAGCCCATGCCAAAGTGCATCAAGCTTTCTCAAGAAACTAGTATCGGGTCTCGCAGTCGGTAAACTTTTTGCTAAGGTAGTAAATAGCGTGCTCTTTTCGGCCAGACTCGTCATGCTGCCCCAGCACACACCCCATTGAATTATCCAGTACTGTCAAGTATAATATCAGAGGTCTTCCTTCAACTGGAGGCATTAGAATATGTGGCTCTTGGAGGTATTCCTTGATCCTTTCGAAAGTGATCTGACATTCATCATTCCATTTTACCACTTGATCTTTCTTCAACAACTTGAAGATTGGCTCACAAGTAGCAGTCAGATGTGAAATGAATCGGGTGATGTAGTTCAGACGTCCCAAAAAGCCTCTAACTTCCTTTTCTGTTCGGGGAGCAGGCATCTCTTTTATAGCCTTCACCTTTGCAGGATCCACCTGAATACCTTTATCACTGACAACGAAACCCAACAGCTTACCAGACCTTACCCCGAAGGTGCACTTGTTCGGGTTTAACCTCATCCTGTACATCTTCAACCTGTCAAATAGTTTTTGGAGATGATCTAGGTTTTCTTCCTCAGTCTGGGACCTTGCTATCATGTCATCAACATAAACCTCAATCTCATGGTGAATCATGTCGTGGAACAAAGCAACCATGGCGCGCTGATAAGTTTCCCCAGCATTCTTCAACCCGAAAATGCATTATCTTGTAGCAGAAGGTGCCCCACTGCGTAACGAAGGTTGTCTTCTCCATGTCCTCGGGAGCCATCTTGATTTGATTATAACCAGAAAAACCATCATTAAAGGAGAAGATCTTATGTTGCGCGGTGTTGTCGACCAGAACATCAATGTGAGGAAGTGGGAAGTCATCCTTGGGGCTTGCCCTGTTCATATCTCTATAGTCCACACACATCCGTACCTTACCGTCCTTCTTGGGTACTGGAACAATGTTGGCAACTCACTGCGGGTAAGAAGTGACAGCTACAAATCTGGCGTCAAACTGTTACATGACCTTAGCTTTTCTCAGACATCTCAGGGTGCATATGGCGAACCTTCTGTTTTACCGGAGGACATTCTTCTTTGGTTGGCAGGCGGTGTACCAGAATGTCAGTGTTCAAACCAGGCATATCTTCGTAAGACCAAGCGAAGATATCAACATAGTCGCGTAGCATCTGTATCAACCGTTGTTTGACACTAGGCTCCAGATTCGCACCTATCTTGACCTCTTTCTTGTCTTCCTATGTACCCAAATTTACTGATTCCAATGGCTCTTCATGCGGCTGTATGGCCCTCTCTTCCTGTAGTAACAGTCTAGCAAGTTCCCCAAGAACCTCACAATTATCCTCACCTTCTTCCTCGGCTTGGTTGATCGGATTTTCGAATTCATAACTGGCAGTAGCAGAGTCGTTATCAATGGGATCCATAGTGGATATAGATCTGCATTATGATACGTTAGTGTGTGTAAGAGAATAGCTGTTTTTGATAAAGTGAGAGGCAGAAAAAGAAAAACAAGGAGCGCAAAATTTGTAATGCAAGAAATGTCCAATGATTTATTAATGATATATGAAAATGACAAATAATAAGCCCTCACAAACAAAGCCAAGGTGCCTCGGGAAAGGCATTGGGCCATAAAGTTTCAAACTGTCTGTTACAACTCTTAAAACAAAAGTCAATTACTATGTAATAAAAGAAACGGGTATGAAGTCTTTCGCCGTCCAGTTGTTCAATTCACCATTGGTTGTAGGGTAGATCCAACTGTCGATATCTGAGTCTTTTTCACCATCTTCAATTGCATTAACTTCTTGATTACTGATGTGCAGAGGAGGTCTTCCAATCCGCGCGCGCCTAACAGCCCTTTGAGCCCCTGTAGTAAAGCCCAAACCAAATTTGTCAGTTTTGTGTGTGAAATTAGGGAGCTGACCCCAATTTGCACACTCACCTTTTTCAATTACAGCCCTGGCATCCTTGAGGGAAGCCATCTTCATCGGAGGTTTGTCGGTAGCAACTTCAGTCGACGCCAAAGTCTGGGGGACCTCTTCAAAGTTCTGATAAGGGGTTTCGATGAATTCCCCATCCATCTCCACGTAGCGAAAGGAATTGAGATGACTCACCATGTACTCCTCTTCTTCTTGTACCGTGACGATCTTTCCCTTCACTGGATATTTCAATATTTGGTGGAACGTGGAAGTCACTGCCCCAGCCTTATGAATCCAAGGGCGACCCAACAAGAAAGAATATGATGGTCTGATATCCATCACATAGAAAGTAGATGCAAAAGTCTGAGATCCAACTTTAACAGGGACGTCCACCTCCCCGTGCACTATCCTTTTTGACCCGTCGAAAGCCCTGACAACAATATTGCTTGGCTTTAGAATCAAAACTTCACAGTCCAGACAGTCTCGTGCTTTCTTTGGAAAAACATTCAATGAGGACCCGATATCTACTAGTACATGGGCCATCGTAGTGCCCCTGCACTCGATCGAGACGTGCAGAGCATCATTGTGATTTCTTCCTTTAGTAGTCAGATTTGTGTCTGAGAAACCCAACCCATTGTGAGCAGTCAAACTAGCTATGCAATCTTTGAATTGATCGACTGATGTTTCCTGCGGCACATGCGCAGTTTTTAGGAAAGAAATTAAAGCCTTTGCATGGGCTTCAGAATACAATAATAAGGATAACATGGAGATTTTTGACAGGGTCTGCCCCAGCTGCTCGACTACGTTGTAGTCGCTTTTCTTGATAATCTTCAAAATTTCCTCTATCTTCTGCTTAGAGGTTTCTACAATGATCTCCTTAGGTGCCTCCGTCTGGGCAGGCCCACCTATGACTTCTTTGCCCCGAGTCCCAGATGGATCGGTGTGATCGGTGGAAATAGAACTGACTGTTTTTAAGTAACTCTTGTATCAGTCCTCAAGAGTGTATGAAAAATTTGTTTGAAAACTATTAGAAAGTGTAGGTGTGAAAAGTTGTTTTGTTTGTTTGAAAAGAGCAAGTACCCAGGAGAATCTACCTACTCTAAGGAATTAGGCTGTGTAAGAGTCCTTTAGATAATGCTATCCCACCATTGAGAGGTAGGTAGCACCATCGTTGGAGTTATTCAGGTCAATTCGATTATTAGGGACAATGTGGTCACCGAAGCAATGGTCTAACACCTTAGAAGTAACCCTAATGTCCTAGATCCTTTTATCCGAGGCAACCGTTTTAAGGCAACTGGGTCTTTAGACAAAAGGGCGACCTCTAAGACACCTTATACTTGATGACCCCGTTCGAGGCAACTAGTGAGGCGTACCCTAAGAGTGGCATGTGCTTGTGTGTTGTTTTCATGTTATGTTTATCTTGTACATGTTATTTGTGAGCTACAGATTAATTTTATTATTCATACATTCTTGCAGGCATAATTAACAGTTAGGAGTGCGGAAAATAAATTGCGGAAAGATAAATTCTAACTATTACAAGGCGCGGGTCTATACATCGCCAAAAAAACAAAAACCCGTTTTTGAAGTAAAAGTGCGAGAATTTAAATAAGGCGATAAAATCCTAATTAGCTATTACATACTCTGTACAGATACATAAATATAATCAAAATAAATAAATACGGGCGAATAGAAATTTAATCGGGAACGTCCTAAGGGTTTTGACCCTTTTGAGAAAGAAATTGAAATTGTCCTTTTTTTGTAATTGCAATTAATTAAATAAAGCCTAATTACTAATTAATTAATTTATTAAAAGAAAAAATATTTTTTTGTATTTTTATGTTTTTAATGGAAATAAAATAAAAAAAGAAATTAAAAATTGAAAGTGAAAGACCTAATTCTAAATTAATTTTACTTATTAAAAAAAATGTTAAAATTGTCCTAATTACACAACTAATTAATTAATGTTAGAATTTATTTACAAAAATAATTAAACTAAGTGAATAAAATATTTGGTTTTCTGATTTTTATGAAAAAAATGTTAATTTTGATGGTAATAATGATAATTAGAAAAATAATTAATAACTAAATTAGAAAATATAAAACAATAAGAAAAAGAATGAACCAAGGGGGGTTTGGGCCAGATTGGAGGTGTTAGGCAGCAATTTCAGGCCCACCAAGCTTTCGGCCACATTTGACTTTTGCAATTGCCTGCATGTGCTTTGACTGAAGGACATGGTACTCCTCCTCTCATGGCCTTTGGATGGCTGTTGAAGACACTTGGCACACTGAGAATGTGGGAGTCCATGGTGGAACGTTGTTATGAATCTGCATAGGAACACAACATGAAAAATAACATAGAGTTTTTGGGGGGACCTGGGAATCGAACCCAGGTCCCAGTAGTCAACAGCCACCTGCTCTTCCACTAGGTCACTTATGCGCGTTTGTTAATAAAATAAGAAACAAAGATAATATGAGAAAAACAAATCACATGCTGAAACAAAAAAAAAAGCGCGCGCCATTTGAATCACCCAGTAGCAAGCTGACACGCCCTTCGTCTTCATCCTGTAACCTGCAAAACAAAAGCATTTAGCGGGGGTTTTTAACCCCCACAAAACGAAACTGTCAATAATAGCGATTAGGTCTACATGTAATATAAAAAGGGCGCGATGGTTGGGTTGAATTCGTCTGGCCTTGACGAATTCAACCATAGGCGTTATGTGGTCCAATTTTTCTCATGCTGTAAAGCCCCAATTGAGAGCTTCGAAAACCCTAGATGTCAACAATGGTGGTTTACGCTTCAAGGCACCATAATCAAATTGAATTGTACCAAAAGCTTCGTATGGTCCCTCTGAACACAAAACAAACCACAAAATACGTTAATGATGCATGAATCAAAGGATGCATTTATGGAAAAAAATTCAAACCGTGTGACTTGTGCTGGGCGTTTCTTTGAGTGTTGGAGCTTGTTTGTGATTGCAAAATGTTCCTGGAAGTGTTAGGAATATGTTTGAATCTTTAAATTGCTGTGAAAGGGGCTGGAGGATTGAAAATAGTTTTCAACTTTTGCTTGATTTTTTGGAATTTGGTTATGCCGTTTGTGCAAGGTTCAGGTCGTGAATGAGGCTTGGTTTGCTTGCATATGTACATGTGAATGATATTAGGTCACATTATGAGCCAATGATCCTTTGCAATTAAGTTTTTGAGATTCTTCATAACCACCATTAAAGGACTTTCCAAGTTTGTCCAAATTTTAAATTCTATGCATAATTGAGCTTGGCACGAATTTGGTAGGTGGAATATGACGCATGAAAGCCATTCAAACCACAAGATACCATTCCTTTAATTTTTTTGATTTTATTTGAATTATTATGGATTAAAATGAATTAAATCCACAAAAATTAAATAAAAATGAAAAAATAAATGTTTGGTCTTGAAATTGATCATGGGACACGTGGGTGGCATGAAAAGTCTGAATCAAGTGGAAGAAAGTGGGCCCTTTTGTCAAAAATTGAAGTTTCAAGGATAGTTGACTTTTGCCATTTCACAAAAATTTCCCAACTTCTCCAATGCATATCTTGCTCAATTATGATCATATGAACATGTTCTTGGACATTTTGGAAAGGTCTTGAAGTCCTCTAACCAATGCTTTTGGTCCCATGTCATTTTGATTTACCAATCTCAAGTTATGGTCTTTGACTTAAAATTCCTTTTTGTTGACTTTTGAAAATGACCTATAATGTTGAAATTGATAACTTTTTGTGAGAGCATTTCTTGGACTTGGAATGTGAAGATGAGTTGTAGGAAATGTCATCCCCTTCAAAATGAGCATTGGATGTGATTTTTCTGATAAACCATGAAAAAGTTATGCCTGGGTCAAGTTACAGTTGACTTTTCAGCTGTCCAAAAATGGAAACTTTTGCATCTTGATGATTTTTGAGCCATTCTTGTGGAATCATGATCAAGAATTGATCAAATGATGATTGTGGCTTCAAAATAAGATGTTGACCAAAATTTTTGACTTTTGACTGCCAAATGACCATTTTACCCATGCAGTTGGTTGTGGAGCAACTAGGGCTTTTGACTGTGCAACTTGATGCTATGAGTCTTCAAACTTGGCATGTAGATGCTTGACAATGTATATGGGCATATGGGACTTGATTGGACCCTTGAAAACCTCAACTTCCTTGAAGGAACCAAAACCCTAATTCTGACTGGCTTAGGAGGATGGTTGACTGTGTAACCTTGAGTAGACTTGAGCAAATTGAGATGATGCTTGTCAAAACTTTGAAGAATATGGGAGGGCAAATTTTGGGGTACAACAGTTGCCCCTGTTCAATCTTCTTAGACTTGAGGATGTAGATTGGCTTGTTTGCCTTTCGTGATCCGAGGGTGGAAGATGATTGAACACTAGAGTGCCCAGAAATTTGCACTCGCATAGTAGAATGTCAGCAAGGTGATGGCGGGAATGGGCTTACAGATGCCATTTGGAGAGATGATGGATAGGAGGATGGGCTTATAGATGCCATCTGGAAGTGTGACAGAACCTTGTCGGGAATGGGCTTATAGATGCCATTTGGAAATGTAATGGATAGTTGTGGGGAATGGACTTATAGATGCCATTTGGAGACTGGATAGGAGGATGGGCTTATAGATGCCATCTGGAGATGCGACAGAATCTTGTCGGGAATGGGCTTATAGATTCCATTTGGAGACTGTCTGTTGAGTCATAATTTTTGTAAGTTGAAAGAGTGAACCTGTGTAGGGTTGCCTGATGATGAGCTTGTGAAAAACTGCATCTTGGAAAGAAGGAAACCTGTGTAGGGTTTACTGATAATGAGTCCGTATAAGACTGCATCTGAAATGGAGAAGGAACCTGTGTAGGGTTACTTTGATGACGAGTCCGTGTAAAACCACATCTAGAGCTGAGAAGGAAACCTGTGTAGGGTTTACTGATGACGAGTCCGTGTAAAACTACGTCTGGAGTTTGAGAAGGGAACCTGCGTGGGGTTACTTTGATGATGAGCCCGTGTAAAACTGCATCCTGGAAGAAGTAAAACCTGGGTAGGGTTTCTGATGACGAGTCCGTGTAAAACTGCATCTTTGGGAAGAGAGAACCTGTGTAGGGTTTCTTTAACGACGAGCCCGTGTAAAACTACGTCTGGAGAGAGAGAGAGAACCTGTGTAGGGTTTCTTCGGGATAAGTTCATGTAAAACTTCTGGAGGAACTGGGGCAAGGTTACTTCGGGATAAGTCCGTGTAAGACTTCTGGAGGAACCAGGGTAAGGTTACTGCAGGATAAGTTCGTGTAAAACTTCTGGATGAACTGGGGTAAGGTCATCTTGAGATAAGTCCGTGTAAGAATTCTGGAGGAACCGGGGTAAGGTTATTGCAGGATAAGTTCGTGTAAAACTTCTGGATGAACCGGGGTAAGGTCATCTTGAGATAAGTCCATGTAAGACTTCTTCTGAAAGAAAAGGAACCGGTGTAGGGTTACTTTGATGATAAGTCCGTGTAAGACTTCATCTGAAAATTGAGAAGGAACCGATGTAGGGTTGCCTGATGATGAGTTCGTGTAAAACTACATCTGAGGTTGAGAAGGAACCGGTGTAGGGTTGCCTGTTGATGAGCCCGTGTAAGACTTCTTATGAAAGAAAAGGAACCGGTGTAGGGTTGCCTGAGGATGATCAAGTAGATAATTGTCCTGTTTGGTTTCGGATATTAACCCACAATCAGTCGTCCACAGAATTTTCCTGGCTTGTTACCGGTGTTGATCTGGAACTATAAAGGTAGATGGTAATCATCTTTTGATTGACTTTTTTTTTCTGAAAAGGCAAAGTATTAGTCGTATGCAATGTCATGATGCATGAACTGCATGATTTTAAGATGTTCTCAAAAATAAATGAGATTTGTGTTGTATGATGCGTATGCATGCTATAATGTATGAAGATGTGATGTTTATGAATGTATTCTCGTCTGGGAAAATAAATCCTTGACGAATGTCGGGAGTTTGTTAAATCCTGGGCTGATGTTGAAGAGTAGAGTTCTTCGTTTCTGCTGGGGATGATGATTGCAAGAATAAACCGGTAGGAGAAGATGACTCCGTTGGGGAATAATCCTGGTGAAGATATTACTCTGCGGGGAGTCACTCTGTAGGAAGAGATACTTCATTGAGATTTTGATGAGAACTCCGTTGGGGATTCCATTGATAAGTTATGTTGGAGGATTTGATGAACTCCGCTGGGGGATAGGAAGAACTTTGCCGAGGACGACCTTTCCGTGGTAATCAGTTGAGGATAACCCAGTTATAAGCCCTGGTGGGGAATAAACTTCTGAATAGAGTCAGGGAGATGCGTTCATACTCTACAGGGGATAAGCTTCAAGAATCTACTGGGGAGGTTGATTCAACTCTCCTGGGGAGACTTTGGACTGCACTGGGAAGTGGCTCCACTGGATGTCTGTATTCCGCCGGGGAATAATATTATATTAAGAAGGCCGGGGATGCTTGCTTAGGAACATCTACATACTGCTGGAGAATATTGAGATTTTCTGGGGATACCCAACTTCCTTAAGGCTGACAGTAGACTAACTCGGGGAGAGCGTTGTTGAATTGCTGGAGATACTGTGCCTTGTCAGGGCTGACGGGAGACCAACTCTGCTCGGGGGAGAGTATTGTTGAACTTTGTCTTACTCCCGTGGAGTGGAGGCCTCTTGGTTATGTTCTTCAGCTGAACCTATCTTGGTACCTTGGTTGACAGAGCAACTAGATCGCTTGGACAGCTTATTATTGCCCCTGTTTTTGATGTGGGAGAAGAAGATACCTTGTGGAGGTGCTTGATAACTGCCGATTGACAAATCTTCTTCTGGTAGGCAAGTGACGAGATGACGGGACATAGTCGTACGCTTTTGATCCCTAACTTTTGCCTGGACCGCCCTTTCGGGTTTTCAGTCCATCGGGATACCCATTTTTGCCCAAGCCGCCTTTTCAGGTTTTCGACTTGCCGAGTGTACAGATTTTTCTATTTCATCCCTTATTTTTTCCCGAACCCTTTTGGTTCGCCGGGAAGCCCTTATTTTTGCCTAGGTGTGTCAACCTAGCGGGTCTTTGATTATGCGCAGTATTTTTTCGATTATGTCCGTGCTCTCAGGATGCAGGGAGTTGTCACTGTCAGTAGTGCAGTGTTACCATACCACCAGAAGATCTTCGTTTGATCGTCCAATGCCCCAAGTGATCCAGATGGAGATTTGCCCCAAGCTGGTTGGCCTTTTGAGAGATTCTCTGAATCTTGACCTAACTTCCCCAGATGTTGGACAATGATCATGCCATTCCCCTTGATTGGAGGTGCTTTTGTTCATTAGACATTCGTCGTGCGAACTTCTATGTTGTTCAAAAAAATAGTCATATGCAAGCAATGTTATATTAAAAATGCAAAGCTTATGTCTTTTTTGAAATTTTTGAAAATGCATTTTTTCAGTAAAACAAGCAACTTATGTAACATGTGATGTCAACTCAAGATTTTACAGCAAGCCTTAAGGAGTCAGGATACCTTTGTAACAGTATGCTTTCGAATTAACCCATGCTTCAGCTAGGAATTTTGAGGGTTATAACGTGGCCTGGTTCACGGTTTAAGAAACAAAGGATAAAGGCTCAAATTTATTTGTACCTACCCGCTCTTCGTGATGTTCTTCAAACCTAAACTCAGCTGATCGTGCGTTAGACCTTGTTTGAGTCTTTGTCCTGATATACCGGTGATGGTTCGGATGTTGACAATTTATTTGGAGTATGCAGTCATTTCCTTTTGTGTTGAGGGTTTGTAGGACCTCTTTCTTTTTTTGATTTCGTTATCCCTATTTTTGCCTGAACTGTTTCTTTTGTGATTACAGTCAGCAGGATGCCCCAGTTTTGTAAGTCTCCTTCGTAGGTTTTGACTTATTGGGCTTTTGTTTTGAGAAATGATGACTTCCTGTCTTTATGATTATTCGGAACCATCACTGTCTTTTGTTTTGTAAGGAATCCTTTGATGCCATTCGTTGTGCACCTGGATCAGCTGAGAGAACTACCCTGCCCCAGGTTATGATTAAGGGTTTTAATTTTCGAAAATAAAAACTCCTACTTCTTTGGCTCAAAGGGGTTGACGAGGGATTATCTTCCTTATAACTCCGGTGTTTAGGAATTGAAACAATGCCTGTATCTCATCAGCGGGGTCTATTCAAAAGCATACTGTAAATCGTGGTATCGTTTTCGTCATCCTCCCTCAAGAGGCTTAGAATTATTAATTGAGAGTTGACGTCAAAAAATGAAAGCAGTTTGCATATAGCGAATGCGAATATATTGATTCAAAGCAGACATATGCGATGCATTGATAAAGTAATAATGTTTGCCATGACAATAATTGTTTGAACAATCAAAAGAAAATTACAACTTGAAAATTCTAATGGACAAAAAGTCTTCTCATCTCAGGACTTGTCACTTCAAATGGTGAATCCTGCAGGGATGGTAGAAGAACTCAGCCTGACCCTCTTGGGTGAAATCCACTGCTCCTTCATTAATCAAGTCCTGGACCTTGTTCTTCAGAGCCCAGCAGTCGGCATTGTCATGTCCAGGACTATCAGAGTGGTATGCACATCTTTTGTTGGGATGATAGTTAGGAGCAGAGATGTTGGGATTCCAGGGAAGAGCCCTTAGTGTAATCAGATTCAATCTCAACAGGTGTTGTAAAGCTTGAAACAGCGACACGTTGAGCTAGGTGAATTGCCTCCTGGGCTTGTTTGGCTTACTCTGATCAACTTGTTGCTCTGGGCGAGGTTGTGGTTGGACCTGTGAAGTGGTAGCAATTTGGAGAGGTCTATTCTTCGCCATACCAGACTCTTGTCCTCTTGGAAGCTGATCAATGACCTGGTCCCTGACTTGGACTGGTTGCTTCATGTCTTGATGAAGCTGACTGATCATGGTCCTCAACTCTTCTTGCTCCCGAGCTAAACCTTGGATGAGAGCCATTTGCCCCAGCATCTAGGTTCTCATTGTATCTACCTCAGCTTGCAGACGTTTCAGCCGTTCGTCCTTATCATCTTCGAGACTTTTCTTGGCCAAATTCCCCATGAGGAGTGTCCTCAACTCTTCCTGCCCCTTGGATAGGCTTAGGAAGATCTCCCTGAACTGAGTCTCTTGAGCATGAAGACCCTGGTTATCTTGTTGAGAAGCCATTGCTGAAATAAACAGCGAAGAAGGTAAGTGACCTGTAACAAGGGTACCTGTAATGCAATGATATGTATGATATGCATGCAATGTTTTCAAGGATCTCCCGGGATAAACAAGAAAGATTGTTAGAACTTGAATTTTGTAGCTTGATTGAAGGAAATTTATTTTGTTGAGAGTCCTTCTTCAAGAGTCAAGGCTCACCATATCGAGTGGGTCATAGCCCCTGACAACCTCGGCTAGAGGAAAATAAATCCCCTTTGCCCCTTGCTAGACACTTTGATTCATCATGACCTGCATCACAAGCCCTTGATATCCTTGAAATGGATTAGTCTTTATGCAGGATGCATGCAATGGTATGATGTTATGCTGTGCATGTAGTGATGTAAGTAGGCCCTGTAATGAGTCCCAATTAAGGACTGTAAACAAAACCTGCAAGGAACCCGTGTTGTTAGATAACAAGTATGCAAGTAGTTCAAGTATGAAGGCACACAAGTCACACAAAACAACCCTTAGAGTTTAGGCGAGCATGAAGTTTGGGGTACTACCCTCTTGAGGTTGGTGGGCTCAAAACCTGTCCTATCAAAAGTAACCGGGTTCTAAGGAGCTCAATATCATTGGGTTATTTTCTTTGTTCATTGTTTTGATTTAGCCACTGAACTGGCGATCAAAATATTCCAAGAAAACAACCCTCAATGAGTGTAGTATCGATTATCAACCAACTTCGGACTGCACCAAAGTCGGTCATCTCACTACCCCTAAAGAGGCCAGGATGGTCAAGTAAGGTTCCTAAGGTCAGTTGATGCTTCACGACACCACGCGGCGGCCCAGTACTCTCCTTGCCTTGACTCAAGGGTTACCGGTACTCACCAAAGTGCCACATCAACGTAGCAAACTGCTTCAACCGTGTCGGTATACCCCGCACAGTTCCCTCACAGTTTTTTGCTACTTTCTAAAAGGTATCCCCCAGATCCGGGTTAGGATCTATGAAACTTCCCAAAGCAGGCCCACAATGTTAAAGTAATCAGATCAAGCAATTGAAAACATGATGATGAACTATTCCTAAGGTACACCCCACTTATTAAGTATCCCCAGCAGAGTCGCCAGTTCTGTGATCGGTGGAAATAGAACTGACTGTTTTTAAGCTGGTTCGCGAAATGTCGCGATAAGCAAGAGTCGCCACCGTCTTTTATGTTCTCCAACATGGAAAGGACAAAAGCACAGAAAAATTCCTTATCGAGAATGTTTCTCGGTTCGAGAGGTAGACTTATAGAAAGGGAAGGTGTTAGCACCCTTTCTATCAGTTGTTATCCACGGGCTCTTAGGTACTTGCTCTTATGTTTTCAAAATTTGTTTGCTTTTCAAGTGTGTGTGGGTTTTGAAAAAAGTTTCGTTTGAAAAATTTCTAAGTAACTCTTGTATCAGTCCTCAAGAGTGTATGAAAAATTTGTTTGAAAACTTTTAGAAAGTGTAGGTGTGAAAAGTTGTTTTGTTTGTTTGAAAAGAGCAAGTACCCAGGAGAATCTACCTACTCTAAGGAATTAGGCTGTGTAAGAGTCCTTTAGATAGTGTTATCCCACCATTGAGAGATAGGTAGCACCATCGTTGGAGTTATTCGGGTCAATTCGATTATTAGGGACAGTGTGGTCACCGAAGCAATGGTAGGACACCTTAGAAGTAACCCTAATGTCCTAGATCCTTTTATCCGAGGCAACCGTTTCGAGGCAACTGGATCTTTAGACAAAAGGGCGACCTCTAAGACACCTTATACTTGATGACCCCGTTCGAGGCAACCAGTGAGGCATACCCTAAGAGTGGCATGTGCTTGTGTGTTGTTTTCATGTTATGTTTATCTTGTACATGTTATTTGTGAGCTACAGATTGATTTTATTATTCATACATTCTTGCAGGCATAATTAACAGTTAGGAGTGCGGAAAATAAATTGCGGAAAGACAAATTCTAACTATTACAAGGCACGGGTCTATACATCGCCAAAAAAAAACAAAAACCCGTTTTGAAAATAAAGTGCGAGAATTTAAATAAGGCGATAAAATTCTAATTAACTATTACATACTCTGTACAGATACATGAATATAATCAAAAGAAATAAATACGTGCGAATAGAAATTTAATCGGGAACGTCCTAAGGGTTTTGACCCTTTTGAGAAAGAAATTGAAATTGTCCTTTTTTTTGTAATTGCAATTAATTAAATAAAGCCTAATTACTAATTAATTAATTTATTAAAAGAAAAAATATTTTTTTTGTATTTTTATGTTTTTAATGGAAATAAAATAAAAAAAGAAATTAAAAATTGAAAGTGAAAGACCTAATTCTAAATTAATTTTACTTATTAAAAAAATGTTAAAATTGTCCTAATTACACAACTAATTAATTAATGTTAGAATTTATTTACAAAAATAATTAAACTAAGTGAATAAAATATTTGGTTTTCTGATTTTTATGAAAAAAAATGTTAATTTTGATGGTAATAATGATAATTAGAAAAATAATTAATAACTAAATTAGAAAATATAAAACAAAAAGAAAAAGAATGAACCAAGGGGGGTTTGGGCCAAATTGGAGGTGTTAGGAAGCAATTTCAGGCCCACCAAGCTTTCAGCCACGTTTGACTTTTGCAATTGCCTGCATGTGCTTTGACTGAAGGACATGGTACTCCTCCTCTCATGGCCTTTGGATGGCTGTTGAAGACACTTGACACACTGAGAATGTGGGAGTCCATGGTGGAACGTTGTTATGAATCTGCATAGGAACACAACATGAAAAATAACATAGAGTTTTTGGGGGGACCTGGGAATCGAACCCAGGTCCCAATAGTCAACAGCCACCTGCTCTTCCACTAGGCCACTTATGCGCGTTTGTTAATAAAATAAGAAACAAAGATAATATGAGAAAAACAAATCACATGCTGAAACCAAAAAAAAGCGCGCGCCATTTGAATCACCCAGTAGCAAGCTGACACGCCCTTCGTCTTCATCCTGTAACCTGCAAAACAAAAGCATTTAGCGGGGGTTTTTAACCCCCACAAAACAAAACTGTCAATAATAGCAATTAGGTCTACATGTAATATAAAAAGGGTGCGATGGTTGGGTTGAATTCGTCTGGCCTTGACGAATTCAACCATAGGCGTTATGTGGTCCAATTTTTCTCATGCTGTAAAGCCCCAATTGAGAGCTTTGAAAACCCTAGATGTCAACAATGGTGGTTTACGCTTCAAGGCACCATAATCAAATTGAATTGTACCAAAAGCTTCGTATGGTCCCTCTGAACACAAAACAAACCACAAAATACGTTAATGATGCGTGAATCAAAGGATGCGTTTATGGAAAAAAATTCAAACCGTGTGACTTGTGCTGGGCGTTTCTTTGAGTGTTGGAGCTTGTTTGTGATTGCCAAATGTTCCTGGGAGTGTTAGGAATATGTTTGAATCTTTAAATTGCTGTGAAAGGGGCTGGAGGATTGAAAACAGTTTTCAACTTTTGCTTGATTTTTTGGAATTTGGTTATGCCGTTTGTGCAAGGTTCAGGATGTGAATGAGACTTGGTTTGCTTGCATATGTACATGTGAATGATATTAGGTCACATTATGAGCCAATGATCCATTGCAATTAAGTTTTTGAGATTCTTCATAACCACCATTAAAGGACTTTCCAAGTTTGTCCAAATTTTGAATTCTATGCATAATTGAGCTTGGCACGAATTTGGTAGGTGGAATATGGCGCATGAAATCCATTCAAACCACAAGATACCATTCCTTTAATTTTTTTGATTTTATTTGAATTATTATGGATTAAAATGAATTAAATCCACAAAAATTAAATAAAAATGAAAAAATAAATGTTTGGTCTTGAAATTGATCATGGGACACGTGGGTGGCATGACAAGGCTGAATCAAGTGGAAGAAAGTGGGCCCTTTTGTCAAAAATTGAAGTTTCAAAGATAGTTGACTTTTGCCATTTCACAAAAATTTCCCAACTTCTCCAATGCATATCTTGCTCAATTTTGATCATATGAACATGTTTTTGGACATTTTGGAAAAGTCTTGAAGTCCTCTAACCAATGCCTTTGGTCCCATGTCATTTTGATTTAGCAATCTCAAGTTATGGTCTTTGACTTAAAATGCCTTTTTGTTGACTTTTGAAAATGACCTATAATGTTGAAATTGATAACGTTTTGTGAGAGCATTTCTTGGACTTGGAATGTGAAGATGAGTTGTAGGAAATGTCATCCCCTTAAAAATGAGCATTGGATGGGATTTTTCTGATGAACCATGAAAAAGTTATACCTTGGTCAAGTTACAGTTGACTTTTCAACTGTCCAAAAATGGAAACTTTTGCATCTTGATGATTTTTGAGCCATTCTTGTGGAATCATGATCAAGACTTGATCAAATGATGATTGTGGCTTCAAAATAAGATGTTGACCAAAAATTTTGACTTTTGACTGCCAAATGACCATTTTACCCCTGCAGTTGGTTGTGGAGCAACTAGGGCTTTTGACTGTGCAACTTGATGCTATGAGTCTTGAAACTTGGAATGTAGATGCTTGACAATGTATATGGGCATATGGGACTTGATTGGACCCTTGAAAACCTCAACTTCCTTGAAGGAACCAAAACCCTAATTTTGACTGGCTTAGGAGGATGGTTGACTGTGCAACCCTTGAGTAGACTTGAGCAAATTGAGATGATGCTTGTCAAAACTTTGAAGAATATGGGAGGGAAAATTTTGGGGTACAACAATCAGCAACAAGGGTGATAACTGGGATAGGAACTAGGATAGTAGTTGGTGTACTAGAGGATCGAATGACAACAGGTTTATGGACAGTCGGAGGGGAAATCTTGGGAGAAAAGAGTCTTCCGCTTTTGGTGACCTTGCTAGCCCCGACAATATTGTTGACATCAGCATCAGCTTCCTCACCTTTTAAGTCTTGTTTAACTCCATGGTAATACACATCGGTCTCATAGTGCCAAGGGACGTCCTTATCCGAAGTGTATGGGATAGGACCAGGGACAGTAATTATTAACGGAGCGATTCTTGGGACGGATGTAATCCTAACAGGATTTCTCGAGGAAGCCTTGGAAGGATTGGCGAAAATGGTTATGATGGCAACATCTTCAATTGGAACCAACAGAATCATAGTCTTTTCGAACATGATCTCTTTATTATCCATCAGGCGTTGAACACCTGACTTCAATAAGTGGCAACCAACAGGCAGAATTGAACACATGTGACAACCTTCTCCACAACCCGGAAATAAACCGGCCAACAATAGATTATTATTAACCGTCATCAAAGGAGTATAAATTTCTTCCACGGAGGTCACAAATAAATCATCGTCCACAGCATTCACTCCATGACCATGTTTGGGCATAGGAGCAGTTATGACGTTGGGCTTCTCCGGAGTGTCAAACTCAATTTATTTGGTGTCGATTAGGTCTTGCACCTTGTTCTTCAAGGCCCAACAATTGTTTGTATCATGACCTGGACTTTCAGAGTTACCAGATTAGTCTTCAATAGTTGTGGTAGAATTTGAGACAAGGTCATATTGAGACGAGTGTACTGCCTCTGTGGTCTTTCCACTCTTGGTTGATTGTTGCATTGTGGAGAAACTGTGGGTCTTGATATCATTACCGCATTTACTGCTTGACAGTGTTCAGGTCTACTTTGGCTCCTCGAGCCATAGACTGCATTAGCTCCCTTCTTACTGGTGAAAGGCTTCTTTACTGCACTTGATGAAGTATCCTTATGTATCTTACCACTTCGGATACCAGCTTCTACTCTCTCTCCAGTCAAGATCAACTCAGTAAACCCAGATGACGAACTACCGATCAGATGATTGAAAAATGGACCAGATAGCGTCCCTAGAAACATGTCAACCAACTCCCTATCAAACAAAGGGGGTTGGACTCTTCCAGCCATATCTCTCCACTTCTAAGCATAGTCCTTAAAACCTTCACTTGCACCCATAAACATACTCTCAAGCTGAGTAGGAGTGGTAACAAAGGTCGGCGTTATACTGATACTGCCTGTAGAATGCAGTAGCAAGGTCTTCCCAGTTTTGGACATTGGCTCCTTCCAACAAATAAAACCATTCAAGCTGAGTCCCTGACAGACTATCTTGAAAGAAATGCACCCACAAATTTCTATCAGCAGTGTGAGGTTGGATTTTCCTGACGTACGAGCGGAGATGGAGTTTGGGACAGGATACTCCATCGTACTTGGCAAAAACTAGAGCTTTGAACTTATGAGGGATCACCACTCCTGATACCAATCCTAGTTCTCTGAAATCCAACCCAGGGATCTTCTGAATCTCCATGGCACTCAGACGATCTTCAAGTTGCTTGTACCTATCCTCAGCAGGAGGATACTGCTCCTCATCATAATCCGTATCATTATCAGAAACTGCAGAACTGGGGCCCTTTTCTTCTTCTTGGTTCTCCCCTTCTTTGGATGAAAAGGAAAGATCAGCTTGCTGTTTCAACCTATCCCCAAACCTTTTGCCCATACTCATAAGAACGATCTTCTTCTTCTTCTTCTTCTTCTTCTTCTTCTTCTTCTCTTTCTCTTTCAGAATGAGAGCTTTCAAATCCTCTTTCCCTTTAGCCAAGCTCAAGAACATCTCTTGGAACTGGGCATTTTGTGCCTGAAGATCTTTGATAGCTTGATCGGAAGACATTTTTGGTGAAATAAACAGCGAAGAAGATGAGAAACCTGTAATGGTACCTGTAATGGTGTGCATGATAATGGGATGCGTATGTAATGATTTCAAAGACTTTCGGAGATTTAAATTTGCAAACCAAAAAAATAAACAAACTTTATCAGATTAACTGGTAACAAGGTTCAACAATGCCTTTGAGGCGTTACAAATAAATAAACAGAAAATAAATCTAAACTAGAAAAAGCAGAATCAGAAATCCCATGGACGCTTCCCCTTTTTGTTCACGTAGTCATTGATCGTTCTTTCATTCTCGAGTTTCCTGGTGAGCTTCAAGATCTTCCTTTCTTGCTCATGGTACTTCTCTCGGTAAGTATCCCTCTCCTCTTTCAGCTGAATCCAGGATCTCTGCAACGCCCCAAGATCAGTGGGCAAGTAGGGATAAAGGACTGTATAAGGAATGCCCTCTTCATTGGTGGGCTCCACAACCACTAGCAACACTGCTTCATAAGACATCCCAAGTTTCTGGGCTCGAGCTCGGGCCCACTGGAGATAAGGCTACATAGGAAAGGAAGTCCTAGGTCCCAGCTCTTGGGGGTCATATATATTCACCATGCCCCAAGCTCGTATAAACCTCCAGCGATGCTCGTTAGAGTCTTCCTTGTAGTCAAATGCAATATCCGTAAGAAGTAACTCATGAGGACCGTCTCTCCGAGCACGACCGAATTGTCGCAAAGCTAAACAAGGACTGTAGGTTATACCCTTTACAATTCCAAGCATCGGGACATTAGGGTATCCCCCACAACGATCAATGACAGTAGTGCTTTCCATAGTCTTGGAACTCCAAAGAATGTCTGTATGGGCAAGGGACATTATCCTGTAAGACCATCCCAAACCTTCTTCATTCTTCAGCATGGATTTAGGGAGGTTCAAAATAAACCACCTCGCCAGAAGTGGCATGCAACACATGAGAGTCCCTCTTCTTCGCACAGTACGAGTGTAGAGGGTGTTATACCCCAAAATTTGCCCTCCCATATTCTTCAAGAAATTGCCAAGCCAAGTCACAAAATTCCCCAAGGGTTGCACAGTGCAAGGGCCTCCTATACAGTCAAAACTAGGGTTTGTGTTCTGATCAAGGAAAGGAAGTTTTCAAAGGCCCAATCAAGTCTCATATGCTTACAAACATGGTCAAGCATCCTCATATCAAGTTTCAAGGCATTCAGCTCAAAATTGCACAGTCAAAACCCTAAATTGCACTACAGTCAACTGTAGGGGCAAAATGGTCATTTGGCAGTCAAAAGTTCAAATTTTTGGTAAACATATCATTTTGAAGCCACAAACATCATTTGATCAATGCTTGATCATGATTCTCAAAATTTGGCTCAGAAAATCATCAAGATGCAAAAGTTCCCTTATTTGGACAGCTGAAAAAGTCAACTGAAATTGACCAGGGCATAACTTTCACATGGATTATCAGAAAAATTCCATCCAAAGCTCATTTTGAAGAGAAAGACATTTCCTACAACTCATCTTCATACTTCAAGTCCAAGAAATGCTCTCACAAAAAGTTATCAATTTCAACATTATAGGTCATTTTCAAAAGTCAACAAAAAGGGACTTTAAGTCAAAGGCCATAACTTGAGATTGGAAAATCAAAATGACATGGGACCAAAGGAATTGGTTAAAGGACTCAAACACCTTTCCAAAATGTCCAAGAACATGAGAAAAGCTTAAACATTGAGCAAGTTATGCATTGGAGAAGTTGGGAAATTTTTGTGAAATGGCAAAAGTCAACTATCCTTGAAACTTCAATTTTTGACAAAAGGGCCCACTTTCTTCCACTTGATTCAGCCTTGTCATGCCACACACGTGTCCCATGATTAATTTCAAGATCAAACATTGATTTTTCTATTTTATTTAATTTTTGATAATTTAATTCATTTTAAATCTTTAAAAATTCAAATAAAATTTAAAAATCAATGGAATAGTGTCATGTGAATTTGAATAGCTTCCATATATCATGTTCCAGCTCCCAAACTCATGCTAGGGTTAGGTTGTACACCAAGTCTTGGTTTTGCTAAAAAAGGGGAAAGTTTGTTAATGGTGAAAAGACCTAAGACTAATTCTCTCATGGGCATGGATCAAGGCCAGCTAATGACCTAATTCCCTTCCCTCATAAGTGCTGAGTCAAAACCTAATGCCCACACACTAAAGAGATGCGCTAGACACACCATTGCCAACTTGAAAAATTGTCCAAAAAACTCAAAACTGAAATCAGTGTTCTAGGTGGATTCAAAGCTTAATTCCTTTTCCAAAAGCTTCCTTGTGGTCTCCTGAACAGATTCCCATCCCTAACATCAACTCAAACGCAAGGAATTGGTAACGAGACCTTTGATTGTACAGCAAAAAAATCAAAAACGCATATCATGTTCTAGGCATTTTTTATGAAATTTAATTGTTGATTCTTATTCCTCATTTGATTTCAAAGCTAACTGATATGTTTAATTGAGTTTTTATGTTACATACACGATGATGCCATGAGTGAAATTTAGGGTTTTCAGAGGTTGAATTTGGGGCTTTTGCAAAGAGGAAAAATCAGGACTCCAAACCACCACCGTTCAATTTGGCATGCTTGGACGAAGAAGAAGCCATGGTCGCGATTAATTTATGAGTTGCATAGCTCTAATCGCTATTTTCTGAAAACGTCCCTAAGGCCACGCGCATAAAACCGTTGCTTTGGTTTATGTTACAGGGAACGTGAAGAAGACGACATCGTGTCAACCAATGATTCGTTGGTTTGAAAATCCGCGCGTTTTCCAGCACTAACGCGTTGTTTCTTTTTATTATATTGATTATATGTTTAATTAACAAATACGTGTAGTGGCTCAGCTGGCAGTTGGTGATTGCAATAACGTCCAAGACCTGGGTTCGAGTCCTAGGTCTGTATATTTCTCATATTATTTTTCACTAACCATTCATGTGCAGCGCTTATGATAAGGCACACCATATATCTTCATTATCCAACGTCCACGTATCCAAGAGCATCCAAATCAAAGGCCAGGATTGAAGAACATGCTATGTCCAGGTCAACGCATCCACACGCTACGCAAAAAGTCAAAAAGGCCTCAGAGTCATTGGGCCAGATTTGCTTGGACTACACCTCACAATTGGGACTGAAACCCCCTGGTTTGCAAATTCTATTTTATTTTTATGTTTTATTTTAATTGTTATTTTATTTGCTTTCTTGGTAATTTAATTAATTATTTTTTTTACAAAGATACAAAAGACTCAAAAAAGATAAAAACATAATAAAAATATTTAATTTTCACATTTTCTCATAAATTAGCATGTAAATAAATTCAATTTAAATTAGGGTTTGCAATATTAATTCTTTTTTTCATAAAAAATCCAAAAATATAGCATTAGGTTTAATAACTTTTTATTCCTTTTAATTTTCCTTTTTTTTTGCCATAATATTAGTGATTTATTTATTTTCATAATTAAACTTGTAAACTAATTAGGGTTGCATTTAGGTTAAATTTTAATACTTTTATAATAACTTCAAAAAATAATTAGAACTAGGTTTAACATTTTATTTTAGTTTTAATTAATTCTTTTTCCTATCAAATCTTAAAAAACACAAAAATACCAAAAATGTTTTCTTTTAATTTTAATTTTTATTCCTCATTAATTCTAATTAATTAATTCTTATTAACTTTAAATTTTGCAAAAGGGTCCAACGCCCATGTTTTTAATTCTCTTATTTCGCATATTTATTTTTTCGCTTAATTCATTATGTATCTCTCCCAAAGCCGTGTAAACAATTGCTCGCACTTTTATTTCTTTCGCTTTATTTACTTTCCGTCAAATCGGGTCCGGTTTAATTTTGGCGATGTGGACCCGCGCCATTTGTAATAGTCTTAGATTTACTTTTCCCGCAAATACTAACTGTTAATCAAAAGCATGAAAGAATGTATGGCCTTAAATAAAATCAAGCGTAGATCACAATGAACATGACAAGACAAATATCAATGAAAACGACACACAATTCGCACACACCACCCCTAGGGTACGCCTCACTGTTGCCTTGCCTTCGAAAGGTGATCGTCGAGTAGAGGACGTCTTAGTAAGTCCTCATGATCCGGGAACCTGGCATGAGGGTAGCTTCTAAGGTGTCTTCCCATTACTCTGGTGATCACCATGTCCCTACAAACTCGAATTGACCCGAACACCTCCAACGGTGGTGCTACCTACCTCTCAATGGTGGGATGGCACTACTTTAAAGGACATTTACACAGACGAATTCCTTAGGGTAGGTAGACGACTCATGGATACTTGCTCTCTTCAAAACAAAAATTCAAAGACTTTTCACACCAACACTTTTCAAAAGCTTTCAAAGCAAATTTTTCAAACACTCTGACGTACGAGTCGAACTGAAATTTTTCAAAGAAACTTTGTTAACCCACATTGAAAAGCAAACAAACATTTTTGAAAACACAATGAGCAAGTATCTAAGAGCCCATGGATAACCATGGATAGAAAGGGTGCTAACACCTTCCCTTTCTATAACCTACCTCCCGAACCGAGAGCAATCTCTATAAGGAATTTTTCTGTGCTTTTGTCCTTTCCATTTGGAGAAAATAAAAGACGGTGGCGACTCTTGCTTCCGCGACATTTCGCGAACCAGCGTTAAACAGTCAGTTCCAGATCCACCGATCACAGAACTGGCGACTCTGTTGGGGATTTAAACTTAAAGTGAGGTGTACCTTAGGACTAAGATCACTGTGTTTTCAATTGCTTTCCTTGTTTGCTTTAAATTATGGGACTGTCTTGGGAGTTCTATAGATCCTAACCCGGATCTGGGGGATACCTTCTTAGAAAGTAGCAACAAGGCTGTGAGGGAACTGTGCGGGGTATACCGACATGGTTGAAACAGTCTGCTACGTTGATGTGGCACTTTGGTGTGTACCGGTAACCCTTGAGTTCAGTCAAGGAGAGTACGGGGCCGCCGCGTGGTGTCGTGAAGCATCAACTGACCTTAGGAACCTTAATTGAACTATCTTGGCCTCTTTAGGGTAGTGAGATAACTGACTTTGGTGCAGTCCGAGGTTGGTTGATACTCGACACTACACTCAATTGAGGGTTGCTTTCCTGGAATATTTCGGTCGCCAGTTCAGTGGCTAAATCGAAACGATGAACAATGAAAACAATCCAATGATATTGGGACCCTTAGAACCCGGTTACTTTGATAGGACAGGTTTGAACCCACCAACTTCAAGAGGGTAATACCCAGACCCCATGCTGGCCTAAACTCTAAGGGCTCTCTTGTGTGACTTGTGTGCCTTCGTATTTGACTACTTGCATGTTTGTTATCTGACACTTGAGTTCCTTGCAGGTTTTGTTTATAGTCCTTAATTGGGACTCATAACAGGGTTACTAAATTCTTGCAGGTTTTGTTTATAGTCCTTAATTGGGACTCATAACAGGGTACTAAATTTCTTGCAGGGTTGTTTATAGTCCTTAAGTGGGACTCATAACAGGGTTTACCTACATCACCCCATGCATAGCATCACATCATACCATTGCATACATCCTAACCCATTTCAAGGATCTCAAGGGCTTGTGATGCAGGTCATGATGAACCAACCGTCTAGCCAGGGGCAAAGAGGATTTATTTTCCTCTAGCCAAGGTTGTCAGGGGCTACGACCCACTGGATATGGTGAGCCTTTGACCCTTGAAGAAGGGCTCTCTACAACAGGAAGTTCCTTCAATCAAGTTGCCAGTTTCCAAATGCTAACAAAGTTTCTCTGTTTACCCCGCGAGGTCCTTGAAAACATTACATGCATGTCATACATCTCATTGCTTTGCAGGTATCCCTTTGACAGGTTGCTTACCCTTCTCCGCTGTTTATTTCAGCCGATCGTCATGAATCCTGAATTATCAGCCGAGCAGACTATCAAGGACCTCCAGGCTCAGAACGCCCAGTTCCAAGAGCTGATCATGAATTTGACCCAGGGGCAACAAGATCTGAAAGCTCTGCTCTTGAAGAAAGAAAAGAAGAAGAGGAGGACTGTTTTGTTCAGCCCTAGACGCAGATCTGGGAACACCCTGCAGGATCAAGCTGAGAGGACAACTCCATCTGTGGGGAAAGGCAGTCATCAAGAGGAAAGGGTTCTCAGTCCAGTGGTCTCTGACAATGAGACAGATTTCAACGACCAACAGTACCCTCCGGCTGAGGACAAGTACAAACAGTTGGAGGATAGGCTGAATGCTATGGAGATCCAACAGGTACCGGGGCTGGATTTTGGAGATCTGGGTTTGTCAACTGGTGTGGTTATTCCTCGGAAATTTAAAGTACCATCCTTTACCAAGTATGACGGGGCGTCGTGTCCCAAGTTACATCTCAGGTCCTATGTTCGGAAGATTCAACCATATACGGTGGACAAGAACCTGTGGATCCACTTCTTCCAGGAGAGTCTTTCAGGGACTCATCTCGAATGGTTCTATCAACTAGATGGGACCAAGGTTCGTAACTGGGAGGAGTTGGCTACTTCTTTCTACAAGCAGTATCAGTATAATGCCGACCTTGCTCCTACGCGTACCCAACTCCAGGGTATGTCGTTAGGATCAAGTGAAGGTTTTAAAGAATATGCGCAGAAATGGAGGGATCTTGCTGGAAGGGTACAACCACCTCTGACTGATCGGGAACTTGTCGATATGTTCTTGGGGACCCTGTCTGGTCCGTTCTACAACCACCTAATTGGGAATTCGTCTGCTGGATTCACAGATCTTATCTTGACTGGAGAGCGAATAGAAGCTGGCATCCGATCTGGGAAAATTCAAGAGGCTGCACCCTCTGATAAAAAGCCTCATCATGGAAAGAAAGAATCCAATGCTGTGCACGGTAAAAAGAGCCGCCATGAGGCAGGGGCAATCCAGATCTCCAATCCTGGACCTGCTCAACAAGGACAGGGGCAGCAGCGCAAGGAGAAACGACAGTATACCAAACTCAACATGTCGTTGGATCAAGCACTGCAACAAATGTTGAAAGCAGGACTGATCACCTTAAGGGCTCCTCTTCGGAATCCGAACACTTCTGCTCCCAACTATCATCCCAACGATAGGTGTGCATATCATTCAGATAGCCCGGGGCATACTACAGACAACTGCTGGCCTCTCAAGAACAAGATCCAAGATATGATTGACGCCGGAGAGATTCAGTTTGAAGTGCCAGAGACTCCGAACATAATCACTGCTCCGTTACCCAATCGTTGAAGACCTTTTGTTTATTTGAATTTTTGGAGTTGTATTTTTCTTTGCTTATACAAACAATTAATGTCATAGCAAACCCTTTTATTCTATCAATGCATCGCATATGTCTGTTTTGGGAATTAATACAATTATTTTCACTATGTTCAAATTTCTTTTCATATTTTTTCTGATGATCAACTCTTGGTTAATAATTCTGAGCCTCTTGAGGGAGGATGACGAAAATGATACCATAATCTACAGTATGCTTTTGAATAGACCCCGCTGATGAGGTACAGGCATTGTTTCAATTCCCAAACGCTGGAGTAATAAGGATGATAATCCCTCGCCAACCCCTCTGAGCCAAAGAAGTAGGAGTTTTTCTTTTCGAAATTTAAAACCCTTAATCATAACCCGGGGCAGGGTAGTCTTCTCAGTTGATCCAAGTGCACAATGAATGGCACCAAATGAGTTTTTCCAAAAAAACAAAAGACAGTGATGGCTCCGAACAATCATAAGGACAGGCAGTCATTATCAAAAAAATCATAAATGAAAAGCCCATTAAGTCAAAACCCATGAAGGAGACTTACAAAACTGGGGCATCCCGCTGACTGTAATTCCAAAAAAGGAAACAGTTCAGGCAAAAAAGAAATGGATAACAAAAAATCAAAAGAAAGAGGTCTCACAAACCCTCAACAAAAAAAGGGAGATGACTGCCTATTCAAATAAATTGTCAACATCCGAACCATCACCGGAAAATCAGAGCAAAAAAACTCAAACAAAGTCTAACGTATGATCAACTGAGTTTAGGTTTGGAGAACATCATGAAGAGCGGGTGGGTACAAATAAAATTTGAGCCTTTATCCTTTGTTTCTTAAACCGTGAACCAGGCCATGATATAACCCTTAAAAGTCCTAGCTGAAGCATGGGTTAGTCCAAAAGCATACTGTTACGAAAGGTATCCTGACTCCTTAAGGCTTACGGTAAATACGGAGTTGACATCACGTTTTACAAACATTCACTTGTTTTATGAAAAAGAATGCATTTTTTAAAAAAAAATCCTCAAGACAGACATAAGCTTTGCATTTTTAACATAACTTTGTTTGCATATGACTTTTTGTTTGAACAGCAGGGAAATTCGCACGATGAATACCTAGTGAACAAAAGCAATTCCAATCAAGGGGCAGACGTGATTATTGTCCATCATCTGGGGAAATTCAGTCAAGATTCGGAGAATCTCTCAAAGGCCAAATAGCCTGAGGCAAATCTCCGCCTAAGTCACTTGGGGCATTGGACAGGAATTCCAGCAACAAATCTTGCACGATCAGACATCTTCTGGTAATATGGCTACACAATGCTACTGACAGGGGCACCTCCCTACATTCTGAAAGCACGGACATAGTCGAAAAAATACTACGCAAAATCAAAGACCCGCTAGGTTGACACACCTAGGCAAAAATAAGGGCTTCCCGGCGAACCAAAAGGGCTCGGGCAAAATGAAGGGATGAAATGAAAAAATCTGTACACCCGGCAAGTCGAAAACCTGAAAAGGCGGCCTGAGCAAAAATGGGTATCCCGGTGGACTGAAAACCCGAAAGGGCGGTCCAGGCAAAAATTAGGGATCAAAGCGTACGACTATGTCCTGTCATCTTGTCACCTGCCTACCAGAAGAAGGTTTGCTCATCAACAACTATCAAGCACCTCCACAGGTATCTTCCGCTCCCACATCAGAAACAGGGGCAATAATGGATGGTCTAAGCGATCTGATTGTTCTATCCTCCAGGGTATCAAGGTAGGTTCCGTTGAAGAACATAACCAACACAGTTCAATACTTCCCCAGGAGAGTCCAATCTAGTCTCCCCAGGAAAGCTGGAATTCACATCCCCAAGCAGCAAGCTTATCCCCAGTAGATTCTGGAAGCTTATCCTCTCGCAGAGCACGAACGCGTCGTCCGGCTTGGTTTAAAGAGTTATTTCCTCAACAGGATATAACTGGGTTATCCTCAGCCAAAAGCCAAGGAAAGGTCGTCGTCAACGTAGTTCTTTCCTATCCCCAGCGAAGTCCATCAATACTTCCAACATAACAACGGTATCTTCAGCAAGTTATCAACAACGCAGCAAGGCATCCCTCTTCCCACAGAGTATTGCTTCTCAGCATGGTCACTAGAGTATCTTTTCTCCCCGCAGAATCCGTCATTTGCCAAGTTCATTCCCCAACGGAGTTATCTTCTCCTACCGGTATACTTGCAACTATCATCCCCAGCGGAAGCAAAATCTATTCCTCAACATCAGCCCAGGATACGACTTCCCAGCACCCATCAAGGATTTATTTTCTTAGACAAATATACATTCATAAACATCACATCTTCATACATTATAGCATGCATATGCGTCATACTACACGAATTTCATTAATTTTGAAGACATACAGTTCATGCATCATGATTAGGCATACAATTATGTTTTGCCTTTCCAGGAAAAAGATCAATACAAAAGCGATTACTACCAACTATCGCAATTCTCTTCTAGATATAGTTTCAGATTTGACCCAGAGATGGTGACGTTCTGATACTGCTTCCATAATTCCTTCCAGATATAGTTTCAGATGTAAACCAGATATAGTTTCAGATGTAAACCAGATTTGGTGACGTTCTGATGCTGCTTCCAGATATCCTTCTAGATATAGTTTCAGATGTAAACCAGATTTGGTGACGTTCTGATACTGCTTCCAGATATCCTTCCAGATATAGTTTCAGATGTAAACCAGATATGGTGACGTTCTGATACTGCTTCCATAATTCCTTCTAGATATAGTTTCAGATGTAAACCAGATTTGGTGACGTTCTGATGCTGCTTCCAGATTTCCTTCTAGATATAGTTTCGGATATGATCCAGATATGGTGACGTTCTGATGCTGCTTCCAGATTTCCTTCTAGATATAGTTTCGGATATGATCCAGATATGGTGACGTTCTGATGCTGCTTCCAGATTTCCTTCTAGATATAGTTTCGGATATGACCCAGATATGGTGATGTTCTGATGCTGCTTCCAGATTTCCTTCCAGATTTAGTTTCAGATATGACCCATATATGGTGACGTTCTGATGCTGCTTCCAGATCTGCTTCCAGATATAGTTTCAGATGTAAACCAGATATGGCGACGTTCTGACACTTATTCCAGTTAAGGATATTTCAAGACCTTGTCCGGTTCAGTTAAATCGACCCTAAGATTTTCCTGATGCTTATCCAGTCAAAGGCCTTCTCTGGTTCAGTCAGATCGACCCTAAGATCTCCCTGATGCTTATCCAGTTGAAGATATTTCAAGACCTTATCCGGTTCAGTTAAATCGACCCTAAGATTTTCCTGATGCTTATCCAGTCGAAGGCCTTCTCTGGTTCAGTCAGATCGACCCTAAGATCTCCCTGATACTTATCCAGTTGAAGATATTCCAAGACCTTGTCTGGTTCAGTTAAATCGACCCTAAGATTTTCCTGATGCTTATCCAGTCAAAGGCCTTCTCTGGTTCAGTCAGATCGACCCTAAGATCTCCCTGATGCTTATCCAGTTGAAGATATTTCAAGACTTTGTCCGGTTCAGTTAAGTCGACCCTAAGATTTTCCTGATTCTTACCCAGTCAAAGGCCTCTCTGGTTCAGTCAGATCGACCCTAAGATCTCCCTGATTCTTATCCCAGTTAAAGTCACCCAGATTTTTTCTCAACGAGCGTTGTTGAAGTTAAAGTCACCCAAGATTTTTTCTCAACGAGCGTTGTTGAAGTTAAAGTCACCCAAGGTTTTTTTCAGCGAACGTTGTTGAAGTTAAAGTCGCCCAAGGTTCTCTTACCATGCATGCTAAGACAACAACCATCCCTGGTTCATTCATCACCGTTTGAAGCTCCAGACTCAGCTCCTGTAACCAGTCAGGACACATCTATACCAAGCATCTAAAATCAGCTCCTGCAACGTGTCAGGTACTCATTTTTTTTCTTTGCAGGTATGCAGGTTCTCGCTAAGGAAGCTCCTACGCGATCAACATCCAGATGGCATCTATAAGCCCATCATCCTATTCATCAACCTCCAGATGGCATCTATAAGCCCATTCCACCATCACTGCCAATATGTGAGCGCAAATTTCTGGGCACTCTAGTGTCCAATCATCTTCTACCCTCGGATTACGAAAGGCACGTCCGCCAATCTGCATCCTCAGGTCTAAGAAGATTGAACAGGGGCAACTGTTATACCCCAAAATTTGCCCTCCCATATTCTTCAAGAAATTTCCAAGCCAAGTCACAAAATTCCCCAAGGGTTGCACAGTGCAAGGGCCTCCTATACAGTCAAAACTAGGGTTTGTGTTCTGATCAAGGAAAGGAAGTTTTCAAAGGCCCAATCAAGTCTCATATGCTTACAAACATGGTCAAGCATCCTCATATCAAGTTTCAAGGCATTCAGCTCAAAATTGCACAGTCAAAACCCTAAATTGCACTACAGTCAACTGTAGGGGCAAAATGGTCATTTGGCAGTCAAAAGTTCAAATTTTTGGTAAACATATCATTTTGAAGCCACAAACATCATTTGATCAATGCTTGATCATGATTCTCAAAATTTGGCTCAGAAAATCATCAAGATGCAAAAGTTCCCTTATTTGGACAGCTGAAAAAGTCAACTGAAATTGACCAGGGCATAACTTTCACATGGATTATCAGAAAAATTCCATCCAAAGCTCATTTTGAAGAGAAAGACATTTCCTACAACTCATCTTCATACTTCAAGTCCAAGAAATGCTCTCACAAAAAGTTATCAATTTCAACATTATAGGTCATTTTCAAAAGTCAACAAAAAGGGACTTTAAGTCAAAGGCCATAACTTGAGATTGGAAAATCAAAATGACATGGGACCAAAGGCATTGGTTAAAGGACTCAAACACCTTTCCAAAATGTCCAAGAACATGAGAAAAGCTTAAAAATTGAGCAAGTTATGCATTGGAGAAGTTGGGAAATTTTTGTGAAATGGCAAAAGTCAACTATCCTTGAAACTTCAATTTTTGACAAAAGGGCCCACTTTCTTCCACTTGATTCAGCCTTGTCATGCCACACACGTGTCCCATGATTAATTTCAAGATCAAACATTGATTTTTCTATTTTATTTAATTTTTGATAATTTAATTCATTTTAAATCTTTAAAAATTCAAATAAAATTTAAAAATCAATGGAATAGTGTCATGTGAATTTGAATAGCTTCCATATATCATGTGCCAGCTCCCAAACTCATGCTAGGGTTAGGTTGTACACCAAGTCTTGGTTTTGCTAAAAAAGGGGAAAGTTTGTTAATGGTGAAAAGACCTAAGACTAATTCTCTCATGGGCATGGATCAAGGCCAGCTAATGACCTAATTCCCTTCCCTCATAAGTGCTGAGTCAAAACCTAATGCCCACACACTAAAGAGATGCGCTAGACACACCATTGCCAACTTGAAAAATTGTCCAAAAAACTCAAAACTGAAATCAGTGTTCTAGGTGGATTCAAAGCTTAATTCCTTTTCCAAAAGCTTCCTTGTGGTCTCCTGAACAGATTCCCATCCCTAACATCAACTCAAACGCAAGGAATTGGTAACGAGACCTTTGACTGTACAGCAAAAAAATCAAAAACGCATATCATGTTCTAGGCATTTTTTATGAAATTTAATTGTTGATTCTTATTCCTCATTTGATTTCAAAGCTAACTGATATGTTTAATTGAGTTTTTATGTTACATACACGATGATGCCATGAGTGAAATTTAGGGTTTTCAGAGGTTGAATTTGGGGCTTTTGCAAAGAGGAAAAATCAGGACTCCAAACCACCACCGTTCAATTTGGCATGCTTGGACGAAGAAGAAGCCATGGTCGCGATTAATTTATGAGTTGCATAGCTCTAATCGCTATTTTCTGAAAACGTCCCTAAGGCCACGCGCATAAAACCGTTGCTTTTGTTTATGTTACAGGGAACGTGAAGAAGACGACATCGTGTCAACCAGTGATTCGTTGGTTTGAAAATCCGCGCGTTTTCCAGCACTAACGCGTTGTTTCTTTTTATTATATTGATTATATGTTTAATTAACAAATACGTGTAGTGGCTCAGCTGGCAGTTGGTGATTGCAATAACGTCCAAGACCTGGGTTCGAGTCCTAGGTCTGTATATTTCTCATATTATTTTTCACTAACCATTCATGTGCAGCGCTTATGATAAGGCACACCATATATCTTCATTATCCAACGTCCACGTATCCAAGAGCATCCAAATCAAAGGCCAAGATTGAAGAACATGCTATGTCCAGGTCAACGCATCCACACGCTACGCAAAAAGTCAAAAAGGCCTCAGAGTCATTGGGCCAGATTTGCTTGGACTACACCTCACAATTGGGACTGAAACCCCCTGGTTTGCAAATTCTATTTTATTTTTATGTTTTATTTTAATTGTTATTTTATTTGCTTTCTTGGTAATTTAATTAATTATTTTTTTTACAAAGATACAAAAGACTCAAAAAAGATAAAAACATAATAAAAATATTTAATTTTCACATTTTCTCATAAATTAGCATGTAAATAAATTCAATTTAAATTAGGGTTTGCAATATTAATTCTTTTTTTCATAAAAAATCCAAAAATATAGCATTAGGTTTAATAACTTTTTATTCCTTTTAATTTTCCTTTTTTTTTGCCATAATATTAGTGATTTATTTATTTTCATAATTAAACTTGTAAACTAATTAGGGTTGCATTTAGGTTAAATTTTAATACTTTTATAATAACTTCAAAAAATAATTAGAACTAGGTTTAACATTTTATTTTAGTTTTAATTAATTCTTTTTCCTATCAAATCTTAAAAAACACAAAAATACCAAAAATGTTTTCTTTTAATTTTAATTTTTATTCCTCATTAATTCTAATTAATTAATTCTTATTAACTTTAAATTTTGCAAAAGGGTCCAACGCCCATGTTTTTAATTCTCTTATTTCGCATATTTATTTTTTCGCTTAATTCATTATGTATCTCTCCCAAAGCCGTGTAAACAATTGCTCGCACTTTTATTTCTTTCGCTTTATTTACTTTCCGTCAAATCGGGTCCGGTTTAATTTTGGCGATGTGGACCCGCGCCATTTGTAATAGTCTTAGATTTACTTTTCCCGCAAATATTAACTGTTAATCAAAAGCATGAAAGAATGTATGGCCTTAAATAAAATCAAGCGTAGATCACAATGAACATGACAAGACAAATATCAATGAAAACGACACACAATTTGCACACACCACCCCTAGGGTACGCCTCACTGTTGCCTTGCCTTCGAAAGGTGATCGTCGAGTAGAGGACGTCTTAGTAAGTCCTCATGATCCGGGAACCTGGCATGAGGGTAGATTCTAAGGTGTCTTCCCATTACTCTGGTGATCACCATGTCCCTACAAACTCGAATTGACCCGAACACCTCCAACGGTGGTGCTACCTACCTCTCAATGGTGGGATGGCACTACTTTAAAGGACATTTACACAGACGAATTCCTTAGGGTAGGTAGACGACTCATGGATACTTGCTCTCTTCAAAACAAAAATTCAAAGACTTTTCACACCAACACTTTTCAAAAGCTTTCAAAGCAAATTTTTCAAACACTCTGACGTACGAGTCGAACTGAAATTTTTCAAAGAAACTTTGTTAACCCACATTGAAAAGCAAACAAACATTTTTGAAAACACAATGAGCAAGTATCTAAGAGCCCATGGATAACCATGGATAGAAAGGGTGCTAACACCTTCCCTTTCTATAACCTACCTCCCGAACCGAGAGCAATCTCTATAAGGAATTTTTCTGTGCTTTTGTCCTTTCCATTTGGAGAAAATAAAAGACGGTGGCGACTCTTGCTTCCGCGACATTTCGCGAACCAGCGTTAAACAGTCAGTTCCAGATCCACCGATCACAGAGGGCATGCAAGATATCACCCAATAGAGTAGGCACAGGATTATGAGACAGGAAGATCTTAACCACATTCACGTATATAAAGGAATCTGGATTCGGGAAGAGAACCAAACCGTAGATAAGGAGAGCCAAGATATCTTCGAATGCCTGAAAATCCAAACTATCCCAGAATAGCTGAGCTTGATCTATCAGAAACTTGTCTAAGAAACCTTCAACCCCGCTTCGTGTTTCCCAATTGGATACTACATCAGCCTGTTTCAGATATAGAGCTGAGGCAATGTCTTCTAGTCTAGGAGTCTCTTCCATATCTGTGAAGGGCATCTTCTCAAGGATGGCTATGCCCAATAAGTGAGAAAACTCTTCCAAAGTGGGAACTAACTGATAATCTGGAAAGGTGAAGCAATGATGCACAAGATCGAAGAATTGGAAAATCACACTCATCATCTGCTCATCAAACTTTGAGGTGACCAGGCTAAGAAGCTGACCATGTCTCTTAATGAATGAAGAAGTCTCGAAAACTCTTGAGGCTAACTCTTTGAGTTGAGCAGGTATTTGCATAAAGTTAACTCCGATGGTGTTTCTACGCACGGAAGCAATAATCTGCAAAACAGAACAAAGATAAATCCCCTTGGTATTTAAAATGGTTATTATAATGAAGTATGCATGCTATGTTATAATGCATGATGTCATGATAAAACAAACAACAGGTATAGCAGATAACAGGCATGGCAAAGGCAAACATGTCACACAAAAGCCCTTAAGTTTAAGGCTTGCATGGGGTCAAAGGTATTACCCTCTTAAAGTTTAGTTGGTTTCAACCTGTCCTAGCAAAATTAACCGAGTTCTAGAGGTTCTCAATATCACTGACCATCCTCCATCGGTCATGGTTTCATCTCACGCAATCTTTTCTTTCGGACGGAACTATCTCGAGAATATGGTCTCAATGAGTGTAGCATCCAGTATCAACCAGTTCTCAGCTTTATACTGAGGCCAACTATCTCACTACTTCCTAATGGCCAAGTTGGTCAATTACAGGTTCTAAGGTCAGTTGATGCTTAACGACACACATAGCGGCCCCGTATTCTCCTCATTTTTCCACAAGGTATACCGGTACCAACCAATGTGCCACATCAACGTAGCTACTGCTTCAATCGTATTGGTCTATGCCGTACAGTTCCCTCACAGTTTATTGCTACTTACCTAAAAGGTGTCCCCAGATCCGGGTTAGGATCTATAGTAACTCTCAAGCAAAACCCTTAAAAGTAAAGCAACCAAAACAAACAAGAGAAGCAATTTATGATGAACTAATCCTAAGGTATACCCCACTTATTAGTCCCCAGTAGAGTCGCCAGTTCTATGATACGGTGGCAGAACCGACTATTTTGGAAATGTTGGTTTGCATTTTGCGTTTGTGTTTGCAAAATGTCGCGGTAAGCAAGAGTCGCAATCGACTTTTATTTTATCCAAATGGAAAGGAAAAAAGCACAAAAAAATTCCTTTTTCGATATTTTGAGTACGGGGGGTAGATTATAGAAAGGGAAGGTATTATCACCCTTTCTATCCATGGTTTTCCATGGGCTCTTAGGTACTAGCTCATCCTTTGAAAATTGCTTGTGTGTGTTTTTTTTGAAAAGTTTTTGTTTTACTTCGTTTTAACCCTTGTTTCTATCCTCAAGAGTGTTACGAAGTGTTTTTGAAAACTTTGTTTGCAAAAAAAGTGTTTGGTGTGAAAAAGTTTGATTTTTGAGCAAGTACCTACTAGCATCTACCTACTCGAAAAAGGATTGTTTATGTTCTCGTTTCCTTTAGACAATGCTACCCTACTATTGAGGAATAGGAAGCACCATCGTTGGAGTTGTAAGGGTCAATTCGTAAGGGACGTACGATCATTAAAGGAATGCTAGGACGTCTTAGTAATAACCCTAATGTCTTAAGATCATACTCGAGGCAACATTTCCGAGGAAACCTTTCCGAGGCAACATTTACGAGGTAACCTTTCCGAGGCAACATTTTCGAACGGGACATTTGATCTTTGTTTAGACAGAAGGACGACCACTAAAACACCCTATACTTAATGATCGTTTACCGAAGGCAACGGAAGTGAGAGTATACCCTAAGAGTGCGCATGTGCGAGTGATTTGGTTTCAGTTATTATTTTTCCACATTAGGATTTTCTAGCCATTTTAAGTTATCATGCAATCCTATTAACATACATCTAACAGTTAATATTTGCGATAATTAAAATGCGAGAAATAAAACCTACGCTATTACAAGGCTTCGGAGCAGGGGATTAATTACATAGCCAAAAAACTCGTAAAATGATAAATAAAAAGGAAATCCTAATTAAACTATTACATACCGTGAGCAGTTACATTAATATTGCAAAAATAATAAGCGCGCGTGATGAAACGGAAATGATAGAATTAGGGTTTTGACCCCGACTAAACCTAATTAAAAGAAAAATCATTTTTTGTTGTTTTTGACTGTTTTAAGAAAATAAGGTTTAATTGAATAAATAAAAAAACCTAATTGCTAATTAATTTTAAATTAAGAAAAATAATTGAATTAACCTATTTTTTTGTATTTTTTTTTATGGAGAAAAGAAATAAAAATTAAATCGCATGTTAACCCTAATTTTTTATAATTTCATTTTATTTATTTACAAAAAAAGTTAGAATTAAACCTAAATTAAATTAGACTAATATTAAATTAAACGTGATAAAATAAAATAAAAACCTAATTCTAAATTTGTGAAAATTGATTTTATGATTTTTGTAAAAAAAAGAAATTAATTTGTGGTTAGAAAATAAATTAAAAAAATTAAATAAAAGAAATAATTAGAAAAGAAAAAGGCCTGATGTAAATAGAAAAAGGAGGGGTGTTAATGGCAGATCTGAGCCTAAAAGTGCTTGGCCCTTTTGACTTTCCAGATCCTGTGTGGGCATTTGACTCATGCCTATGGTGGACCTCCAAGGGATGGCCCTTGGATCTAGCCTGTTGATGATCTGGATGATGAGATATTGATGATGCATGGTGGATGCCTTGGATGCTAGCGCGCCTTATTACACAAAGAAAAATAATATGCAATAATTGGGGACCTGGGGATCAAACCCAGGCCCTTAGGCGTTATCCCAATGCATGATGACCATCTGAGCTAGCTTGCTTAATTGAACAAGTAATGATAAAAAAATATTATATAATAAAACAAATGGCTAACTCAAACCACACGCGAAATTCAAAACTGGCCATTCACAGGATGCCACGCTATCATCTCCTTCCTCCCACCGTTGCTAAAAGTTTCTTAACTTTTACCTACAGTCACCTGGGTGTAGGTATAACCTTGTGCCTTTCCAAAATCCTATACAAGCGTGATAAATGAAAAACAACGGTACCAATCAACTCGTGGCAACCTCACGAGCATCATGGTACCCTTATCCATGGCCAATTGTACCTGTACAGAAAAACCCCCAAAACGAACCAAGAACCCTAACTATGGCATCTTGATGTATAGTCAGCAAAAACGAAATTAAACATAACCATTAATTTGCAAACATCACAAGGATTAAAAATATGTAAATTATTCGTGCTAAAGATGCAAGAATTAATGGATTCGAAATCAAGAAAATTGAGAAACCGTGTGGTACTTACAGTGTGTTTCAGGGCACGAGAATGCTTGCTAACGGTTGCAATATGGTCCAGGGATATCCAGCAAGCGATTGAGATGGTTGGAATGGCTTGAGAAGGCCTGAAACCTTGAAATTGATTCACAACTTTTGTTGAATTTTTTGCAAGTTTGCTTTCTGTTTCTCACGCCTCAAATCTCCTTGTTTTTGATCTGATCATGTTCCTTATGTACCCTAGAAGGAATTAAGTTACCAATTTGTTTCAAATCTTTTCCAATTAAGATTATTGATTCATGATTTGATCATGGTACCAAATCTTTCTAAATCAAGCCAAATTCAATCTTTTTGTGTCCATTTGAAGCTTGCACAATTTGATTCCATCTCCAGCTGTATAATAGTCCTAAACATGCACAAAATCTCAAGCTTTGATTAGTTTCTAATATATTCATGATTTTATTTTGATTTTATTTGAATTAATTGAAATAAAATAAAAATAAATGATAAAAATAAAATAATGACAAATGGAAAGGATCATGGTTCATGGGTCATGTTACAAACTCAATGCAAGCATAAAAAGTTGGGCCCATTTGACAAAAAATGCAATTTTGGCCACATTTGACTTTTGGCAATTTTGCAAAAAAGGTCAACTTTGCCAATGCATAACTCTCTCAATTTTGACCATAGAGAGGTGTTCTTGGACTTTTTTGAAATCTTAAGATGTTCTCTAAGAAAACCTTTTTGTCTCATCTCAATTGAGTCTTCCATGTTCATGTATGAAGCTTTGACCCAAAAGGTGTTTTTGTTGACTTTTCAAAATGACCTATAATGTCCAAATTCATATCTTCTTGTGAGTGCATATTTTTAACTTGGGAGCTCAAGATGAATTTTAGGGAATTACATCCTCTTAAAAATGAGCTTTGGATGGGTTCTTTTTGATAAAGTATGAGAAAGTTATGCTTGGTCAAAGTTGAGTTGACTTTTCCTGCAAAACCCTAATTTAACAACATTTGGGTTTTGATGAATTGTGAGCAAACCTTGAGGAATCATGATCAAACCTTGATAAAATGATGAATAATGCTTCAAAATGAGGATGTTGACCAAAAATATTGAAGTTTGACTGTATGTAGGACACAATTGAATTTTTCCCTAGCATAGTCGATTTTCAGGCCTTTGAGCAATTGACTGAGCAAATTTCCTCTACAAGGCTTGAAACTTGACATGGATGATATTGAGAACATATTAGGACAATGGTGAGCACTTGGGATACTTTGGACTCAAACATCTTGATGCAAACTGAAACCCTAATTTGAGTTAGACTGTCTTATGAGAGAGTTTGTCTGGTCAACCCTTGGACTTCCTTGAGCAATTTGAGGACCTTACTTGAAATGTATTAAGAAATATGGGAGGGAAAATTTTGGGGTACAACAATGTCATACTCCCTTTACGGCAAGACTCTTCTTCAATTGTACAAATAACATGGCAGAATACAAAGCGTGCATTTTTGGTCTCAAAGCTGCCATAGATTTGGGGATCAAATCCTTAAATGTATTTGGAGATTCAGCTTTGGTCATCAGCCAGATCAAAGGGGAATGGGACACCAACACCCTAACCTTATCCCCTACAAAGAACATGTGCTGACATTGATCCCACATTTTGAGAAGATTACCTTCGAGCATTTCCCGCGAGAAGAAAATCAGCTAGCAGATGCGCTAGCCACAATGTCATCCATGTTTAAACTCAAATGGGATAACGAGGCTCCCAAAATCACCATTGAACGAATGGATGAACCAGCTCACTGTCACGAGATTAATACTGAAGAAGTAGTGGACCGGCCTTGGTTTCACGAAGTCAAGAGGTATCTCGAGGCTCAAGAATATCCGAAAGGAGCTTTAGTCAATGATAAGAAGTTCTTAAGGAATTTGTCCGCTAAGTTCTTCCTTAGTAATGACATTCTCTACAAACGCAACCATGACTCTATTTTGCTCCATTGCATATACAAGGTTGAGGCAGAAAAGATCATGGCTGATCTACATGAGGGCGCTTTTGGCACCCATTCCAGTGGGCATACGATGGCAAAGAAAATCCTATGGGCAGGCTATTACTGATCTACCATGGAAGTAGATTTCTATCAACACTCTCGAACCTGCCATAAGTGTCAGATCTATGCTAACAAGGTGTACGTACCTCCGGTTCCTTTGAATTCCTTGACGGCTCCTTGGCCCTTTGTTATGAGGGGCATCGATATGATTGGGGAAATCAAACCAAAAGCCTCTAATGGACACCGTTTCATCTTAGTGGCCATTGACTATTTTACAAAATGGGTTGAGGCGACCTCTTTCGCTTCCGTTACCAAGAATGTTGTAGCCCGATTCATTAAGAAAAATCTCATTTGTCAGTACGGTATCCCGGAGAGGATCATCACAGACAATGGTACAAATCTTAACAATACTATGATCACCACCCTGTGTGAGCAATTAAAGATCCAGCATCACAATTCTTCCCCTTACCGGCCAAAGATGAATGGTGATGTTGAAGCCTCAAATAAGAGCATCAAAAAGATCATACAGAAAATGACAGTCACATACAAAGACTGGCATGAGATGCTACGATTCGCTCTCCACGGTTATCATACCAGAGCACGCACATCAACCGGGGTAACACCTTACTCTTTGGTATATGGCATGGAAGTTGTCTTGACCATGGAGGTCCAGATCCCTTCTCTGAGAATTATGAAGGATGTAGGGATGAACGAAGACGATTGGATCCAGACTCGACTTGATCAACTGAACTTGATCGATGACAAAAGTCTTACTGCTGTCTATCATGGTCAAATGTATAAAAAACGGATGATCAAGGCTTTCAACAAAAAGGTCAGACGCCAAGTATATCAAGTCGGGGATCTGGTGATCAAACGCATCATACTACCGCAAGGTGATCCCAGGGGAAAATGGACTCCTACATATGAATGACCATTTGTAATTAAAAGCATATTCTCTGGTGGAGCAATGATCTTGACCACCATGGATGGTGACGACCTGCCACACCCTGTGAATGTGAACATAGTCAAAAGATACTACGCATAAGAGACCCGCTAGGTTAACACACCTAGGAAAAACAAGGGCATTACGGCGAACCAAAAAGGTTCGGGTAAAAATTAGGGATAAAACAAAAAAAATCCGTACACCCGGCAAGCTGAAAACTAGAAAGGGCGGCTTGGGCAAAAAAGGGTATCCCGGTGGACAAAAAACCCGAAAGGGCGGTCCAGGAAAAAGTTAGGGAATTAAAGCGTATGACTATGTCCTGTTAGATCACCTTACGGACAACCTTTGGCTTCAACTGACAAACTCAGCAGTTCTGATCAATTCAATCAGCTTCAGATAAGGCAACAAGTAGATAAGATGCTCAGAGACATTAAGGCTATAGCAGAATGGGAACCCCATGGGATTATTTCACATAGCTATCTTTTCTTTGTATCAAATTTTCATTTTTTACGATGGTATTCTCTTACTAGAATGTTTGTCTCATTGTACAAAAATACTTACTCAAAGTCAATAAAAAAATATCCCTTTGAAAGTGCCAAATTATCTGTTTTTCTTTACTCTTGTGTTTTGTTTACGAAAACGTCCATTGATTTATTTTTGAACATATGCATTTGAACGTAACTACCGTTCACAAATGAACAAAATAGAAAGACAATCACTAATGGCTTTAAGAAATATGGAAATCTCTCTAAGCTATTCCCATAAAATCCCCCGCAGTATGCAGTTTAATCCCCAGCGGAACAAAACTTCCAGTTATCACTCCCTGGTAGAAGTCGCCAAATTCTCAGGATTTCCCAATAGGATTTTACAAGCAGCACACAACATTTCCCTTACAACAAAGTTTATTTCTCTAAGTGGAAATTCATCAACACTTCAAAACATGAAGACTTGCACTCCTTATCCTCAGCAGCAATCGGGGAATTATTTTCCCTAATCCAACAAGTAGTGCAGTAGATTAGCTCACATACGCATACATCGCATCCATATATCATAAACATTGATAACACGAATGCATGTATCACAATCTCATTATACCATGCATTCCATACAACATGACATTGCATACCAGCTAACATTTTACCCTTTTCAGAATAAGGTTAATCAATAGCTACCATTAACAATGTTCAAAGGTTTTTCAGATACAGTTCAGATACGCTCCAGATACGGATGCCATCCTGATACTCATTCAGATTCAGATTTCAGATACAGTTCAGATACACTCCAGATACTGATGCAATCCAGATACTCATTCAGTTTCAATTCTCAAATACAGTTCATATACGCTCGAGAAACGGATGCCATCCTGATACTCATTCAGATTCAATTCTGAGATACAGTTCATATACGCTCCAGACACGGATGCCATCCTGATACTCATTCAGATTCAACTCTCAGATACAGTTCAGTTACGCTCCAAACATGGATTCCATCCTGATACTCATTCAAATTCAGCTCTCAGATATAGTTTAGATACACTCTAGATACGGATGCCATCCCGATACTCATTCAGATTCAACTCTCAGATATAGTTCAGATACGCTCCAGACACAGATGCCATCCCGATACTCATTCAGATTCAACCTTTAGATACAGTTCAGATATGCTCCAGACACGAATGCAATCCTGATACTCATTCATATTCAACTCTCAGATACATTTCAGATACGCTACAGACACGGATACCATCCTGATACTCATTCAGATTCAACTTTCAAATACAGTTCAGATACGCTCCAGACACGGATGCCATTCTGATATTTATTCAGTTTCAGCTTACAGATACGGTTCAACAATCATTTCTGGATGCCATCTACAAGCCCATCTCCAATAACTTTCCATCATCCCTCCAAATGGCATCTTTAAGCCCATTCCATATACCATCAACTATCACATCACCGATTGCAAATTTCTGGGCACTCTAATGTCCAATCATCTTCCACCTTCGAGTCACGAATGGCAAAAATTGCCAATCTAACTCTTCAGGCTTAAGAAGATTGAACATGGGCAGCTGTTGTACCCTAAAATTTTCCCTCTCATTTATCAAGAATTTTCTCACAAGATCTCCTTTGGCTCAAGACTACACTAGGGTTGATCAGCTCAAGACACCTCCTTAAACACTGATGACCAAAATTAGGGTTTGAGATTGCACGAGGATATTTGAACTTCCAATGCCCCATGTGACTTTCATAGATCATTATGGACCCTCAAAATTACTCATGTCAAGTTTCAAGCTTTGGATCGCACTTTTGCTCAGCCAATTGAGCAGTTGACCTAAAAATCAATTGTATTGGGGAAAAGGTCAACTGTGGTAAATTTACAATCAAACTTCATAATTTTTTATCCACATCAACATTTTAAATTCATATGTATAATTTTATCAAGTTTGGATCATAATTCCTCAATAAATTTGATCAAATCTTCAAAAGGGTAAAATGGTCAAAATTAGGGTTTTGACTAGGAAATGGCAATTTCTGAATTTTGACCTAGCAAATGATCAATTGGTTTAAGGCATGATCTCAAGATTCCAATTTCAACATTTTTACCTAATGACATGGCTCAAAACATTGTTCAAATCCAATGGATTGACAAATGAATTTTTAGTCAATTGTATACTGAAAAGTCAAACGTTGACTTTTTGGTCAAAATCAAATGTCAAAGATCAAAATTCATCAAAGCATGTCAAAATATGAAACTTATTCATCAAGAAATAAAAAATTCAACATTTCATTTTGAAAAGTTAAAATTTCTAAACTTAGAAATTTTTCTAAGTGTTGGAAATTTCTTATTCTTTTACAACTTTGAGCAAAATTTTCACCATGATGCAAGATGATTCAAAAGAAACTTTCAACATGAAATCTACAACATTTCTTTACATAACTCCTTCCAAAAGTGCTTGGATCTCAAGTTATAATTTTAAGAACACATGGTCATGAAACAAAACAGTTAGTGAAATTTTGCCCTAATTTGGTCAGGATTTTGACCTAACTTCATGGCACTTTTTCATATAGTTCCAAGGGGAATTTTCAAATGTGATTCAAAGAGGGGTCATAGAGAACATTAAAAGATTTCCAAAATGTATAATAACTCCTTGAGATCATTTTTGAGTAGGGAGAATCAAAGAGATGAAGTTAGGGTTTTCACAATTGAATTACAAGTCATTTTGTGATGAATATGACTCAAAATTCAAACTTATGCTGCATAACCTCTACTTTGAAGGCCTAAAACTTGTTAGGCACTCCATAATTAATTTCTTGCACAATTGTTAGAGGTGTCAATTCAAGCATTCAATGCAAGGCCATGCTTTACTTCCATTTTGGGAAGAAAGTGCACAATTCCATTTTGATAAAGTAGCTTTTTGCATAAAACTTATTCTTGAGCCTTATACTTGTTCTCTTCTAATCATACATGTCTTCTAACTCAAGAGAAGTTGATCTCAACACTTACAATCACCCAACCCATGCTTGTACTGCACATTGAAACTTGTTTTCCCACTTTTCTTCAAAATCAAGTAACATAGCCATTAGCTTGTAACTTGTACTTTTGACTCTCCAAAGCACTCAAGACCTTTTGCTTATACATACACAAGTTATTTTCCACAAATCTAGGCATACTTGAGCCCTAAAAACACCAAGAACACAGAATCACCAAAAACACCTCAAAACTTGCCATTTATGAGTTTTGAATCTAATCTCCAAATTTGCTCGTGTGTTTCTTGGCCTTTTACTTTCAAAAGCTTCTAAATAACATACACAAACAATTCCAACACCTGCAACACCACTGTAACACCTCCATCATCATCCATCATTTTCAAAAACAACACTTTGCACCTTGACTTCTCCAGAACTCCTCAGGCACTTTCAGCTTAAGCTAAGCATCACATTAGCTTCCTGGGAACTTGAGGAAGCTAATCCAATCATTGGAACTCACTAAAAGATACTCAAACTCAAAACACGATAACCTCTTGCAAGGTAAGTTATCTCAACTTTGAACTTTTCATACAAGCATCATTAATGGTTTTTTTGTGAATGAAAAGTGTAGATATCATTGCCCTGAAGCTAACCATGTCCATAGTTTTCATTTATATTGCTTGAGCTTAGAGAATTTTAAGATTGAAGTTTCTGAAATTTTTAGGGTTCATATTAGGGCCATTAAAATTCATGCTTGTCTTTGATCTATAATTTTATTGCTTTGCATTTCTGAAATCGTGAGGAAATTTACTACAAGATTCATGTTTACATTTTTGCAAATGGATGAGAGATGAACAAGATGCAGGTACTCTGGCTGGGTGTGAGGTTGAAGATGAAGTTCAGGGCATGGACTTGTTTTCTATCATATATTTCTTGTTTTTTTATATGAACAAATGTATAGCCATCCCAGTGGTAGAAGTGCGCGCCTGTGACTATAGGGACCTGGGTTCGAGCCCCAGTGGTACCCTTTTGGGATTTTTTTCATATTTCTCACATTTCCTGACCTTTTTTGGCAGCATTGGGCCTCATCCTCTTGGGCCTCATGTTTTTTTTACTTCTGACCCCCCTTGCTGGCTATTCACACCCTGACCCATTTTATTTTCTTTTTCTCATATTTATTTATTTTTTCTTAAATATTTTATCTAATACTAAAAAATCATAAAAAATATAAAAACATTAAATTTATATTTTGATATAGTTTATTTATTTTTTACATAAAAAAATTATTTTATTTAATCATACTTTATTTATTTTACTAATTGATTTGTAAATTTAATTAGAAACTAGGTTTTAGTTATTTTCTTTTACACAATTTAAATATATTATTTTAAAATGTGAAAAGAACAAAAATATTTTATAATACTATAAATTATTTTCAAGACAAAAATACCAAAAATATTCTTCTTATAAACTTAATTCGTTTTTTAATCAATTAATAGATTAGGGTTTTATTTGAATTCTTTTCCTAATATATTTAGGTTTTACTTTTTACTAATTTAATTAATTATTTTTCTTTTAGTTAATTATGTTAAAACAAAACCCCTTTTCCCTAAAAAATTCAAATAAAAGTCCATTTTCTTTCCATTTTACATTCTTGTATATTTATTCATTTTTGTACATTATTTATCCAAATTCAATATGGTTGTAATAGATAATTAGGCTTTATTTTCTTGCATTCCCCGTTTGTAATTTGTACACCCCCTCCCATAAGTATTGTAATAGCGTAGTAATTTTAAATTCCAAAAATTTATCGCTTTATATACAAATGCTAGTAATTAAGGTGTATGGAAAGACTAAAATCAATCAATTAGAAAACTCTAATCAAAGACAAAACCAAGCATGAAAAATAATACACTTGCACACAAGCACCCCTAGAGTAAATCCACTTGGTTGCCTTACAAACGACCATGTTACGCATGTGAGGTATCTTAGCAAAAACAAGCAAAATATAAAATCATAGACCCTCGATGACGCTATCCATGTTGCCTTTCAAATGATCTTAGTCCCTAAAGAGAATGCTAAGATACCTTGCAACATTGCTAAACATGGTTATACGATGACCCACGCCCGTCCCGTTTACATCCAAAAATAGGGTTACTTACCAAATCAATGGTAAGATAACAATGTAAAAGGAAAGAGGAAATGAATATGAAAGACTTTTGAGTAGGTAGAATGCTCCTAATTACTTGCTCCATTTTAAAACAAAACATCCTTGCTATTTTCAAAACAAACACCTACACTTTCAAAATATCTTACAAAACTTAAAAACATTTTCAAAAGATCAACATCTTTGTATACATTATTACGAACGATAATCATTACAAAGTTTGCCTAAACAATGACCTCTTTACAAAATACTTTCAAAAACCACACAAAGCACATTTTAAAACAAAAGCAAGTGATCTAGCAAGTAACTAAGAGCCCATGGAAAACCATGGATGAAAAGGGTGCTAATACCTTCCCTTTTCATAATCTACCCCCCGAACTCAAGAAATAATCTCAAAGGTCTTTCCTGTGCTTTTTCACCTTTCCTTTTGGATAAAAGAAAAGTCGGTGGAGACTCTTGCTAACCACAACATTTGCGATCAAAAGCAAAACACCCAAGTCAGTTCTCCCACCGTATCACACTTTGTATAACATCTTTGACTGGGGGAATAAATCCCCGATGGTTGCTGAGGATGAAGAATAGGTGTAATATTCAATATTGCCTGGAATGTTTCCGCTGGGGATTCTTGCTTGTTGTTTGAGGAAACTCCACTGGGGGATGTTGACTTCTTCTTGGGGAGAAGAGTTAAAAGATATTTGGTCTGGTTTCAGATTTTATAGCAACTCTCTGGAGATAGTTGTCTAGATTGTCTTTCACTAGAGAGAGGAATTTTACCAGTGATTTATATGGAGACTGTATTCTGTTGGGGAAATAAACCCTGCTGGGGGAAATGAACCCCACTGGAGAAATATTCTGCTGAGGAAATAAGCCCTGCTGGAGAAGATAATTTTGCAGGGGGTTTTATAGTTGGAGAAATAAACTCAGCTGGGGAAGATAATTCCTATGAACTGCACTGATGACATAACCTCTAATGAGGATTGGGACTCCGTAAGTTGGTGATATTATCGGGGCAAAGATCATACTCCTTTATCCGCTAAGGGGATGAGGAATGTATCTTTGTCGAAAATAAGCTTACGAAGATAGCTCTATGGGGATTTCTCTGTGGAGGTTTGTGGATGACTTAGGCATTATCCCAACTCATAGAGTCTTGAGAAAATGTGTATTCCTGTGTTTATGCATATATTTGTTAACAGTAATCATATTCATATGCATATGTTCATTCAATTTAGTCATTGGATGTTTTTGCAAACAAAACAGAAAAATAAAAATAAAAATTTGAATTTGGAAGTGGTAATTGTATTGATAATTTACCTATAAACGGACGGTTTTGTACAAATAGGCATAGATTCTAGTAAGAGGACATTGTTGTAAAATGAAAAGAGTACAAAAAAACCCATATATATAGCTATGTGGAAATAATGTCTTAGAGTTTCAACTCTGCTATTGCCTCTATGTCTTCGAGCATCTCATCCCTTGTTGTCGGAAGAAGTTAACTGAACTTATATGCACCATTCGAACTTGATGTTGGTAATAAAGCTGGCTGTAAGTGATCCAATGGGACATTGTCGTATGCTTTAATCCCTAACTTTTTCCTGGACCGCCCTTTCGGGTTTTCAGTCCACCGGGATACCCTTTTTTCCCAAGCCGCCTTTTCAGGTTTTCGACTTGTCGGGTGTGCAATCTTTTATATATATCCCAAATTTTTTCCCGAACCCTTTTGGTTCGCCTGGATGCCCTTATTTTTTCCTAGGTCATTCAACCTAGCGGGTCACTTTTATGCGTAGTATCTTTTGACTATGTCCACGTTCACAGGGTGTGGAAAATATTCACCGTCCATGGTGGTCAATATCATAGCACCACCAGAAAATATCTTCTTGATTACAAATGGCCCTTCGTAGGTGGGTGTCCATTTGCCCCTGGGGTCACCTTGCGGTAGAATGATGTGCTTTATTACTAATTCACCAGCCTGATATACCTGATGCTTGACTTTCTTGTTGAAGGCTTTAATCATACGCTTATAATACATCTGAGTGTGGCAGACAACTGCCAATCTTATCTCGTCAATTAAATTCAACTGGTCCAACCTAGTATGAATCCATTCATTTTCGTCCAAATCTGCATCTTTCATGATCCTTAGAGAAGGAATTTTAACTTCGACAGGTAGGACAACTTCTATACCGTAGACCAAAGAGAATGGGGTTTCCCCAGTTGATGTCCGAGCTGAAGTGCGATGGCCATTAAGAGTGAATGGTAACATGTCATGCCAATCTTTATATGTCATTGTCATCTTCTTTATAATCTTCTTAATGTTCTTATTAGCGGCATCCACTACACCATTTATCTTTGGTCAATACAGAGAAGAGTTATGGTGCCTGATTTTGAGCTGCGTGCAGAGTTCTCTGTTCATATTATTGTTGAGATTGGTACCGTTGTCCATGGAAATCCTTTCGGGAATACCATACCGATAAATAAAGTTATTCTTGATGAACCGTGTAACAATATTCTTAGTAACAGAGGCGAACGAGGCTGCTTCAACCCATTTTATGAAGTAATCAATGGCAACGAGGATGAAACTATGTCTATTAGAAGAAGTAGGCTTGATTTCTCCAATCATATCAATTCCCCACATTGCAAATGGCCAAGGAGAAGTCAAAACATTCAGAGGAACCGGAGGCACATGTACCTTGTCAGTGTAGATTTGGAACTTGTGACAAGTTCTTGAGTGGTGATGGCACTCAGTTTCCATAGTCGACCAATAGTATCCCGCTCTTAGAATCTTCTTAGCCATAGTATGTCCACTGGATTTAGTACCAAAGATATCTTCGTGCATATCTTCCATAATTTTCTCCACTTTTTTCTTGTCTACACAGCGAAGCAGAGTCTAATCATGATTGTGTTTGTACAGAACCCCGTTACTCAAGAACAACTTGGCTGATAACCTCCGTAGGAATTTCCTGTCGTTGATAGGCCCCCCCTCAGGATATTCTTGAGCCTCAAGGTATCTTTTCACTTCATGAAACCAAGGCTTGTCTTCTACTCCGTTAGTGTCAACTTCATAACAATGTGTCAGTTCGTCTAGCCTCTCAATGGTAACTGGGAGCCTCGTTGTTTTGTCTGACTTAAAACATAGACGACATGGTTGCTAATGCGTCTTCCAACTGATTCTCTTCTCATGGGATGTGCTCAAAAGTGATTTGCTCGAAGTACAGGATTAAGGTAAGCACGTGTTCTCTATAAGGAATGATATTCGGGTGCTTAGTATCCCATTCTCACTTGACTTGGCTTATTACCAGGGATGAGTCCCCATATATGTTCAAGAACTTAATCATCAAGTCAATAGTAGCTCTGATGCCCATGATGCACGCTTCGTATTTGGCCATGTTGTTGGTATAGTCAAAGCAAAGTCTGGCGGTAAAGGGTGTATGAAACCCTGGGGAGAGATAACTACAACGCCAATTCGATTTCTAAGTGCGTTAGAAGCTCCATCGAAAACCGTAATCCATCAAGATCCTAGCTCAGGTCCTTCATACGGTCCAAGAACTACGCCAAAAATAAGATTAGACAGCACACCTAAGGCAACGCTTCTTATCAAAAGTGCTGCTATAAATGCATTTTAAAAACACAGAAATTTTGTCCTATGCCTTAGACAGCGCTTTTTAAAAAGCGCTGCCTAAGGGGGTGAATATTATTTGATAAAGCGCTGCTAAATGGGGTAGGTCCTGAAGCGCTGCCTAAAGGTTGGGCTTACAAAGCGCTTTTCAGAAGCACGGCCTAAAGGGCGGGCTTAAGCAGCGCTTTGTGAAAGCGCTGCCTAAAGGGGGTTAATGTAAATTTATAAAGCGCTGTTAAAGGGGGTAGGCACTGTAGCGCTTTGGAGAAGCGCTGCCTAAAGGGGGAGATTAAGCATCGCTTTCTACTACAAGCACTGCCTAAAGTCATGTTATAAAAAAATTAAACACCCGCCCAGCATAAAACACAGTAACACGTTATTATTTGAAAACCCATTTTCAGAATACAGTAGTTACGAACAAAATCCACTTTGATGCCATTTTTCATTTGATTCTTGACAAAATCGTTGTATCCGTTCTTCAAGATTCTCATCCTTCTTCCATTCAAGACCGTTGCATCCTTTCTTCCATTCACAACCAAGATTCTCTTCTCCTTTAGGTATGATTTTTCCATTCACAACCAAGATTCTCTTCTCCTCTAGGTATGATTTTTGATATATTTGATAATGTTGATATATAATGTTGCATTTGGTTTAGCTGATAGTGTTGATAGTGTTGTTTTAGTATTGATCTAGTGTTGATAATGTTGCATTATAGTATGTTTTGTGTGGCATGTGGTTTTTGCATGTAAGGTGTTTGGGAAAATGTCACAATGAGATTGCATGTAAGGTGTTTGTATAAATGTCACAACGAATATTGCATGTATTGAATGAGAGAAAAAAGCATTGTAATTGAAATGTGTATACATTACCATTGCGATTATCATTGTGAAAAGTTAGTGTTTAGACAAGAGTCACGGATGAGACACAAGGATGAAATGTTTTATTAAAATTGGTGATTAGAAATTGATAAAGAAATAGTTTATATAGTGATGAAAATTCTAGAGAAAAGAGTCATGTTACATAAAGTATTTATGGGTCAATAGAATTATGGAAACTTGGATTCTCTAATGTAAGAGTCATACTAACACATAAATTAAAATAGTTAAATAAATTATGATTGTTGGATTAAAATTTAAAGATCTAGATTTGAAGTTAGAATATAATTTGACGAGAAAAAAATTAAAGTTACACTTTATGAGCCATTTGATTAATATAGTGTCACATGAATTATTTGATTGATTTATATTTTCAATGTAGAATATTAAAATAGATCTTTATTAAACAAATTTTTTTTATTAATATTTTACCTTCACATTTTAAAATCAAATATGTTTAATGATTATTAGTGATTATTTAATAGTGTATACATATATGTTTAATGTTGTATAAATATTCTAATGTAATTCTTATTCTATAGATTTTTTTATTATAATGAAATTAATTGATCATTTATATAGGTTACTTTTGAAGAGTGGAGTTTCTGAGCGTTTCCAAGAATATTACACTGCGTCGTTTCAGAAGTTATTGACTTCTCTACAGGTATTTAGTTGTTCTTTTAATTTTCTATAGTTACTTAAATAATTATAGTATTTTTATTTTTGATGAATATGCCTAATTGGTATTAAGGTTTTTAGTCTTTGTCCTTTTTTTAAGTATTGTTTTTGTTTAGCTACTTAATAGTAAGACAATGGATAAAAAATGGATGTCTGCCAATCGATTGTCCAAAGAGTACGATAATGGGGTATTAGAATTCGTTAATTTTGTTGTTGAACACGCCGAAGATGCCAATCGAATGAAATGTTCTTGCTTAAGTTGTTGTTTTGTGGGCCAGGTTGACACAGTTGGGTTGCAATCGCATTTATTGATACGTGTAATTGATCGAAGTTACACATGTTGCATATTCCATGGTGAGAAAAGTAACGGGAATGTTGAACTGGGGGATAGTATGACATATGCTTCAGACGACAATGGCAGAGATACATACGATTGTGATCGTGTCGAAGAGATTGCAGAAGCGCTTGAAGACGATCTTCAAGATTGTACCAAAATGTTTGAGAGGTTGGTAAGCGATGTAGAGAAACCATTGTATAAAGGTTGCACTAAATTTACAAAACTGTCTACAGTATTAAAGTTGTACAACTTAAAGGCGGGCAACAGATGGCCGGATAAAAGTTTCACAGAGTTATTAGTCCTTATGAAAGACATGCTTCCGGAGGATAATGTTCTTCCTGATCGAACATATGAGGCTAAAAAAATGTTGTGCTCTATTGGCATGAGCTATGATAAGATACATGCTTGTCCAAATGATTGCATTTTGTTTCGAAACAAATATGCATCGTTAAATGAGTGTCCTAAATTCGGTTTATCTCGATATAAGAAAAAATTGTCTCCATCAAAAGTATTATGGTATTTTCCTATAATTACGAGATTTAGACGCATGTTTCATACTGAAACCAATGCAAGACACTTGAATTGGCATGTATATGAAAGAATTATTGATGGAAAGTTTCGACATCCGGCAGATTCACCACAGTGGTCGAAAATTGATAATGATTATCCTGATTTTGGAGGAGAAGCAATAAACCTTCGCTTGGCATTACCTACAGATGGAATGAACCCGCATGGTATTCAAAGTATCTCACATTCCACATGGCCTGTAATTATGATGATTTATAACCTACCTCCATGGCTATGTATGAAGCACAAGTACATGATGTTATATATGTTAATTTCTTGACCTAAACAACCAGGGAATGACATAGACGTATACTTGACACCGTTAATCGAAGATTTAAAGATTTTGTGGGAGAACGGTGTGGAGGTTTATGATGGATATAGAAAGAAAGTTTCAATTTGAGAGCGATGATGTTTGGCACAATTAATGATTTTTCGGCATACGGAAATCTATCAGGGTATATCATTAAAGGTCAAAAAGTGTGTCCTATTTGTGAAGAACACATAAATTGGAAGCGATTGGAATTTTGTCAAAAGAATGTATTTCTCGGTCATCGTAGATTCTTAAATTATAATCATCACTACCGTGGGTGGATAAAGGCATTCAATGGAAATCCAAAACCTGATACAGCTCCACCTATGTTGACAGGTGACCAAGTTTTTGAGAAGGTGAAAGATATGAGTACTCAGTTTGGCAAGCCTTTTACAAATACGCTTGTCAAAGGTTAGTGGAAGAAGAGGTCCATTTTTTTTAATTGCCGATTGGAAGTCGTTGTATGTAAGACATTTTCTTGATGTTATGCATATTGAAAAAATGTATTTGAAAGTGTTATTGGTACGTTACTCAATATACAAGGAAAGTCTAAGGATGGACTTAAAGTAAGAAAGGACTTGATAGAGATGGGAATAAGAACTGAATTAGGACCCATGAAGAAAGGAACATGAACATATCTGCCGTCTGCTGCTTATACTTTATCTAGAAAGGAGAAAAAAAATATTGTGTAAGTTTCTAAGTGAAGTTAAAATTCCATATGGTTACTCTTCAGATATTAGAAGACTTGTGTCTATGAAAGACCTCAAGTTAAAGAGTTTAAATACACGTGATTTCCATGTTATAATAGAGCATTTTCTACCAATAGGTATACGTTCTTTTTCTAGAAAAAGTAAGAAGCGCCATAACTAAATTGTGTTTTTTCTTCCGGTCAATTTGTAGTAAGGTGATCGATCCTGAGATCTTACCAATATTACAAAAATAAATAGTTATTACTTTGTGTGAGCTTGAAATATATTTTCCTCCCTCATTTTTTGACATTATGGGACATCTTGTTGTTCATCTTGTGAAAGAGACACAATTGTGTGGACCAGCTTATATGAGATGGATGTACCTTGTTAAGCGTTATATGAAAACATTAAAAGAGTACGTGAAAAATCAAAGTTGACCAGAAGGTTGTATGGTTGAACGATACATTGTTGAAGAATCTTTTAAGTTTTGTACTAAATATTTGACTAATATCCAATCTATTGGACTACCCAAATCTCATATTTTAGAGAGGAAGGAAGGAATAAATTTAATCGGAAATAAAATTGTGACAATATCAAGGGTTGAATGGGATCAAGTACATTTATATGTTCTACACAATGACAATGAGGTTGAGCCGTATCTTGAAATGCACAAGGATGTACTCTGGGGTTTAAATCTGAATAGAAATGAAAATTAGATTGTACGAGAGCACAATCAAAGTTTTATACAATGGTTCAAAGATCATATTTATTCAAAGTTTGATTTAGATCCCGTTTTAATAACATAAAGGTTGAGATGTTTAGAATATGGTCCGAGTTTGCTCGTGTTTTCTTATAGTGCATATGCAATTAATAGATACACGTTTTATACCAAAGAACAAGATGATAAAAGCACTATGCAGAATAGTGGTGTCACTGTTGTAGCTGAAGCAATGCACATTTCAAGTATGAATGACTTAAACCTCAAATATGCAAATCTGTCATATTTTGGGGTTATCGAGCAAATTTGGGTGTTTGATTATGAGAATTTTCAGATTCCTATCTTTGGTTGCAAGTGGGTACATAATAGTGGCATACGAGTGGATAAGTCGGGATTTTTACAAGTGGATCTTAATAGGGCGGGGTACAAAGATGAGCCTTTTATTCTAGCTTCTCAAGCTAAACAAGTGTTTTATGTCACTGATCCGACAAGTACGAAATTGTCTATAGTGCTTTTATCTAACCAAGTGATTGATGATAACAGTGTAAATCAAAGTGATGTTGATGTTTAAAATGAGTCATATGTTAAAGAGAATGAGTCGTATGTACGAAATGATCAATATGAGAATATTATAGCGGATGAAACATATATTAGAAATGATCATAATGAGGGAATTTGGATCAATCCATTTGTCCGAGTTGTTAAGAGCCAAGTAATTCATATTCCAACCAAGAAACAAAAGAGATATTAGTGAAAAAGATACTAGTAATTCATATTGTGTTTATGTTTTTATATTGTGTTTATTAATTTAACGCTACTTGAATTTTAGATGGTGTTTATGTTTTTATATTATGTTTATTAATTCAATGCTACTTGAATTTTATATGGCGTTTATGTTTTTGTATTGTGTTTATTAATTCAGTGCTACTTAAATTTTATATGGTATTTATGTTTTTATATTGTATTTATTAATTCAATGCTACTTGAATTTTATATGGTGTTTATGTTTTTTTATTGTGTTTATTAATTCAATGCTACTTGAATTTTATATGGTGTTTATGTTTTTCTTTAATATTACAGGTCATATGGCTACCAATGAGGAACAATCACATCCCACTTCTAATAATGATGGAAACAAAAGAGATGTTAATGAAATAGGTACTAGTAATTCATATTGTGTTTATGTTTTTATATTGTGTTTATGTTACTTGAATTTTATATGGTGTTTATGTTCTTTAATATTACAGGTCAAATGGCTTCTAATAATGATGGAAAATAATCAACTCGTGATGTGGACAATGATATTAGACAAGGTATAACAACTATGAAGTCAATCATTCGTGCAAGAGTTAAAGGTATCAAATTTGACGTACATTAGAATGAAGACAAACAACTAATTGAGCCTAACGGTTCAATGTTAACAAGTTACATTGGTTCCATTGTAAGGAGAGAAGTTCCAATCACTTGTGATGATTGGAGAAGGCGTGAGTTGAAACCCGTTAAATAAAAATTATGGACTGAAATACAGGTGCTATATGTGATGTATTTCGTTTTTTTTCCGCTTATGTCTTTAAATTACTAACGCTTTTTATATTGTGTTTTTTGTAGAGGCCTTTTAATATTGATGATGATCGAAAATCATATTGTCTTCAATTGGCCGGAAAAAGACTAAGAGGGTTTCGATCTTTTTTGGCAAACAAGTTTCTTAGGGATGCCGGTAACAATTTTATCGATGTGGAGCGTCCACAAGCGTATGCAGGCTTCATTTCGCTTGAAGAATGGGCAACCTTCAAAGAAAAACTAAGAACCTATGATTTTCAGGATGTGAGTGGCGTGAATCACCAACGAGCATCAAGTCCCACGTATCCATACAGAAAAGGGTGTATGGGATATGCACGCTTATAGCAAAGATTGGTAAGTATATATAAATGCTATGATATAATTTTTCATCATGTGTTATTATTGATTTTATTATTTTTCTTAATGTGTAGTTAGAAGAGGATAAAAATCAAGAAACATCTCTTCGGGAACATGTTCTGTGGAAGGCTGCTTGGGTGGGTAAGGATGGAGTTGTTAAGGAAGATGTGCAGCAAATTTATGAGCAGTGTATAAGTATATAAATATTCCTTTAATTAAATATCTAGATTATTAAAATAAATAAATTACGAGTTTCATCACCACTAATTTATTTCACTATGCATATGAATTTCAGGAGAGTCTATCTCAATCTTTAACTCAAGTTGAAGACCATGATTGCAGGAGCATACTTAGTCGGGTATTAAATGTTCTAAAGTATACCGGTCGTGTGAGGGTAAGGGATTCGGAGTGACTCAGACATCTTTGGGTAACCATCCAAAGAGGAAAGGTCATAGCAATAAAGAAGTGATGGAAGAGTTAGAAAAATTAAAATCTAAAGTTCATGAGCTGGAAAAGGACAAAGAAAAATACATGTAAGAAAGGCAAGGTCCAGGGTTCAAGGATACTAGTGACAAAGATAGTATCAATTGTGATTTCCAACATCAAATTCTCGAGGTAATATATATTATTATCAATTAGCACAATTTTTTAATTGACATATGTACACATTAACAATTTCATATTTATTATTGTATTTAGGGCATTTCACCTTGTCAGCTATATTTATCGTCACCAACTTATCGCATGGTTGGCAAGGGAAAAGTGCATAACACCTTGGGAGAAGTACTTCACCATAAACCGCTCCCTGTTGGATTTATGAAAGTATCAATTGATATTGCTTTAGAGAGGGATGTGCCATTACCTTTTCCTGACGATATTTCAGATGCAACATTGTTGGGAGAGGCAATAGGATCGTATGTTGCATGGCAGTTAAACCTCATTTGCATAGATGAGGAGGTATATTTTAAACCATTATGAACCTTTGAGTATTCAAATTTTTTATGAACATTTAACGTACATTTTTTTATGGTAATGTTAGACTCCCACAAAATCCAAATCAAAAGATAAGGGGATTAAGAAGCAAACCGAGTCAGTTGCATTAAAAAAAGAGGTATAACATAATTATATGATATTTATGCATAGAATGATCTTATACTTTACCTAATTAATTAAATGACATTTAGATGCATGCTAAAGAGACTGAGCAAGTCAGTAGGGGTAAGAAGACCGTGGGTAGCAAAAAACCTACTTCTCAGTATAGGTCGTGCCTTTGGACATATATAGGTATAACATATATTCCTATTGGTGGTACTCGTCTTATACCTATGAAGGCAGAAAATTTTTGTTATGAATACATGGAAGCAATTGGTAGAGACGATATTGATCAAGTTTTACAACATTCTACTTTGGGCCTCGGTGTTATCGATACATACATCAGGTATACTCCGATCAACTTTTTTTAATTAAATGAACCATTTATTTACTCATTTCAATGAATATAGTCTAATATTTATGATGTTTTTATTTAAGGTTTTTGTATGACAAATTGATGTACCCGCGTGGATTGGAAGAAAGATTCGCTTTCTTAGCTCCCAACACCGTCAATGTAGGGCTAATTGTAACAAAACCAAATGATGTCATATCGTATGTACTCGGTTTATTTATGGTCAGAAAAGATACAGAAAAGTTGTTCTTTTTACCATATAATACTGGAAATGGGTTAGATTTTCATCCTAATTTCATATATTATAATTTTCTAATTTTTGACGTTGTGTAGAAACTTTTCATCAAACATTTGTTTAATTTTACAATGGACATTGGTTGTTGCTTGCGATTAATCCTATTAGAGAGATTGTATACTATATGGATTCGTTATACAATGATTGGACAACATACCCATATTTGAATAATACGATTGATATGTAAGTGAAATTGTTCTAAATATTCGTGTGTATACTTATTTATCTATGTGAGATTGTTCTAAATAGTCGTTTATATTTTATTATAGTGTTTTACAAGCTTTTAGATCACAAAGAGGTATTAAAGTAGCAAAGAGTAGAGCCAACAACATTACGTGGATAAGAGTGCAGGTATATTTTCACAATTTTGATTATATTATGTGTTGATACTTGATAAAACAAGTTAAGGGGTATATCCTGATATATATATATATATCTGTATTTTCTTTCTATGTGTAGTGTCCTCGTCAACATAATGGTATAGATTGTGGTTATTTCATGTTAAGGTTTATGAAAGAAACACTTCTTTTGGACCGAATAGAGATTCCATCCATGGCATGAATTTCTAACTTATGAATTATTTTAATAATTATCATAAAATGGCATAGTGTTTTAACTAAATCACATACTATGTTATTTTACTATATAGTACTTTCACGAATTCAATTGTGCTCATTACTCAAAAGATCAATTCGATGAACTTATGGAGGAATGGTGTCAATTCATTATGGAGTTGAGAATTTTATAAGGTATGTTGTCTTTCTTTCATTGATGAGAATTTTGAGTACAATTTTTGGGTCTTAAGTATAAATTGGATAAAGTTTTATTTTATCATGGTATGAATTCGATCTTTTGGTTTTGTTTCAGGTTATAGGTGCAGATGTAGAAGATAGAGCTAACAAGTTCTTTGTTGTTGTTTTTTCAGAAATTCTCGAAGATAGTAATATGTACATTAAACATCAATTTAGAATTTTTAGAATTTTCAAGTTGTATCATCAATTTTCAAGTTGTTGTATATATCATCATTTATATATATGTAGATTTTTTGTATATGTAAATTTGATGCATATATATTGGATTGAAGCTACCAAATCTGGTGCAAAATATGGTAAACATTTGGTGCAAAATTTGGTGAAAACTTGGTGCAAAAAATGGAAAAAATATTTGCCAACGCTTAAGGAGAAAATATGTCTAAAATTTAAAAAAATTGTTAACATTAGACAACACTTAAGGAGAAAAGCGTTGTCTAAAGTAGGGAGAAACCGCTACCTAAGGTGGGAACAGACAACGCTTTTAAGAAAAGCGATGTCTAAAGTAGGGAGAAAGCGCTACCTAAAATGGGAAAGCGCTGTCTTAGGTGGGGAACAGACAACGCTTTTAAAGAAAAGCGTTGTCTAAAGAGATGCAAGAAGCGCTGTCTAACGTGATGTCTAAAATGAGAAAGTGCTGCTAAAGGTGTACTTACCAAAGCGCTCTTTTAAGTAAAAGCGCTGCTAAAGGTGTTTATAAGAAAGTGCTCTTAAAGTAAAAGTGCTGCTAAAGGGGACATATAGCAGCGCTTTTACATTAATCCAAAGCGCTTCCTTTTCTTATAGCAGCGCTAGTTTATGGCCAAAAAAAGAGTTGTTTATGCGCTTGTTTGGGATTGTGAAGTTCTCCATAATCTGTTACTAGCATAATATTCTCGTCCGGGAACTCAAAATTCATAGACTGGTAGTCGTCTACAGCTTGATGAGCCAAATGGTCTGCTAGTACACTTCCTTTGATTTGCTTCTAGGTGATGTACGGAATGTCGTATTATGTTAAGACCATTTTCCATCGGGCTATTCTTCCGGAGAAAGCTGGCTTCTCGAATATGTATTTGATAGGATCCATTTTAGAGATCAACAAAGTGGTATGGGTCAACATATATTATCTTAGTCGATGAGCAGCCCCATGCCAAAGCGCATCAAGTTTTTTCGAGCAGTGAGTATCTTGTTTCATAGTCGGTAAACTTTTTGCTAAGGTAGTATATTGCATGTTATTTTTGACATGACTCATCATGTTGGCCCAGTACACACCCAATTTAGTTCTCTAACATTGTTAGGTACATAATTAGAGGTCTTCCTTCAACTGGTGGCATCAAAATTAGAGGTTATTGTAGGTACTCCTTGATCTTATCAAAGGCTGTCTGACAGTCGTTGTTCCACTTTACTACTTGATCTTTCTTCAGCATGTTGAAGATTGGCTCACATGTAGCACTCAAATGAGAAATGAATTGAGCAGTGTAATTCAAGCGTCCCAAGAAACCTCTTAGTTCCTTCTTGGTACGGGGAGGAGGCATTTCTTGAATAGCTTTGACTTTGGCAATATCAACCTCAATGCCTTTACTACTAACAACAAAACCCAGAAGCTTACCGAATCTCACCCCAAAGGTGCACTTGTTCGGATTCAACCTCAACTTGTACTTTTGTAGTCTCTCAAACAACTTATGTAGATGGTCAAGATGCTCTTCTTAAGTCTGAGATATGGATATTATGTCATCGATGTAGACCTTTATCTCGTGATGGATCATGTCATGGAATAAAGATACCATGGCATGTTGATATGTTGCTCCAGCGTTCTTTAATCCAAAAGGCATAACATTGTAGCAGAAAGTTCCCCACTGTGTGATAAAGGTAGTTTTATCCATGCCTTCATGTGCCATCTTAATCTGATTATAACCCGATAAATCATCCATGAAGGAGAATACCTTATGTTGAGTGGTGTTGTCAACCAGAACATCAATATATAGAAGTGGGAAGTCATCTTTGGGGTCGCCCTATTCAGATCCATGTAATCTACAGACATATGTACCTTGCCATCTTCCTTTGGTACAAGAACAACATTTTCAACCCATTGAGGATACAATGTAACAGCCAAGAAACCTGCGTTAAATTGTTTCATAACCTCTGCCTTGATCTTCTTTGACATATCGGGACGCATGCGACGAACCTTTTGCTTTATTAGAAAGCAACCCTCTTTCATCGACAGACAGTGAACCACAATATCAGTATCGAGCCTTGGCATGTCTTCGCATGACCAAGCAAAGATATCAATATATTCATGCAACATTTGTATTAACCTGTCCTTGACATTGTCCTCTAAGTTGGCACCTATCTTGAATTATTTTCTTCCTTCTTCAGTACCCAAGTTTATAATTTCAACTGGCTCTCCATGTGGTTGAATAACCTTTTCCTCTTTTATTAACAGTCTGGAAAGTTCTCCAGGTATTTCACAATCTTCCTCACCTTCGTCCTCGGCTTGGTAGATCATATTTTCAAAGTCATAAGTGGAAATAGAAGAGTCGTTATCAACGGGATCCAGAGTGGATGTGGATCTGCAATTTATTGTGTGGGTATGTGTAAGAACACATAGCTATTTGAAAATGATAAGAGTAAAAAGAAAGACAGAGAGTGCAAAATTTGAATGCAAAACGTTCAATGCTTTATTAAATGAAAATATGTTTATGAATGACAACCCTTAACAAATGAACCGTTGTTCCCCGAGTAAGGAACAAGGTTTAAAGTCATTGTTTAAATATTCATAACCAAACTTGAAAGCAATAAAAACATAAATGTGGCTATTAATCATGACTAAAGGAGAAAAAGATAATGTCTTGAGTTTTCCAGTTGCTGGGTCAGTTGCCGATGGTAGGAAAGATCCAACGGTCAAAGTCATAATCATTGTCAGCATCTTCTATTACACTGTCTCTATTGTTTCTGACACAGAAAGGTTGTCTTCCAGCACGAGCGCATTGAACAGCCCTCTGACTCTCTGCAGTGAAACCCAAACCAAATTTGTAAGATTTATATGGAATGTCAGGAAGATGGCCCCAAGTAGTACAACCACTTTCTTCTACAATAGCATTAGCGTCTTTTAGTGAAGCCATCCTGGGCGGAACCCTGGTAGCTTTGGGGATGGCGGAGACATATTCAGTAATGGATGGAGGGATAACTTCAAAAGTATGATAGGGAGTCTCAATGAATTCGCCGTCCATCTCTACATACCAGAATGTGTTCAAGTGGCTAACCATATAATCTTCTTCGCCACAGACTGTAACAACCTTTCCCTGCACGGGATACTTCAGCTTCTGGTGTAGGTTGAGGTAACAGCGCCTTCCTCGTGGATCCAGGGGCGTCCCAGTAAACAAGAATGCGCTGTATGGATATCTATCACATAGAAGGTAGATTTGAAGATTTACGAACCTACCTTGATCAGAAGATCCACTTCTCTGTGCACCATCCTCTTTGAACCGTCAAAGGCTCTCTCCACAACATCACTAGGTTTCAGTATAATCCCTTCACAATCAAGTCTGTCAAGGGCACCCTTCGGTATCACATTCAACGAAGAGCCAGTATCAGCCAATACATGAGCCAGAGTAGTGCCCCTGCATTCGATGGAGACATACAGGGCCTTGTTGTGATTTCTTCCCTCCGGAGTTTGGTCAGCATCAGAAAAACCTAACCATATGTCAGTCATCAAATTAGCAACATAGTTCTCAAATAGATCGACAAAAATCTCTTGTGGCACATGAGCAGACTTCAAGAATTTCATCAAAGCTTGCGCATGGGCTTCTGAACACGGTAGCAGAGATAACATCGAGATTTTGGAGGGGGTATGCCCCAACTGTTCAACAATATTGTAATCACTCTTACGGATAATCTTCAAAACCTTCTCCAACTCTTGCCTAGAGGTGTCTTCAACTGCAACTTCTTTAGGTGCCTCCATCTGGGTAGGCTCTATAATTTTCTCTTTGCCTCGAGCCTTAGCAGTTGACTCAGTAGCAAAACCTCGAACAAGTGTGACAACAGTCTTCAGAGAGATTTCCAGGGAGAAAACCCTTCCTCTTCTAGTAACCTTACTGGTCCAAGCGATATTATCAATGTTGGAATCAGTAGTTTTAACACTTTAATCTTTAGTAGTTGGTAGTTCTTGCTTGATGCCATGGTAGTAGATATAGGATCCATAGTTCCAAGGAATAACTTTATCCTAGGAATATGGAATAGGTCCAGGTGCGGTGATTATCAGAGGAGCAACTATTGGATTGGCAGCAATCCTTACAGGACCTTTGGAGGTGATCCTAACAGGAGGGCCAAATATTACAGATAAGTCTTGAAAGGGATTCTTAGCTGACATAATCTTCTCAACCAGAATTATGTAATTGCCCATTAGGCATTGAATGCCTTCTTTTAGTAACTTCTAGCCATGGGTTGGGCTGCACAACAGTAACATCTTTTAATATATCCCGGAAATAAACCGGCCTACAACCGATTCTCTTTTGATAATTGGGAGGGGAGTAACCAATTCACTTACAATAGCAACATAAATAACATCATTGATATGCCTTTGTCATGCTTCGACATTGGTGCAGTAATTACTTTCGGAGTCTCTGGAGGATCAAACTCAATCTCTTTGTTGGCAATCATATCTTGAGTCTTGTTTTTTAGGGCCCAGTAGTTCTTGGTATCGTGCCCAAGACTATTGGAATGATAGGTACACTTCACATTTGGATTGTAGAGGGGAGAGGAGTTGTTGGGATTCTGAGGAGGCTCCCTTAATATTATCAACTCCGCTTTCAGTAAATGTTATAATGCCTGAGACAGTGACATGCTGATCTTCGTAAACTATCTTCTCAGAGCATTTGTCCTACGTTGATTGCCCTGTTGTTGTTGTTGTTGAACATGCGTAGGATTAGAAATTAACACATCTCCTACAAATTGGTTGCAATCACTTTTAAAATGGCCCTTCTGGCCATAAACAACTTCGATCTCCTTCTTACCACTGAATGTCTTTTTCACATCACTTGAAGATGCAGCCACTGGATTTTTTCCGCTCTTGGTACCACTTTCGACATGTTATCTAGTTAGAATCAGCTCAGTGAAACCAAATGAGGAGCTTTCAATCAGATGGTTAAAGAATGGCCCTGTCAAAGTGCCTATGAACATATCAACCAGCTCCCTGTCAGACAAAGGAAGTTGTACTCTTCCGGCTATATCTCTCCACTTTTGGCTATTCTTTGAACCCTTCATTCGAGCCCATGGACATATTTTGTAGCTGCACGCGAGTTAGTGCAAGGCCAGCATTATATTGATACTGCTTGTAAAAAGCAACAACCAGGTCTTCCGAAGTACGAATGTTGGTTCCTTTCAGCTGATAGAACCACTCGAGTTGTGTACCAGACAAACTTTCCTGAAAGAAGTGACCCCATAACTTTCTGTCAGCAGTATGGGGTTGGATTTTCTGAACATAAGACCGCAGATGGAGTTTTGGACATGACACACCATCATATTTGGAAAAAGTGGGGGTCTTGAATTTGTGAGGTATGATAACCCCTAAAATGAGACCCAGCTCTTCAAAATCCAGCCCAGGCACCTTCTGGATTTCCATAGCATTGAGGAGATCTTCCTACTATTTATATTTGTTATCAGCGGGAGGATACTACTCATCAGAATAGTCTTCGTCCTCACGAATTTTCTTAGAACCCTAGTTCCTTCCGCCTTCAACTTTAATACTTCTACCGTCTTCCTCCTGATTATCATCTTCACCAGAGGAAATAATACAGTTCTGACCTTACTTGGGGAGGTTTTTTAACATTCTCCCCATGTTGAGGATGACTAGTTTCTGAGTCTTCTTATTTTTGGCGATGAGCTCCATCATCTCTTTCTGCCCCTAGGCTAAGTTCAAGAGCATTTCCTGGAATTAGGCATTTTGTGCTTGGAGTTCCTTGATAGTCTGTTCTAGAGCCATCTTTTACTGAAATAATCAGCAATAAAATGAGAAAATTTTCTTATAGAGTACCTGTTATTTGATGATATGCATGATGTGCAAATGCAAGTGCAATGTTTTTAAGGACCTTTACGGGATTTAAATTTGTTTAAACAAAAGGAAACAAAATAAATTTTAGTAACAAGCTCAAATTATAATTGTTTTCAATAAAAAGAGTTACAAAACAACAAAATGTTAATTCAAGTCTCCCATGGATGCTTCCTCTTTGTGTTGACATATGCATTAAGGCTTTGTTCTTCGTGGAATCGTTTTTTCAGCTCTAATACTTTCTTCTCACTAGCATAGAACTGAGCCTCGAAGGTATCTCTTTCCTCCTTGAGCTGAATCCAGGACTTCTGTAGTTCTTCAAAGTCAGTAGGCATATCGGGATGAAGAACGGTATGAGAAACATCCCCTTCAACAACAGGCTCTACGGCCAATTGTAGGATATCAGGATATGGAATTTTTAATATTATGAGTATGAGACCACATCCATCTCCGATAAAGCTCCAGATGAATGGAATTCTTGTGTTCCAAAGTCTTTCTATCAATCTTGTTGACTGTGTCCCAAGCACGTATAAACCTTTGATGGTAATTTTGAGGATCGTTCTCATAGTTGAACATAATACCCTGGATGAGCATATCATGAGGAATGTCCCTTCGAGCATAACCAAACTGATGCAGTGCTAGAGAAGGGTTGTAAGTGATTCCCCCTCTTATACCAAGGAGTGGTATATTAGGGAATTCCCCATAACGGTCAATAATAGTGACATCTTCCTGAGATCGAGAATACCAATGGATATCTACATGAGTGAGTGACATCAACCTTTGAGACCACCTCAAACCTTGTTTATTCTTTATCTCTGATCGGGGCATGTGAGAAATAAACCACCTGGATAGTAGAGGTATGCAACACATAAGAGTTCCTCACTTCTTCATAGTATGAGTGTGGAGGGAATGCAGGACATCTCCATGAAAAATAGGTATCAGATTATGAGTGAGTAATATTTTGATGGCATTCACATCTATGAATTGGTCTGGATTAGGGAACAATACCAAACCATAGATTAGCAAAGCCAAAATATCCTCCAAAGCACCCAAATTCATGGCATGTAGAAACCCCTGAGCCTTCTCTACCAAAAAATTAGGAGAAAAACCCTTGGCTCTATTCCTTGTTTCCCAATTAGATACAATGTCTGATTGTTTAAGATGTAAGGCTATTATAATGTCTTCAGGTTTCAGAACTTGCTCTAGACTGGTGAAGGGTGTCTGATGAAGAATAGGCACTTCGAGAAACTTAGAGAATTCTTCCATTGTGGGCACCAACTGATAATTCAGGAAGGTAAGACAGTGATGTTTAGGATTAAAGAACTGGAACAGAGGAAATTAAAAGCAAAAAATAAAACCCTAGACTATTACATGGCTTTGGGAGAAGTACAAAAATAATAACAGTGCAGGAAAGTAAACCTAATTACTATTACAAACTGTGAGCAATTATAATAATCGTAAAAAATGCGAGAATAATAAACCATGCAAAAATGTAAAAATAGGAAAAAGGAAAGCGAAAGGGTTTTTCAGTGATTTTTTGATAAAAGGTTTTAATGATGATTAACCCTAAAAATTCTAACTGATTTTAAAATTGCAAAAAGGTTAATTAATTAAATTAAAAGGTTGATAAAAAAACTAAAAAATTAATTATTTTTAATTAGTAAAAGGTTAATTTAAAAGTTGATTAAAAACCTAAAACCTAATATAATTAGGGTTGATTAGGTTAAAAAGAAAATAATTGAAAACAAATGAGATAGTAAGGGTTAGTGAAAAAACAATGAAAAAGAATGTTGGGGGTGGGTGTTGTACCCACGCCCCTACCTCTCCAGCGTGCCTCTTTACCACTGCGCCCAACGCTTGTTGGCGTCAAGAAACTAAACGCGCTGCAATACATATGAAACCTGCAAAAAATATAAAAACACAAAGAAATTTCAAAAGGCAGGGATCGTACCCATGCCCTAGTGCAGTAATGACTTAACGCGCACGCTTCTACCACTAGGGTGGCCTTACATCCTTTTATTTATTAAAATCAAAATATACATAATAACTCTGATCAGGATGGCCGAAGAAGCGTCGGAGCCCTAGCTCCGGTCGTCTTCTCCAGCTAGGTGCTTCTTCAAACTTGCAAATAGCAACTATTAGTGATCCAAAGGGACCCCACCCCCCTAAATCGAACCTCCTGAATCCAATTGTGAGGTTGTTTTGGTCTGAAACCGATCGCACTTTGAGTTTCAAAGCAAAATTCTGATTGTGTCCTAACAATGACACTTTGTTATTCATGCGTTAGAGCTCACATGTTATGCATCAAATATGTTCTAATGATGGATATGAACACATGTAAACACACTAGGTTAATTAACAATGCATAAATTAAAAATTTCGATTTGAAAAACAATACCAAAGTCGGTGAGGATGAAAACTGGTGTTCTTGTGGATTTAGGCTTCAAAGAGGGTAGGGATGACCTCCTGGGATCTTCAGGGAGATGATGGAAGGCCTGACTTTGATTGCAAGAGGTTGGAGACAAGGTTTTGCTCTTGCCCTAGTTTTGATAACTTTTGGAATTTTGGAATATTGATCTTTCCAAGGTTTTCCTCGTGTCCCTGCTTTGTCAGAATGCATGCAATATATAGATGAGAATTTAGGTCAAATGTTGGTCTTGGACTCTTTTAATAAGCCTTGATCTTATTTTGTTTTATTTTGAATTTTAAATAAATAAAAATCAAAAATAAATATAATAAACCAAAGGGAGGTGTATGAACAAGTCTTGAGGTTTACTATAAGCTGCAAAGCACGTTTGGACTTTGAAACAATAGTCCACTAGCCCAAAAATTCAAGTTTCCTCAATTTGAACTTCATGAATTTGCTTAAAATTTCATAACTTGCACCAATCATAACTCTCTCAATTTTTTTAATTTGAAGGCGAACTTGGAATTTAGGAAAGATCAAGATGTTCTCTACAATATCTATGTTGACCATTTTTTCATTTGAGGACATTATCTTGATGTAAGTTTCCATGATAAAAAGTGTCTTTTTGTTGACTTTTGAAATGACTTATAATGTATTGGCTCATATCTCTCAAATGAAGTATTTTTTGGACTTGAGCTTAGAGTCCCAAAGTTGTAGAGAATTGAATTTCTTTAAAATGATATTTGGTTGTGGAATATTTGATGAAGTATGTGAAAGTTATGCTTGGTCAAAGTTCAGTTGACTTCTCCTTAAGAAAGCCCTAATTTGGCAACTTTTGACGTTTGATGATGTGAGTGTTTTCCTTGATAAATCATGATCAAACCTTGATCAAATGATGAATGAGATTTCAAAACATTGATGTTGACCAAAAATCTTGAGGTTTGACTTTATGTTGACCATAATTGACTTTTTGTCCAACACAATTGATTTTCAGTCATCTGAGCCATTGACTGAGCAAACTTGTGATGCAAGACTTGAAACTTGACATGACCATTCCTTGAGACATATGAGGAACCATGAAATCCACTTGAGGCATTAGAAGCTTAATTTTATTTGAGAAGTACAAAACCCTAGTTGTATGTTATTTGCTTGGGAGAGGGTTTGTCTGATCCAACCTTGAGTAGCCTTGAGCAATTGAAAACCCTAGGATAATGTCTTGAGTAAAAGGGAGGGAAAATTGTGGGGTAAAACAACTGCCCCTGTTAAATCTTCTTAAACATGAGGAGTTAGATTGGCATGTCCGCCATTCGTGATCTGAAGGTGAAAGAGGACTGAACACTTAAGTGCCCAGAAATTTGCACTCGTCGATGCAGAAGGTAATGTTGTTTGTTGATAATATTGCTTGAATGGGCTTAAAGATTCCACTCAGAGAGGTGACAGAATGTCATTGGAGATGGGATTATAGATACCATCCAAAGTAACTGTTGGTAAGAGTATAAGAATGAGCCCACCCTTGACTATATCTGAAGAATGTTTTCCAGAATGAAACTCTAGGGAAGGTGCTTAAGTAGCTACTCGTCAAATTTAGTCTATGGGGGAAACGCTTGTTAGATTTAGTCTCTGAGGGAAACACTTGTCAGATTTAGTCTCAGAGGGAAATGCTTGTCATGTAGATAGTCGCCCTGTTCTGTTTCGGGAATTGATCTACAGTCTATTCTTGTGGGTAAACTCATCGTGTTTTGGGAATTCATACCACCTGGCCATGTTGATAGTTTCCCTATCCTGTTTCAGGAGTTAATCTCATCCTGGTTATATAGATAGTTTCCCCTTCCTGTTTTGGGAGTTACTCTTCGCTCGGTCATACAGATAGTTTCCTCGTCTTGTTTCGGGAGTTCATCTAGGACTTGCTTTCTGTTGGCGAACATGTCTTGTTTCGGGAATTCATACTGCCTAGTCATACAAATAGTTTCCCCTTCCTATTTCTGGAATTAATCTTAGACCTAGTCATACAGATAGTTGACCCATCTTGTTTCAGGAATTAATCTCTGACCTATTTAAGAATTGTTAATGATATTTGTTTATTTGTAAACTTCACCTGAAATGAAAAAGTTAGTCTTTATGCAATGTCATGATGTATATAATGCATTGCGTAATGATGTTATCAAAGTAAATGAGAGTGTGTTATATGTGTTTCGTATGTGTATGCTATGATACTTGTAAATGATGTATGGATGCGAGGTGTCGTTGAAGTGTATCGGCAGCTTCGTATAACATCTTTATTGGGAAAAATAAATTCCTGACTACCGATGGGGATGGAGGATATGAATCTTCAATCTTGTTTGGAATGTCTTCGCTGGGGATTAGAAATTTCTGTTTTTAGGATATTCCACTGGGAATTTTTGACTTCCACTTGGGGATAGAAGACTTCAGGAACATTGGTTGTTCATCGCTCTACTAGGGAATTTAGTTCTTATATACCTTGACTGAGGATAAAAGAGATGGATAACCTTCTGAGGTGTTATATGACCAGGTTTCTGATATGGAGGTCACTCTTTTGGGGAGGACAAAGTTAATGATATATGGCCCAGTTTCAGATTTCGTAGCAAACTCTCTGGGGATAACAACCTTGACTACCCTTTGTTGGAGAGGGGAATTTTGCCGGGGATTTGCAATAGTCGAAGAAGTGAACTCTACTTGAGAAATTTAATTTCGTTGGGAAAATAAACCCTTCTAGGGAATAAACTCTACTAGAGAAATATACTCTGCAGAGGAAATGGTCCCTACTGGAGAGGAGAACTCTGTAAGGGATTGTACAGTGTTAGAGAAATAAACTCAACTAGGGAATTAAATTCATGTGAACTGTATTAGGGAAGTAATTCTCTCGTGGGGATAGGAATTTTGTAGGCTGTGCGGAGGAAGTTTCCACTATATGCTGGAGAAATGATCAACCTCCTTTATCCGCTAAGAAATCTGCTGGGGAGTATGATTAGGTTAATTACTGGAAGATGCCTCAATTTCTGTCTTGAAGGCTTATTAGACTTGCAGGGAATGTATCTTTGTTGAATATGAGCTTGCGAAGGTAGCTCTGTGGGGATTTTTCTATGGAGGTTTTCTCTATGGGGATTTGTGGATGACGTGGACGCTATCCCAACTCTTAAATTATTTAGCATTTTTATGCATATATTTTTTAACAGCAATCATACTCATATGCATATGTTCATTCAATTTAGTCATTGGACGTTTTTTGCAAACAAAACAGAAAAAGTGAAACAAATTTGAATTTTGAAATTGACTTGTATTGATAATTTGCGTATAAGTAGGCGATTTTGTATAAAGAGACATAAATCCTAGTAAGAGCAAATCTTCATAAAATGAAAAGAGTACAAGGTAAAACAAAACATATAGCTATGTGTAAACGACCCCATCGAGTTTCAACTCTGCTATTTCCCCTATGTCTTCAAGCATCTCATCCCTCGTTGTCGAAAGAAATTGACTGAAATGATCCGTACCATTTGAACTTGACATTGGTAACAAATCTTGTTGTAAGTAGATAATCGAATGGGATATAGTCGTATGCTTTAATCCCAAACTTTTTCCTGGACCGCCCTTTCGGGTTTTCAGTCCACCGGGATACCCTTTTTGCCCAAGCCGCCTTTTCAGGTTTTCGAGTTACCGGGTGTACAATCTTATATATATATATATATATATATATATATATATATATATATATATATATATATATATATATATATATATATATATATATATATCCCTAATTTTTGACCAAACCTTTTTGGCTCTCCGAGTTGCCCTTATTTTTTCCTAAGCCAGTCAACTTAGCGGGTCATGTTCATGCTTAGTATTTTTTAACTATGTCTGCCTTCACAGGGTGCAAAAAATCTTCACCGTCCATGGTGGTAAGTATCATAGCACTGCCAGGAAATATCTTCTTAATAAAAAGGGCCCTTCATAGGTGGGAGTCCATTTTCCCCTAGGATCACCTTGCGGTAGGATGATACACTTTATTACCAAATCACCATCCTGATATGCTCGATGCATGACTTTTTATTGATGGCTTTGATCATGCGCTTCTGGTTCATTTGACCACGGCAAACAGCCACAAGCCTCTTCTTGTCAATCAAATTTAACTGGTCCATCCTATTCTTAATCCACTCATCTTCGTGTAAACTTGCATCTTTCATTATCCTTAAAGAAGGAATATGGACTTCGATAGGTAAGACAACTTCCATACCGTAGACTAGAGAGAATGGAGTTTCCCTAGTTGATGTTCGTACTGAAGTGCATCATCATTATCTTCTGTATAATCTTCTTGATGTTATTATTGGAAGCTTCAATTGCGTCATTCATCTTCGGTAGATACAGAGAAGAATTATGGTGCTTAATCTTGAATTACGTGTAGAGTTCTGTGATCATAGTATTGTTAATATTAGTACCAGTGTCTGTGATAATCCTTTCGGGGATGCCATACCGGCAGATAAGGTTATGCTTAATGAACTGGGAAACAAGATTCTTGGTGACGGAGGCAAATGAGGCTGCTTCAACCCACTTTGTGAAGTAATCAAAAGTGACAAGGATAAATCGTTGTTCATTAGAGGTTGTGGCTTGATCTCTCCAATCATATCAATGCCCCACATTGCAAATGGCCAAGGAGCAGTCAAGACATTCAGAGGAACCGGTGGCACATGTACTTTGTCATTATAGATTTGGAATTTGTGACAAGTTCTAGAGTGGTGATGACAAGTAATTTACATGGTTGACCAATAGTAACCCGCTCTCAGAATCTTCTTAGCCATCGTATGTCCACTAGAGTGAGTTCCAGAGATACCTTCATGCATATCTTCCATAATTTTCTATGCTTCCTTCTTGTCCATACAACGAAGTAGAGTCGAATCATGGTTGCGCTTGTACAAAATTCTGTTGCTCAGGAAGAACTTAGCAGAGAATCTTTGTAGGAATTTCTTGTCCTTGATAGATGCTCCCTCAGGGTACTCTTGAGCCTAGAGATATCTCTTCACTTCATAAAACCAAGGCTTCTCTGCTCCGTTAGTGTCAACCTCGTAGCAATGTTCTGGTTCATCTAATCTCTCAATAGTGATTCGAGGAGCTTCATTGTCCCATCTGACATTGAACATAGATGATATAGTAGCTAGTGCGTCTGCCAATTGGTTATCTTCTTGTGGGATATGCTCAAAAGTGATTTCCTTAATGTATGGGATTAAGGTCAACACATGTTCCCGATAAGGAATGAGATTTGGGTGTTTCGTATCCCATTCTCCCTTAATCTGACTTATGACTAGAGTTGAATCCCCATACATATATAAGAACTTGATCCTCATGTCAATAGCAACTTTGATACCCATGATGCACGCTTCATATTCGGCCATGATATTGGTACAATCAAAACATAATCTAGTGGTGAAAGGCATATGGCAACCATAGGGAGAATAATCATAGCCCCGATTCTGTTACCAATCGCGTTGGAAGCTCCATCAAAAACCATAGTCCATTGGGATCCTGGCTCACGTCCTTCATACGTTCAGGTTCTTCATAATCTGTAACTAGCATGATATTCTCATCCGGGAACTCGAAATTCAAAGATTGGTAGTCGTCCATAGGTTGATGAGCCAAGTGGTATGCCATCATACTTCTTTTGATTGCTTTATAAGTGGTGTACTGAATGTCATATGTTGTCAAGACCATTTGTGATCTGGTTATTCTTCCGGAGAGAGCGGGCTTCTAGAATATGTGTTTGATAGGATCCATTTTAGAGATTAGCAAAGTAGTATGGGTCAACAAATACTCTCTTAGTCGGCGAGCAGTCCATGCCAAAGCACAACAATTTTTCTCGAGCAGTGAGTATCTTGTTTCACAATCGGTAAACTTTTTGCTAAGGTAGTATATTGTATGCTCTTTTCGACCAGACTCGTCATATTGGCCCACTACACACCCCATTGAGTTCTCTAACATTGTTTGATACATTATTAGAGGTCTTCCTTCAACTGATGGCATCAAAATAGGAGGTTCTTGGAGGTACTCCTTGATTTTGTCAAAGGCTATTTGGAAATCATTATTCCACTTTACTACATGATCTTTCTTCAGCAACTTGAAGATCGGCTCACAAGTAGCGGTCAGATGGGAAATAAACCTGGTAATGTAATTCAGTCGTCCCAAGAAACCTGTCACTTCCTTCTCAGTACAGGGAGTTGCCATTTCTTGGATGGCTTTGACTTTGGAAGGATCAACTTCAATACCTTTACCGTTGACAACGAAACCTAGGAGTTCACCGGATCTTACTCCAAAGGTGCACTTGTTTGGATTCAACCTCATCTTGCACTTCTTCAGCCTCTCAAACAATTTATGTAGATGGTTAAGATGTTCTTCTTCAGTCCGAGATCTGGCTATCATGTCATCGATGTAAACCTCTATCTCGTGATGAATCATGTCATGGAACAAGGCTACTATGGCACGCTGATATGTTGCACCGACGTTCTTCAACCCAAAAGACATAACCTTGTAGTAGAAAGTGTCCCACTGTGTAACAGAAGTTATCTTCTCCATGTCTTCGGGCGCCATCTTGATCTGATTGTACCCTAAGAAGTCATCCATGAAGAAGAATACTTTGTGATGAGCAGTGTTGTCGACCAGAACATCAATATGTGGAAGCATAAAGTCATCCTTAAGGCTTGCTTTGTTCAAATCCCTATAGCCTACACACATATGTACCTTGCCATATTTCTTAGGTCCCTGAACCACATTTTCAACCCATTAAAGATATGATGTAACGACCATGAAACACGTGTTGAATGCTTCATAACCTCATCCTTGATCTTCTTTGACATCTCAGGACTCATATGACGAACTTTCTGCTTTATCAGAGAATAACCCTCTTTCATCGGTAGATGGTGAACCACAATTACGGTACCTAGCCCTGGCATATCTTCGTATGACCAAGCAAAGAACTCAACATAATCATGAAACATCTTGATTATCCTGTTCTTGACACCGTCCTCTAGGTTGGCACCTATCTTGACTTCTTTCCTGTTTATTTCGGTACCCAAGTTCACAACTTCGACTGGCTCTTATTGTGGTTGTATAGCTTTTTCTTCTTGCACTAACAGTCTGGCAAGTTCTCTAGGTATCTCACAATTTTCCTAACCTTCTTCCTCGACTTGGTCGATTGGAGTCTCGAAGTCATAAGTTGCAATAGTAGAATCGTTATTAATGGGATCCAGAGTTGATGTGGATCTGCAATTTATTATGCCGGTGTGTGTAAGAACACATAGCTATTTTGAGAGTGTAATAAAGTAAAAATAAAAACAAAGAGCACAAAATTTGAATGCAAAACGTCCAATGATTTATTAAATGAAAATATGCTTATGAAAGATGAAAACCCTAATAAATGAACCGTTGTGCTCCGGGTAAGACACAAGGCTTAAAGTCATTATTTAAAGATTACATAACCAAAACCTTAAAAGAAACAGAAAATAACAATTACTCTTGACTAAAGGAGATTGAGATAAGGTCTTACGTCTTCCAGTTGCTGAGCCCGTTGTTGATGGTAGGAAAGATCCAACTATCTAGGTTGATGTCACTATTCGCATCTTCTTCAGCGGAAACGACATCAATAGAATTAACACCCTTGTCGTGCTTAGGCATAGGAGCGGTAATCACATTTGGGGTCTTTGGAGGGTCAAACTCAATCTCTTTGGAGTCAATTAAATCTAGAATCTTATTCTTCAAATCCCAACAATTATTGATGTCGTGTCCGGGGCTATTGGAATGATAAGCACATTTCACATTAGGATTATAACGGGGAGAGGAGGTGTCGGGATTCTGAGGAGGATCCCTTAAGGTTATCGCCTCTATTTTCAGTAAGTGATGTAATGCCTAACACAATGTCATGTTAATCTTGGCGAATTTCCTTCTAGGTGCATCTGACCTACGCTGATTGCCCTGTTGTTGTTGTTGTACAGGCGCATGATTAGAAATTAACACAACTCCTACAGATGGATTATGATTACCTCTAGTACGACCCTTCTGGCCATAAAAAACATTTGTTTTCTTCTTACCGCTGAATGTCTTCTTCATAGTACTCGAAGATACATCCACTTGAATCTTTCCACTCTTGATACCACTTTCGACATGTTCTTCGGTTAGAATCAACTCAGTAAAACCAGATGAGGAGCTTCGAATCAGATGATTAAAGAAGGGCCATGTCAAAGTGCCCATGAACATATCAACCAGCTCCCTTCCAGATGAAGGAGGTTGCACTCTTCCAGTCAGATCTCTCCACTTTTGGGCATACTGATTAAACCCTTCATTCAAGCCCATAGTCGTACATTGTAGTTGCACACGAGTTGGTGCAAGGTCAGCATTGTATTGACACTGCTTGTAAAAAGAGGCAGTCAGGTCTTCCCAAGTGCGTATATTGGTTCCTTTGCCAGTGGTGGGTGTTAAACCCACACCCTTTGCCTTCTCTATTGCATGACTTGCCACTCAGTGAAGCTGTTGTTGGTGTCTGTAAGCTGCGCGCTACACAAAATATAATAAAATTGTGAAAATTAGAAAATATGGAGAGAAAAAAAACAAAAGGCAGGGATCGAACCTACTTCCTCTTGTATCAATGCCTTAACGTGCGCGCTTCTACCACTGGGGTGGCTGTACATCCATGAGTATGATTAATAAAAATAAATATAACGTAAACCTTATCAGAGGGACCGGAGAAGCGTCGGAGCCCTAGCTCCGGACTTCTTCTCTGGTGAGTACGTTTTTGTATCCTACAAAATAGCACACATTAATGCTTTAATAAGACCCTACCCCCCTAATTTGAGGACTCTGAATTTAATGGTGGTCCTGGTTTTCACTACTTCTCCCTATATAATGAGATACAAAGCAAAGATGGTAAACTGGTTCAAATATGGCAATGCATGCTTCGATCATTATGAGAGCCATGCGATGATTGAAACTTGTACTAATATATCTCAGAAGCACGTTAGCAATGTTAGTTTGCATCAAAACAAGATAAAAACAAAAATATGAATTTCATGCAAGAATGAAAATCGATGATGCATGGTTACGAGTTTTAGGCCTCTTGGATCATAATAATCGATCCATACTTACTCTGTACTGTCTCAGGGATTGATTGGAACATGTATTTGGCCTTGAGGAAGGCTGGAAAGAAGGGTATTGATTTGCCCTAGTTTTGACAAATTTTGAAGTTTTGGAAGGTGGTTTCTTGCAAGGTTTCTTGTTGTCTTGTTGTCTGAATGTGAGGAATATATATAGAGGAAAATTATGTCAAGAAGAATGAGCTTGGACCTTTGTATGAAAACTTTGATTTTTATCTAATTTAATTTTGAATTTAAATGCATAAAATCAAAATAAATGAGATAAAAATTAAAAGGGTGTATAAATAGATTCAGAGGTTCACTATGAGGCCTAAAACACGTTTGGACCTTGAAAGATAAGCCCACTAGCCCAAAAATTCACGTTTGGTCAATTTGGGTTTCATGCATTTTCTTAAAATTGCCCAACTTGCACCTATCATAACTCTCTCAATTTTTATCATATGAAGGTGATCTTTGACTTTTTAGAAATCTAAATATGTCCCCTACAACTCTCATGTTAATATTTTTTTCATTTGAACATTTATCTTAATGTAAATTGCTTTTCCAAAAAGTGTCTTTTTGTTGACTTTTGAAATGACCTATAAAGTTTTGGCCCATATCTCTCAAATGAAGCATTTTTTGACTTGAGATTAAAGAGACAAAGATGTAGAGAATTGAATTTTCATCAAATTAAGCTTTGGTTGAGAAAAATCTGATGAAGCATGTGAAAGTTTTGCCTTGTCAAAGTTCAGTTGACTTCTCCTAAAGAAAACCCTAATTTGGTAACTTTTGACTTTTGATGATTTTAGAGTTCTCTTGATAAGTTATGATCAACGTTTGATAAAATGATTAATTTAACTTAAAAATATTTATGTTGACCAAAAATATTGTAGTTTGACTGTATGTTGACCATAATTGACTGTTTCCCCAATATAGTTAATTTTCAATCATCTGAGCAATTGACTGAGCAAACTTGTGATGCAAGACTTAAAACTCGACATGAGGATTCTTTGAAATATATGAGAAACCATGAAATCCACGTGAGGAATTATAAGTCTAATTTCCTATGAGAAAACCAAAACCCTAATGATAGGCCACTTCTTAGGAAGAGAATCTGTCTGATCAATTCTTAAATAGTTTGGAGTACTTGAGCACCTTGAATCAATTTGTCTTTGAAAAATGGGAGGGAATATTTTGGTGTATAACACTATTTAAGCTGACTTTTCATCTAGGGAACTTGTGTACAACATCCAGAAGAAGATATGTATTCGGCTTCTGCAGTCGAGAAATCTATTGTGGATTGCCTTTTGCTAGACCATGAGATAAAATTCTCCCCCAAAAATTGGCATCTTCCAGAAGTACTTTTCCTATCAACTCTATCACCAGCGTAATCAGCATCACAATAACCTACTAATTTATATTCACTTGATTTTGTAAAGACAAATCAAGATTAGTAGTACCTTTCAGATACTTGAAAATATGTTTGACAATAGTCAAGTGAGATTTTATAGGATCGGATTAGAAGCATGCGCACAAGCATACACTTAATAGGATATCAGGTATAGAAAAAGTTAATTATAGTAGAGAGCCTATCATAACTTTGTATATCTTCTGATCAACTTTACCATTCACCCCCGCTTTCACCAGAATACAAGTAGGATGTATTGGAGTCTTGGCAATGTTGCATTCAGACAAGATGAACTTCTTCATAAGTTCTTTGGTATACTTGCTCTGATGATAGAAGGTCTCTTCTGACCCTTGATTTCTCTGGATCCCAAGAAAGAACTTAGGTTCTCCCATTAATCTCATTTCAAACTCAGCATGCATAGTCTTAGCAAATTCTTTGCATAAAGTGGCATTAGCAGAACCAAATATGTTATCATCAACATATATTTGAACTACTAGAATGTTTTTGAATATTTTGCAAAATAAGGTGGTATCAAAATTTCCTTTGGTGAAATTCTTTTCTAAAATAAAATCGCTTAATCTTTCATACCAAGCTCTATGAGCTTGTCTCAAACCGTACAATGATTTTTTAGGTTTAAAGAGCATATAATATCTTCAAAACAATGAGGTTGGTGAACATACACTTCCTCAGTTATGTAGCCATTCAGAAATCCACTTTTAACATCCATCTGATACATGAAGATGTTGTGATTAACAACAAAATAAATTAAGAGATAAATAGACTCTAACTTGGAAATTGGTGCAAAAGTTTTTGTATAGTCAATTCCTTCTTGCTGACTATATCCTTGTGTAACCATTCGAGCTTTATTTATTACCACATTTACCTTCTCATTGAGCTTGTTTCTAAAGACCCACTTAGTTCCAATAACATGAGTTTCTTTGGGTCTAAGTACTAGATTCCAAACATAATTCACTGAGAATTTACTGAGTTCTTCCTTCATGGCTAGAATCCAATTATTGTCTGGAAGAGCCTCATCAATAGATGTAGGTTCTTTTAGTGACACCAAACCAAGAAGTGTAGCTTCATAAGGTTTGAAAAATGATCTGGTTTTGACAGGTTCAATCTTATCTCCCAGAATCAATTCTTCAGAGTGTGATAATTTATGTTTAGGCTTCTTCAAAGGTGTTTGTACTTCGTGTTAGTTCCATGGGTTTATGGTTGGCTGAATTTTGGCTAAGGATGTTTTTGAACATAGTTCTATGTTGATGTTGAGTAAGATGGTGCATTAACTTTATCAACTGTCATAATAGGTTGTGTTGTTATGTAATTTTCAACTAGATGTCGAAGAAAATGTTATGACATCTTAGTCTGGTGCAGCAAGTGCTGCTGTTTGATATTTCTTGACAATATTTGATTTGATTTTCTAAGATTCCTTTTGTATATATGTTACTTATTTTCTCAAGTCAATAAAATGCAATCTATAATAAAAGAATCAAATCCCCATCAACATTAAAAGTTTCTAAATTTGGTTGCTAATCTAATTTAGGATACTTGAAGATTCCAATATTTAGGGAGGTATTTTGTGCAACAATAAGCGCATGGATTAAGGAATAATTGGGAAGAGACTTCGAAGCCCATGGACAATTGAAGCTTATAAAAGGAAGACCAAGACCTAGGGAAATTTAGTTCTTGTTAGTTTTTTTTTAGTTAAAAATAAGGCTTTAGGATTGAGAGTCTCTCGTGTGTCTTGTGGTGTAAGTCACCAGTGTATATTTTGATACTTGTGGTATACATAGTGTTCTCACTCCAAAACCTGTAGGTAATGAGTTGAGTATTGTTCTCCTCAAAGCTGTGAAGCAAGAGTGAGCATTGTTATTGGTGGAAGCTTTTAAGCAACCCAAATATTGTTGTTAGTTAAAAGTCTTAACTATGTATTTGTAATTGGGGAGTATGTTCTTCCTGACAGTTCCTGGGATTGGGATTGTCTTTAGTTGTAATTGGAGAGTGTGTACTTGCTAACAGTTCATGGGATTGGAATTGTTTTTCCCCGTGATTGGGAGTTTGATATCACTACGGTGATTGGAAGTGGGTGGGTTCTCATATCTAGGAAGTGCCTAGGTAGAAGTTGCATTGGGTAGGGATTAAGTCAGAGATTGTAAATAGGGAAGCTTAGTTATTTAGCGTTTATAATTTTGCGTAATATATTTGTTTTGTATTTCTATTCAGTTTGTAGGAAAATGTTGTAACATTCGTCATAACATCATATTTTGATGTTTCTAACATCAGCTCTTCCATATTATGTAAGTGCCAGAATTTCAATTGGCATCAGAGCAGGCACCCTGCCAGTCATTGGGTGAGCTTCAGGGATATTTCTGGTACTTTTTGGCTATTAGCTGGGTAGGATGATGGATTTCTTGGAATCAAGAAGCAACTAGTGATCGTTATTTGATGGTCTGGTTGATACTACTACTGATGGTAGATGTTTATGATTCCGCTGTTGCTACTACTGATGGTAGTTGTTTATGCTTCTGTTGTTGTTGACAACTACTAATGGTTGTATTTATGTCACAACTAACTGATGGTTGTATTACTAATACAATAATTACTGATGGTTGTTTCTATACTGATGTTGTTACAACTATTGATGATTGTCTTGAGATGGAAACTACTGATGGTTGTATGTGCATTATGTCCTATCGGTTGTTCTGAAATCATGCCTAGAATATAATGGGTTTATTTCTAATTTGTCTACTTCCGCATATGCCTCTGATGGAAAAATTCTGGTGGTTTTTAATTTGTGCTTCTGGTATTATTTCTAAAATAAAGAAGTATTCTTGTATCCAGAATAGGTTGAGTTATTTTCTTGAAGAAGAAAGATGATGAAAGCAATTCATGACTTCTCATGAAATCTCTGGTTATATCAATTTCCTTCAGCTCTTTCAGAGAATATTCGTTAGAAGATAAGCTGGTTTAGAAGATTCGCATGTCTCTTATCAAGAGAGTTGACTTGAAGGTGATAGCCTTTATAAAAGTTCAAGTCATCACCGGTTGGGAGTAAGATAAAGGGGAGAGCATTATGATTTGGGCTCTGATGTATAGTTAGCTTATGATGTATAATTATCCTATTTGTCTCAAGATTAATCTGAAGGGCCTTCAATATCTTGACCTAAGAAGTGCGGTATCCTATGATGATGAGCTAATTTCATATTCTAATCTTATGCATCAAAAGTGAAGAAGTCTGTAAGTATCCCTTTTTCATCTACTGGCTGAAAAGGAAGAGAATGTTTTTGTGTACAGGATGATGTGGTTTTGAAGATCTCTAAAGTATAAAATATGTTGAACAATGGTTAAGTTTTTGGAGGAGTTTTTTCAAGATTGGGAAGTTGACTGAAGGGATATGGACTTATTTTCAATATTCTAAAATGTAATGAAGAACTTTATCAATCAACAATTAGGTTGAGTCAGTAATGTGAAATCAGAATGTCTCAACTTCATAACAGACATCAGGATACTCAAGCTAAAGGCTAAGTCATGCGTTGAAGATTGTCACTTCAGTGTAGAAGTATGGCTTTCTCAAAATCTCTTATCAGCTCAATGTTGACCTTGTAGTAGTTATATATATCAAAGGAGGAAATTGCTAGTAGGCAGATTGTATTATTCTACTAGTTGTGCTCTTTGGTGTTGTTTCCAAAGATATAGATGAATGTGTTGAAGAACTGAATATTTCAGGAGTCTCATGTATATATGTTGTTCTATTTGTCTAAAGGATTGACATCTAGTATGATAAGTTATTTCAATTTGTGTGATCAAGGTCTTGTTGTGAATAAATGATCACGAATGTGAAGAATGTAGTTGAGGTGTCTAAGGAAGTAGAAGTGAAGATGTCACAACAGAGGGTGCAACATCAGTCTGCTGCAATACTTCTAGAACTTTCTCTTGTGAACCTCATCAGGTTATTGCAAGGTAAGAGTCTCGATTGACTTGTCGTATGCCCTTGTGATAAGTGTTGACATTTTTGATAAACGTTGAAAAATTAAGATCAAATCTATTCGAAGTTATCAAAAGTTCTTTATCAACTTCTGCGAAGGGAAGTTGGGTTCCAAATGGTGAATAAAAGCATGTCTATATGCTTGATTGGTGTTCTTAAAAGGAACTAGTTGGAATGCAGCATGGAAGAATCAGACATCTTTGAAGTCTTTAAAAATTATTACGAGTTCCAACTACTTAATGAATATCTCTAAGCTTTTCTACTGTTAGTAAATTTTATAGATATTGTTGTCATTAAGGAAGAAAATGATGTTGAACCAAATGTTGGAACATTATCTCATGAAACTGATTCTCCAGGTTAGAAGACTCTTAATAGCTGCATGTACTAAAACAAAAATCTCTCAAGTAAGCTAGAGTTCAGGAGGTTTATCCAGAGGAGTGGATGATAAGGAAACTAGTTTGTAAAGGGATCTTCTCTATTCAAGTCTGATGATATCCTATATTTAGAATTTAAGGAGACCTTGACAAGTGTATGTTGGATTAAAGTTTGGCTCCCTACATCTTTACAAGGACAAGTCTGGTGATGTTGGTGTTAATAGGGGATGAATATCCTTGGAAAATAATCTTGTCTCCAGAATCAGCCAAGTTTTGTCTGTATCCTAGTATTTACTAAGAATTAGTATTATGCTGATGGAAACAATTGTAGCTTAGTATTTTGCATGCGATGTCAAAGTAGATGTTTTGACACTGTACTATGGCATGTTAGTTACAGTCAGTGTAAATCAAGTTGGGAAGTCTGACTTGACAAAGCTCATTGATACTGGTCGAAGTTCAGTCAGTGATCTTGCTACAAGAAAAGGTATTTTCCTTAGCTTGGGATCTATGGGAAATATTATGAGCCAAAATAGTCAAGTCCTAGGACACATGTCAGAAGAAAATCCTGAAGGTGTTTTGGAAAATTGCTCTGGTACAAAGTCAACATAGGAGGCGTGTAATCTTTATTGTCCAGTCAACTATGATTATGATTAGCATAGATTATATAGTCAAAGCTCGGGAAGAGTAGAAGAAAAAGAGAGAGTCTCTCTCTTGTGGTGAGTGGTTCATTAATAATAAAAGTAACTACACTTTCTTTGGAAGTGCTCCCATTGACTTGAAACAACCGGCTGAAAAATCACCAAGATAAAATCAATGAAGTCGCCATATAACGTTTTTTATTCCACGGAAGGGAAAGGTAAACATCGAGTAAACCTCAGAAGGGTGAAATCAAGGTCGAACGACCAAGAGATACGGCTAAGAGGGTCTGTTACGTGAGGGGAAGGTGTTAGCACTCCACACGCCCGTAGACTTGATAAGTGCAAATTGTAGCTATTTTTGTATATACTTTTTGTTGCACTTATCAACTCTTTTAATTTAATATCATTGAATAAACTCGACTTTTGTGTAAATACGTTTAGTTTGTGTTTATTTTTGTTTTTATGTACATAGTGTATAGTTTGATTTTTTCTATTCATTTTATAGGTATTTGTTGCATTTTGGAGCATTGAGAAATAAGGTGTCGAAGGCATGGCTTCAGATGCGTGTTTTCGAAATAAAAGACCAATTTTGGGACATTCGGTCCAGGAGAGCACGCTTAGCGCGCAGAGGCCGCTAAGCACGAGTACCGCTAAATGCATTTTGTAGCACGCTGCTTGCGTTTGACAATTTGGAATAACCAATGTTTTGAAGCCCGCTTAGCGCGGATAGAGCAATTAGCACGGATAGCATTCTTAGCATGGTTTAGGTCGGTTTGATGTGTAAAATAAGCAAGTCGCGCTTAGCGCGCCAGGCTCGCTTAGAGCGGTCTGTTGAGATTTGTTTTATAACTATCGTTTCAACTCATTTTTAGGGATGGTTTTGGGGAAGTTTTTGCTCCCAACTCCATCAACCTGTAAATTTTGTTAGGATTAGCTTAGATAACAACTATGGAGCTTACATACGGATGCTCCAGGGTGGATTGCTCTTTGATCGACACTCACAAATGTAACGCTCTGGTATTTAATTATTTATTTAATTAAATATTTTTGAATATTTTTTTATTAATTCAAATTTTTATCGTCGAAGTCGGAATTATTTTATTAAGTTGGAATAATAATAATTGGATTTAATTTGATGAAATTGAGAGATGATTTAGGATCCAATATAATTAGATATACATATATATATAAGTACCTTAGTATTTTCTTTGCAAAATTCCATGCTTGCACACTGTAGCGCAATAATGAAGTAGTGTTTAGGATATATGCTTGCTACTGTAGCGTAAATAAGGAAGTAGTATTTTAGAGAAATGCTTGCTACTGTAGCGATATATATAAAGTAGTATTTAATGGCAATTGGCTTGCAATACAGTAGCGATGAAATGAAGTAGTATTTAGGGGCAATTGTTTTGCTTACTGTAGTAAATATATATAAAGTAGTATTTAAAAGCACTTGTTTTTCTTATTGTAGCGCAAAGAATGAAATAGCATCTAAAGGTACTTGTCTTGCTTACTGTAGCGCAAGAATGAAGTAATATTTAAAGGCAATTAATTTGCTTACTGTAGCGTAAAGATGAAGTAGTATGTAGGAGAATTAATTGGCATGCTGTAGCGATAATTATGGAGTGGCATTTGGAGATAAGTGTTTTACATATTGTAGAGAAAATTATGGAGTAACACTTAGAGTTAATTGTTAGCATAAATACTGTGACCATTGTACTTTGATACAAATAATAAATTGGTATAGAATAAATAATAGATATACTGTAGCAACTACGTTTCGGTTTAAAAATACAAAATATTTAATAATAATGATTTAATATCATTAATAAATAACTTCGTAGGATTTATAAAGTAGAAATAATAGAATTATTGGCTGATAATTAATTAACCGATTTTAGCCAAAATAGTCTGAATAATTATGCGGCTTATTGTAGTAATTTTTTTGGTTGATCTGTTGGGTGGTATTTTTGTTGAAAAATGTGAATTACCAGGTGATTTCATTGCCTCTATTTATGTGCAAAATTATAAGTTGCAGGCTTATGGCCAATGTTGAATTAAGTTGAATTATTGTTGTTGTTGTTGTTGTTATTATGTTCATGTCGTTAATACACATATATCATATCATGTTGGAGTTGATGCTCATCAAGTTAGCCTGGATTGGCAAATATAAAGTTGAAGGCTTATGCCTTGTTGATGCCTCTATTTATTGGCAGATTTCTAAGTTGGGAGTTCTTCTCCATTGGTACCACATGCATGTGCAAAAAAATGAGTCGCATTTTATGTTGCATTCTGATTTTTCGTGTGGATAAATTAATTATGTTAAATATTGATAAAAAGTTGTGAAGTGGTGAATTGTATGATCTAATACTAATAGATTATTTATTGTATATCCGATTATATGGTTCGATATCTCACCCCTTATGTCTGAATGTTGCCCTCTGTTGGTAACGTGCAGGTAATCAAGAAGGTTAGTTGTTACCCTCGTTAGTTCGAGTCGGTGTTGTCACTCTAATACGTATCACTCGGGGGGATGGACACATATTTTCTTTATTGTTTATTTTCATTATGTTTCTGAATTTTTAAGTTGTTTTCATTAAAGACTTGTTGTCTTAAAGTTGTTTTAAGTTGGATAAGATGTTATGGTGTTTTTAGTTAAATTTTGTGAATCCGTTGCGTAGTAATGAAAGTTGTTTTTATTTCTAAAGACTAAGCAGGTTGTTATCGATTCATCCGAAGTTCACGTGTTATATATTTGAACTACAGCTGATTGAATGTCGTGGTTTTAAGATGAAAGTGTAGCATTCCATTTGTTTGTTGGAAATTTTTATAACTCTAATTTTATTTAACTCATTGGTTAGAAATGGGGTGTTACATTAGTGGTATTAGAGAAGGTCGGTCCATCTAGTCAAGTTGTCGAGTTGTAGTTTTGTCTAACAATTGAGTATTGTTAATTTGAATCCTATTGTTGTTTATGTTGTAGAGATAAGTTGAGATGGCTGGGAGGAATGATGTTGCACTTGCTGCTGCTCTACAAGTGATGGCTCGGGCTATGCAGAATCAACCGAATACTGACGAGAATGCTGGATCTCGCAGTTTGGCGACTTTCCAAAGGGAGAATCTGCCTACCTTCAAGGGTAAGTATGATCTTGATGGAGCGTTGGATTGTCTGAAAGAGATTGAGAGAATAATTCGTATGATCGACTGCACTCCAGCGCAAAAGGTTCGTTATGGTACTCATATGCTAGCGGACGAGGCTGATGACTGGTGGTTAGAGACTTATCAAAGATTGGAAGTTGCATGTGAGAATGTCACTTGGGTTGTGTTCCGTATGGAATTTCTGAGGAAGTATTTTCCTGAAGACGTCCGTGGTAAGAAGGAAATTGAGTTTCTTGAGCTGAAGCAAGGTAGTATGTCGGTTGTTGAGTATGCTGCAAAGTTTTCTGAGTTGACTAAGTTTTATCCACACTATAGTGAAGAAGATGCTGAGTTTTTGAAGTGCATCAAGTTTGAGAACGGGTTGCGCCCAGAGATCAAGAAGGAAATTGGATACCAGAAGATTCGTGTCTTTACTGATTTGATTGATAGTTGCAGGATTTATGAAGAGGATAATAATGCTCACTATAAGATTATCAATGAGAAGAGGGGTAAGCACCAACAAATCTGTGGTAAGCCTTATGATGCCCCAGTTGGTAAAGGTAAACAGAAAGTTGCTCATAGTCAAAGGACAAGTGGGGGAGATGCTCTTGCTAGTGTGGTGTGCTTCAAATGTGGAAAACCTGGTCATAAGAGTAATGTGTGTACTGCTGAGGTGAATAGGTGTTTCTGTCGTGGTAAGACTAGACATGTTGTATCTGAATGCAAGCATAAAGAGATGATTTGTTTAAAATATGGTGAAGAAGGACACATTGGTAGTCAGTGTTGGAAACCAAAGAAGGCGCAAACCAGTGGAAAGGTGTTTGCTTTGGCTGGGACTCCGTCAGCTACTGAAGACAGACTCATCAGAGGTACATGTTTCATTAATAGTATGCCTTTAATTACTATCATTGATACCAGTGCTACTCATTGTTTTATTGTCGCTGATTGTGTTTAAAGATTGGGTCTTATGTTGTCTTCCATGAATGGAGAAATGGTCGTCGAGATTCTGGCTAAGGGATCGGTGACTACTTCTCGTGTGTGTTTGAATTGCCCTTTGTCGATCTTCGGCAAAGACTTTGTTGTTGACTTGATTTGTTTTCCATTAAGAGGATTGGATGTGATCTTGGGTATGAACTGGTTAGAGTATAACTATGTTCATATCAATTGCTATAACAAGTCTAAGGTTTTCTACTTCTGAAGAGGAAGGAGTCGGTTTGTTGACTGGTAAACAGTTGCGACAACTGATGCAAGACGAAGCGCGGATGTTCTCGTTGATGGCGTCATTATCAATGGAAAACCAAGTTAGAATTGATGAGTTACAGGTGGTGCGCTAATTTCCTGAAGTGTTTCCGGACAAAATTCCTGGTGTACCGCCAGAAAGAGAAGTTGAACTTGTGATTGATCTTGTACCTGGTACCAGACTTGTTTCTATGGTACCGTATAGGATGTCTGCATCTGAATTGTTTAAATTGAAGAAGCTGTTAGAAGAGTTGCTTGAGAAAAAGCTTGTAAGACCAAGTGTATCGCCATGGGGAGCGCCTTTGTTGTTAGTAAAGAAGAAAGATGGAAGTACGAGACTTTGTGTTGATTATAGACAGCTGAATAAAGTGATGATTAAGAACAAGTACCTGCTTCTGAGAATTGATGACTTGATGGATAAATTGGTGGGTGCAAGTGTGTTTTCTAAGATTTATTTGAGGTCAGGTTATCACCAGATTAAAGTGAAAGAAGATGATATTCAGAAGATCGCGTTCAGAACTCGGTATGGACACTACGAGTATTCGATGATGCCTTTTGGTGTGACCAATGTGCCGGGAATATTCATGGATTACATGAATCGTATCTTTCATACTTATTTAGATCGGTTTGTGGTGGTATTTATTGATGACATTCTGATTTACTCTAAATCGGAAGAAGAACATGAAGAGAACCTCAGAGTTGTATTGCAAGTTTTGAAAGAGAAGAAGTTGTATGTGAAGTTGTCCAAGTGTGAATTCTGGTTACAAGAGGTTAGTTTCCTTGGCCATGTCATTTCTGGTGATGGCATTGCCGTGGATCCTTCTAAATTCGATGTTATGTTGCAATGGGAAGCTCCGAAGTCGGTTACTAAGATTAGAAGCTTCTTGGGATTAGCCGGTTACTATAGACGGTTTATCGATGGTTTTTCTAAGTTGGCACTTCCATTGACTAAGTTGACTTGTAAGGGTAAAGCTTTTGTGTGGGATATTCAATGTGAAGAAAGTTTTACCGAGTTGAAGAAGAGATTGACGTCGGTTCCAGTTTTGACTTTACCTAATCTAGGAGAGCCTTTTGTTGTTTATTGTGATGCTTGTCTGATGGGGTTAGGTGGTGTGCTCATGCAGAATAGTAAGGTGGTTTCTTATGCGTCGAGGCAATTGAGGACCCATGAAAAGAATTATCCTACACATGATTTAGAATTAGCTGCAGTGTCTTTGTGTTAAAAATCTGGAGGCATTATCTTTATGGTTCTAGATTTGAAGTGTTTAGTGACCATAAGAGTTTGAAGTATCTTTTAGATCAGAAAGAGTTGAATATGAGGAAGCGAAGGTGGTTAGAATTGTTGAAGGATTATGATTTCGGTTTGAATTATCATCTAGGAAAAGCTAATGTTGTGGCTGATGCTTTAAGTCGAAAGACTTTGCACGTGTCAGCAATGATGGTTAAGGAGTTGGAGTTGATTGAGCAATTCCGAGATTTGAGTTTGGTTTGTGAAGTGACACCGCGAAGTGTTATGTTGGGAATGTTAAAGATTAATAATGAATTTATGGATAGTATCAGAGAAGATCAGAAGTTAGATGTGAAGTTGGTAGATTCGATGGTTGGGATTGATCAGTCTGAGAACAATGATTTTAAGTTGGATGCGCAAGGTATGTTGAGATTTCGTAATCGGATTTGTATTCCTGATGATGCGGAGATGAAGAAAGTAATTCTTGAAGAGAGTCATACAAGAAAGTTGAGTATTCATCCAGGAGCTACAAAGATGTATCAAGATTTGAAGAATTTATTTTGGTGGCCTGGAATGAAGAGCGGTGTGGCTCGGTTTGTGTATGCATGTTTGACTTGTCAAAAGTCGAAAGTTGAACATCAGAAGCCTGCAGGGTTGATGCAACCGTTAGAGATTCCAGAATGGAAATGGGATAGCATTTCAATGGATTTTTAAGGGGATTACCTAGTACCTTGAGAGGACATGATTCGATTTGGGTGATTGTTGATAGGCTTACAAAGTCGGCACACTTTATACCTATTTACATCACATATCCAATTTTGAAGTTGGCAGAGATTTACACCAGAGTAATTGTGAAGTTGCATGGTGTTCCTTTGTGTATTGTGTCGGACAGGGATCCAAGGTTTACTTTTGATTTCTGGAAAAGTTTGCAAGAGGAATTGGGATCTGAGTTGAGGTTGGTTTCGTCATATCAACCTCAGACTGATGGTCAGACCGAGAGGACTATTCAGTCATTGGAAGATATGTTGAGAGCATGTGTGCTTGAGCAGGGAGGTTCGTGGGATACTTATCTTCCATTGATTGAGTTTAGTTACAATAATAATTACCATTCTAGTATTGGGATGGCGCCTTTTGAGGCGTTGTATGGTCGGAGGTGTAGGACTCCTTTGTGTTGGCATGAATCTGGTGAAAGTATGGCACTTGGACCTGAGATTGTTCGAGAGACTACTGAGAAAGTGAAGCTTATCTGAGAGAAGATGAAAGATTCTCAAAGTAGACAAAAAAGTTACCATGACAAGAGAAGGAAAGATTTGGAATTCCAAGCTGGTGATCACGTGTTTTTGAGAGTCACACCTGTGACTGGTGTTGGGAGAGCTCTGAAGTCTAAGAAGCGCACTCCTCATTTTATTGGTCTATATCAAATTTCAGAAAGAGTGGGAAATGTTGCTTATAGAGTGGCTTTACCGCCTAATATTTCAAATTTGCATGATATGTTTCATGTGTCACAACTGTGGAAGTATATTCTCGATTTGTCTCATGTGATTCAGATGGACGATGTGCAAGTATGGGATAATCTCACGATGGAGACGATGCCTGTGAGAATCGCAGATCGCGAGATGAAGATTCTAAGTGGAAAACAGATTTCATTGGTGAAGGTTGTCTGGTTAGGTGCTGCTGGAGAGAGCATGACCTGGGAGTTGGAGAGCAAGATGCGAGACTCCTATCCCGAGTTATTTGAACCAGGTAAACTTTTATTTTCGGGGACGAAAATATTCTAAGTGGGGGAGAGTCGTAACGCCCTGTTATTTAATTATTTATTTAATTAAATATTTTTGAATATTTTTTTATTAATTCAATTTTTTATCGTCGAAGTCGGAATTATTTTATTAAGTTGGAATAATAATTAATCGGATTTAATTTGATGAAATTGAGAGATGATTTAGGACCCAATATAATTATATATATATATATATATATATATATATATATATATATATATATATATATATATATATATATATATATATATATATATATATATATATATATATATATATATATATATATATATATATATATATATATATATATATATATATATAATATATATATATATATATATATATATATATATATATATATATATATATATATATATATATATATATATATATATATATATATATATATATATATATATATATATATATATATATATATATATATATATATATATATATATATATATATACCTTAGTATTTTCTTTGCAAAATTCCATGCTTGCATACTGTAGCGCAATAGCGATATATATAAAGTAGTATTTAATGGAAATTGGCTTGGAATACAGTAGCGATGAAATGAAGTAGTATTTAGGGGCAATTGTCTTGCTTACTGTAGCGAATATATATAAAGTAGTATTTAAAAGCACTTGTTTTGCTTACTGTAGTGCAAAGAATGAAGTAGCATCTAAAGGTACTTGTCTTGCTTACTATAGCGCAAGAATGAAGTAATATTTAAAGGTAATTAATATGCTTACTGTAGCGCAAAGATGAAGTAGTATGTAGGAGAATTAATTGGCATGTTGTAGCGCAAAGATGAAGTAGTATGTAGGAGAATTAATTGCAATATTGTAGCGATAATTATGGAGTGGCATTTAGAGATAAGTGTTTTACATACTGTAGCGATAATTATGGAGTAACACTTAGAGTTAATTGTTAGCATAAATACTGTGACCACTGTACTCTGATACAAATAATAATTTGGTATACAATAAATAATAGATATACTGTAGCAACTACGTTCTGGTTTACAAATACCAAATATTTAATAATAATAATTTAATATCATTAATAAATAAATTTGTAGGATTTATAAAATAGAAATAATCGAATTTTTGGCCGATAATTAATTAACCGATTTTAGCCAAAATAGTCTGAATAATTATGCGGCTTATTGTAGTAATTTTTTTGGTTGATCTGTTGGGTGGTATTTTTGTTGAAAAATGTGAATTAGAAGGTGATTTCATTGCCTCTATTTATGGGCAAAATATTAAGTTGTAGGCTTATGGACAATGTTGAATTAAGTTGAATTATTGTGGTTGTTATTGTTATTACGTTCATGTCATTAATGCACACATAGCATATCATGTTGGAGCTGATGCTCATCAAGTTGGCCTGTGTTGTACCCCAAAATTTGCCCTCCCATTTCCTCAACATTTTCTCATCACAAGACCCTTGAAGATCAAGATCCAGTTAGGGTTTCCTCTGCTCAAGACTTCTCCTTGCACTGTGGACTCAAATTAGGGTTTGTGTTTGCCCAAGGATGTTTTGACCTAAAATGCCTAAGATGACTTTCATGTTTCATGTTGGACTCCCAAGTTTACCTATACCAAGTTTCAAGTCTTGATTCCAAGTTTTGCCCAGTCAATTGGACAGTTGACCTAGAAATCAACTGTATTGGGGAAAAAGTCAACTGTGGCCAATTGACAGTCAAACCTCATGATTTTTTAACCCACATCAACATATTGAACTCATATGGACCATTTGATCAAGTTTGGATCACAATTCCACAAGAAATTTGATCAGATCACCAAAAGGGCAAAATGGTCATTTTTAGGGTTTTGACTGCACAAAGGCAATTTTTGACTGTTTGACCTAGCCAATGGCAAACCAAGCTCACATATAGCCTTAAGGACTCAATGAAATGATCTTGACACATTCATCAAGCTCAAAAGATCTCAAGTACACAAGATTGACAGTTGAATTTCCCAGTCAATTGATCAATTTTGACTGTATACTGAAAAGTCAAACTTTGACTTTTTGGTCAAAATCAAGAGTCAAGATTCATTTTTCATCAAAACATGCCAAATCATGAAACTTGTTCACCAAGAAATCACAAAATGCAAATTAGGGTTTGAAAATGGAATTTTTCATAACTTAGAATTTTTCTAAGTTATAAAAAACCCTAATTTTTTCCCAACTTTGCCCCACCTTTTCACCAAGATCCATTTGGATTCAAACAAAAGTCAAAACATGAAAGTTGTAGCTTGTTGCATAATCTACAACTTGTATTCACAAAGTTTTCTCATTTGAAGCTTGTATCTCAAGTTACAATTTTTTGAATAAGGGCACTAAACCATTTTTAACTTAGTGAATTTTTAACCTATTTTGACAAGGTTTTCTACCCCACTTCAAGGCCACTTTTCATGCCCTTCCACTTGGAATTTTAATTTGCATTTCAAAGATGGATTGTAGTACACATTCCAAGCTTTCCAAAATGTCCAAAAACTCATCAAACAACCTCATAACTTGAGAGATTCGAATTTCACAAGTTGGCAAAAATTCACTTTTGTTCTTCATCAAAACATGTTCATAACTTTGCAAATTTGAACTCAGCTTGCTTTATGCTTAATTACAGGTCCTTGAACCATTCCATACTCAATAATTTAATGCATATTCAATGTGTTAAGACCATGTTCTTTGTGTTCTAACATTGCATAGTGGATTAATCCTAAACTAGATAAAGTGAACTTTCCATTTTTGAAAAGATTAACTTTATGTCCAATTGCAAATCAAGAAGGTACAAGCAAAATCCTTTTGGCACAAGATTATGGGCAAATTGCTCTGATCAAGAGAGGCTTATGCAGCAGGATTAGAGGCCCCTACTGACCTAAAACACAAAGTGACCATTGCTTGCTTCATTTTCAAGTAACATTGCATAACTTGTGCCATATCTCATCTCAGCTTACAAACACAAGAGAGAAGTTATCAAACACATTCAGAAGAACATATCCAAGCTAACACACGAGCCCTTGCCATCTAAAACACCCCCATTGCCCTAATCACCTTGAAACTGCACAAACAGGGGAACCCCTGCAGATTGAGTGATATCTCTCAATCCCTTCGAGCATTCTTGTCCAAACTTGTTCCTCTACTTTCCTTACAACATATGCAAGCTAACCATGGCCTAAAACCTGACCTGTAATCACCCTAACAGTTTCCACCATTTTCATTTTTTCCTTTTGCAGTTGAAGTTCCATAGCTTGATTCAGAAGCTCTCAAGACAAAGTAAGCATTGAAACAGCATCCCTGGACCTCAAGGAAGCTTTTCCAATCATTACATTGCACTGAAGGTTCCTCATTCTCCAGATAGAAGTTCAACTGCACAGGTAAAACTTTGAACTCGTATCTCTCTTATCATGTATCTTTAGTCTTAAGTTTGTGAAGAAACAAAGTTCTACTCATAGCCCTGAACATGTACATATCTTTACATTTCATTTCTTTTGCCTGAGTAGGGAGAATTTGTAGTTTGAAAATGGCAGAAAAATTAGGTTAGGATTTGGGGGAGGAGAAATTCTCCCTCATCTTAGAGAGTTAGGTCAAGTTCCATATATGGTTAGAACCGTCTCTTCATGCTGAACATTTGTTGTGTTATGAGTTTTTGCTGAAAAGCCAGGAATCGAGAGTTGGACATTGAAGAACAGGGGCGCGCGTTTTTTTTGAATTTTGTTGCTGGAGGTTGAAGACAGTGTTCCTTGGGCTGGGCCTGTATATCTTTTCTTATTCACACCACACATTTGCTATTACACCCCCTGAGCCCATTTGCTTCATTTTTGACTCTTTTTGACTTTTTCTTTTTTTGGTTGACTTTGTTTATTTTTTCTCATGATATAAAAAACATAAAAATATTTTTTCCATCCTTTTTTTTGAATTTATGGCATATTTATTTGATTTATTTCTTTGTTTATACATAAAATATATACATATTAATATTTAGAATAAATATAAAAATAGTGTAAATACAATTTTTATTTTTTGTTTACATACTGAAAATATTTCACATAAAAAATACTTTTTTTTATTTATTATTGATTTTATTAAAAAAATTTAATTATTATTATTTTTGTATATAAGGCATATTTAGAACTTAATATATATATATATATATATATATATATATATATATATATATATATATATATATATATATATATATATATATATATATATATATATATATATATATATATATATATATATATATATATATATATATATATATATATATATATATATATATATATATATATATATATATATATATGTTTATTAATATATTCAAGTTAGAATATAAAAACACTTGAATTTTCCATTTTTATTAATATTTGATACCAAAATACTTTTTTCATAATATACTTCATTTTATTTTATTCTTATAAATAATAAATAAATATTTGTATTAAATTAGATAATAATACATTTTCTTTTAAAATTAGGGTTTTTGCCCTAAATTCAAAATACTCCAAAAAAAATAATATATTTTTATTTTCTTTTCTCTTTTACATAAATAATATTTTTTCATATATATACAAAACATTTCTTTTGCATCTTGCATTCTTATTTAATTTTTTTACATTGATTAATTTGCAAATATTCAAAATGATGTAATAATGTAGGTTTAAATTCTTGTCGATATCCCCATTTGAACATTTGTACCTCCCTTCCCATATTTGGTTTTGTAATAGCTTAGTAATTTAAATTTCGCACTTTATTGCTTTCTAATGATAACATGTTAGAATTAGGGTTTGTATGCGAAAAACGATAAAAAAAATAGTGATGACCTAATCTCAAGATAAACAAGCATGAAAATGGACACACATTTCACACTTGCACCCCTAGGGTATTCCACTTGTTGCCTTCAAATAAATGGGCCATATTGTATGTTGAATTTCTTTGGGCAAAGCAAACAATTTGAATGATCATAGTCCCTCGACAAAAACTTTTCAAAACAAACAAAAACAAATGATCAAGTCCCTTAAAGAAATTGCCCAAAGACATTTAACGCCGTTGCAATTATGGTCTAAACGATGACCCGCGCCTGTCCCTCTCACATCCTAACACAAGATTTTCCACCAAATACAATGGTGGAACAAACTTGTTAAAAGGGTTAAAACATAGCAATAATCTTTTGAGAAATTTAGGAGTAGATAACCTCTTAGTTGCTTGAATCAAACTTGCAAAACAAAACACTTGCCTAATTTCAAAATCACGCATCACTACACTTTCAAAACAACTTTCAAAAACAAATGAAAACTTTTTCAAAAGACATACATCTTTGTATACATCCCCACATGGATCATTACAAAGGTTGCCACCACATTGGCATCTTTTCAAAACATTTTCAAGACCACACACATTCAAGCACCATTTAAAACAATTGAAAACAAAAGGCAAGTGATCTAAAGCAAGTAACTAAGAGCCCATGGATAACCATGGATAGAAAGGGTGCTAATACCTTCCCTTTCTATAATCTACTCCCCGAACCCAAGAAAACATCTCAAAAGGTTTTTGTTGTGCTTTTTAACCTTTCCTTAGGATAAAATAAAAAGTCGGTGGCGACTCTTGCTAACCGCAACATTTGCGAATATAAACGCAAAACACAAGTCAGTTCTCCCACCGTATCACAGAACTGGCGACTCTGCTGGGGATAACTTTTAAAAATGGAGTAACCTTAGGGCTTAGATCACTTTTGTTTTCAATTGTTTGCTTTGTTTGCTTTTATATTTGTGGGCTTTGCATCGGAGTTCATAGATCCTAACCCGGATCTGGGATATACCCTTTTTAGGTAGCATAATCTGTGAGGGACCTGTCCGGCGTAGACCGACATGGGTGAAGCAGTGGCTACGTTGGTGTGGCATCTTAGTCTGTACCTATATCCCTTGTGTTGTAACGGGGAGAATATAGGTCTTCTAAGGGGTCATTAAACACCAACCAACCTTAGAACCCTAAATTGACCAACTTGGCTATTAGGACAGTAGCAGTATGCTACACTCATTGAGGCTAAACTCTCGAGATGGTTCTGGCCGCGAGAAAAGATTGCGATGCTGGAGTTATGACCGATTGAGGGTAGCCAATGATTTGAGATCCTCTAGAACGCGGTTACTTTTGATAGGACAGGTTTTAACCAACAAAACCAAAAGAGGGTAATACCTGAAACTCATGATGGCCTGGAACCTAAGGGTGTCTTGTGTGACTTGTGTGCCTTATTTGCCTATGTGAATACTTGTGGTGTGCTTCATCATAGCATCATGCCATCATACCATTGCATGCATCCTGTATAAAGGACTAACCCATTTCAAAGACAAAAAAGGTTTCATCTTTGCTCTGTTTTGCAGGACATCATGATGCCCGTGCGTAGAAATACTGTCCGGCTCAACTTTGTTCAACCACCAGTTTTACTCAAGGATTTGGTTGAAAGGATTCCAAACACTTCTTCCTTCATCAACAGACATGGTTCTCTCCTTGGCTTGGTCACTGCAAAATGGGACCAACAACTGATAAGTGTTCTGACCCAGTTTTATGACCCACTGTACCATTGTTTCACCTTTCAAGACTTCCAACTGATTCCTACCCTGGAAGAATTTTCTTATTTGCTTGGGATCCCTGTCTTGGAACAAACTCCATTCACTGGTTTGGAAAAGACTCCTAGGCCTGAAGAGATTGCTGCAATTATCCCCTTGACCAAAGAAGAGGTATTGTCCAACTGGGAAACTAGAAATGGGATCAAGGGCTTTTTGGTCAAATTTCTGGTTGGCAAGGCTAATGATTTCTGGAATGACTTGGACTTCAAGGCATATGAAGATATTCTAGCTCTTTTGATCTATGGTCTGGTGCTGTTTCCCAACCCTGACACCTTTATCAGTATCCATGTCATAAGGATCTTCATGTCTCGGAATCCGGTACCCACTCTTTTGGGAGATATTCTACAACAACTCTATGCTCGTACTGCTCGAAAACGGGGGACCCCGTGGTGTTGTGCTCCTTTGCTAGTAAGGTGGTTTATTTCGCACCTTCCCAAGTTCGTGCTGAAGAATGAAGAGGGAAAAGGTTGGGCTCGGAGGTTAATGTCTCTCACTGATAATGACATCACCTGGACTCTCAGAGGTTTGAATGAGGTAGCTGTTATCAACCGTTGCGGAGAATACCCTAATGTCCCGTTGATTGGTATCCAAGGAGGAGTCTCTTACAATCCGTGTTTAGCTCTCCGTCAGTTTGGAAGAGCCAGAGGAGATGGGCCTCATGAAATGCTGGTTCCTCACTTCCATTTTGAGTTTCAGGCAGACAGTGACAAACTACGCCAGGGATTCATTAGAGCTTGGGACAGAATCCACAAAGCCAGCCCGCACGAGTTGGGACCAAAGACTTCTCTGCCATTGAAGCCCTATTGCAAATGGGTCCGCATCCGTGCTCAGAAGTTAGGTATGCCCTACGAAGCTGTCAGACCAATCATCCTTGAGTCTCCTGATGAAGATGGGGTTCCTCCAACTGTCCTCCCTCCTCAGATACCTACTGATTTTGACACCATGAAGAGATCTTGGGCGCAGCTAAAGGAAGAACGGGATTTCTATCGGGAGAAGTTCAACGAGCAGGAACGGAAGATCCAGAGGCTGACTAAGCAATTGGAGGAAGAACGGGTCCTGAACAACTACATCAGCACTGAAAAGAGGAGGCCATGGGAGCATTGATGAGCTTTGATTGTTTCCTTTTGTAGTTTATTTCCTTTCCAGTATTTTTCATTCCTGTAATGCCTAAGGGCAAGTTGTTGAACAATTGAAAATTTTAATCTAATGAAGTGTGTTTCTCTTTTGTCTACAAAGTTGAATCTTGTTTGTCTTTGAAAACATAAAACATACGCATTCCATTGCACCATATGCATAGCAGGTACCTTATTTTCACAGGTTGCTTAATCTCCTTCGCTGTTTATTTTGCACAGTCATCATGAATCCAGACTCCTCCAGTGAGCAAGCAATCAAGGCCCTTCAGGCCCAAAGTGCACAGTTCCAAGAGATGGTCCTAAGCCTAGCCCAAGGTCAGCAAGAGTTGAAGACTCTACTCCTGAAGAAGAAGAAGAAAAAGAGGACCGCGTTGTTCAACACCGGACGCAGATTTGGGAACACACTCCACAATGAAGCTGATCCAACCACTTCTTCTGCTGAGAAAAACAGTCCCCAAGGGGGAGGAGCTCCTAGTCCCGCAGTCTCCGACAACGAGACAGACTATAACGACGAACAATACCCACCTGCTGCTGACAGATACAAACAATTGGAGGACCGCTTGAGCGCCATGGAAATTCAGAACGTACCGGGGCTAGATTTCAGAGATTTGGGGTTATCTTCTGGGGTAGTCATCCCACACAAGTTTAAGGCGCCTGCCTTCGCCAAGTATGACGGGATCTCTTGCCCAAAGCTGCATCTAAGGTCGTACGTAAGGAAGATCCAAACTTATACGGCGGATAAGAACCTCTGGATTCACTTCTTCCAAGATAGTCTCTCGGGGTCACAGCTTGAATGGTTCTACCAATTAGATGGAGCTAGCATCCGACACTGGGAAGATTTGGCAACCGCATTTTACAGACAATACCAATACAATTCTGATCTCGCTCCTACGCGTACCCAACTTCAGGGTATGTCTCTAGGAACGGGTGAAGGGTTCAAAGAGTACGCTCAAAAATGGAGAGATTTGGCTGGCAGGGTGCAGCCTCCGTTAACTGATAGAGAGCTGGTTGATATGTTTCTAGGGACGTTGTCTGGTCCATTTTTCAATCATTTGGTTGGTAACTCCTCCGTTGGGTTTACAGATTTAATATTGACGGGAGAAAGAATTGAAGTTGGCATCAGGTCAGGCAAAATACAAAAGGCTGCCTCCACCAGTGCTGAGAAGAGGCCGTTTAAGAAAGAAGCCAGTGCCGTCTATGGTCCTAGAAGACAAGTCAAGCCCGAAAGTCGCCAAGCCGTCAATGCTTTGGTCATCTCCAAACCTGTTGCTGCTCCTCAGCAGTACAATCAACAAAGAAGCGAAAGGCCCAAGAGGCAGTATACCCGACTGAGTATGACCTTATCTCAAATTTTACCCCAACTGTTATCCACCAACCTGGTGACCCTCAAAGAAGCTCCTAAGGTCGTCAACACTGCGTCACCTAAGTATAACCCAAATGCCCGGTGTGCTTATCATTCTGATAGTCCCGGGCACACAACTGATGATTGCTGGGCCTTGAGAAACAAAGTGCAAGATCTGATCGACGCAAAGGAAATTCAGTTTGAAGCGCCGGAGAGACCAAATGTCGTAACTGCTCCTATGCCCCAGCATAGAGTAAATGCCGTTGAGGAAGAAATGTACGCTGTTTCGGTAGATGAAGTAGTTACCCCTCTGAAGACCGTTAAGAAGAACCTACTGCGGGCCGGTTTATTTCCGGGTTGCGGTGAAGGTTGCCTGTTCTGTGCTGTTTCCCTGTCTGGTTGTCCCTTGCTGAGGTTAGGCATCCAAAGCCTAATGGATAGCAAGGAGATTTTGTTTAAGAAGTCTGCTGTTCAGTTGGTTTCGATAAAAGAAATTTCTGTGGTTACCATCTTCAAAAATCCAATCAAGGCTCCCCCGAAGAAGCCTGTTCAAATCATGACTGTTGCACCTGTGATTATTACTGTCCCGGGGCCTCTCCCCTACATATCTGATAAAGCTGTCCCTTGGCATTATGGGGCAGACGTGTATGTAAATGGAATCAAACAAGAATTCGACACTGGCGCTAGTATCTGCGATATCACTGGTCCAGCCAAGGTCACCCGCAGTGGCAGGCTCTTCTCGCCTGACATTGCACCGCCCGCTATTCGAAAACCCCTCCTTATAAAACCTACAAGTTTACCTGTTCCTGTTGCTGATCAAGTTGTGTCCCCTGCTGCGGAGTCATCAAATGCTCGGGGCAAAGGGATTGAAGAAGAGCCTGCCCGGATGGAGGCACCAATACCCATAAATACTGAGGCCTCCCGACAAGAAATGGAGGAGATTCTGAAAATAATAAAGAAAAGTGATTTCAATGTTGTCGAGCAGCTGGGGCATACGCCCTCCAAGATCTCCCTGCCCTCCTTATTGTTATGCTCCGAGGCCCATGCTAAGGCCTTGATCTCATTTCTCAAGACGGCCCATGTGCCGCAAGAGACGTCTGCAGTCCAGTTCACCGATTGCATAGCAAATCTAACAGCAGACAATGGCTTGGGTTTCTCAGATGCTGACCTGACTGCGAAGGGAAGAGACCACAATGATGCCCTGCATGTCTCTATCGAATGCAGGGGCACTACTCTGGCGCATGTATTGGTGGATACTAGTTCTTCTTTGAATGTTCTACCGAAAAAGGCTTTAGACCGTCTGGATTATGAAGGCCTGGAATTGAAGCCCAGCAATATCATCGTCAGGGCCTTTGACGGTTCTAAAAGGATGGTTCATGGAGAGGTTAACATCCCTATTCGTGTGGGCTCTCAAGTGTTTGACTCTACCTTTTATGTGATGGATATACGTCCATCGTACTCTTGTCTACTGGGTCGACCTTGGATCCATAAAGCTGGGGCAGTGACCTCCACCTTGCACCAGAAGCTGAAGTACCCTGTCAGAGGGAAGATCGTCACTGTGCAAGGAGAAGAGGAGTATATGGTGAGTCATTTGAATTCCTTCAGATACATTGAGATGGACGGGGAGTTTATTGAAACCCCCTTTCAGCATTTCGAGGAGGTACATCCAATTTCAGCAGCTGCAGAGACAACAGTTGAAGAGAATGTTTCCTTGAAGATGGCTTCCCTAAGGGATGCCCGGGCTGTGGTTCAGAAGGGCAGTTGTGCAAACTGGGGTCAGCTTCCTGACTTCACTCAGAAGAACGACAAGTTTGGGCTGGGCTTTACTGCAGAGGCTCAGAGGGCTGTGCGCAAAGAGAAGATCGGAAAGGCTCCGGTGTTTATTTCCAGCTCGAGGGTGAATGCTATCGAGGAGGATGTGGAGGAAGCTGAGTTTGACAGTTGGATCTACCCGACTACCAGCAATGGACCAAGCAACTGGACGACAAAGGATTTTACCCCTATCACATTTGTCACGCAGTAATTAATTTCTTTTGATTTCCAATTTGTAACAAACAATATGTTAAAACTTTGTTGGCTCGGTGTCCTACCCGGGGCATCGTAGCTCCATTTGTGAGGGCTTTTTGTATGACATTTTCATATATCATCAATCAAAACATTGGACGTTTGTTGCATTTCAAATCTTGTGCTCTTTTCCTTTCTGTGTTATATATATTGCAAAACAGCTATATTTACACACACTCACTTATACAGGTTTCAATCCACTCTGGATCTCACTGGTAACAGCTCTGCTACCGCCAGTTATGACTTCGAAAATCTGATCAACTTGGCCGAAGACGAAGGTGAAGATGATTGCGAATTGCCTGGTGAACTCGCAAGACTGCTACTCCAGGAAGAGAGAGCTATTCAACCACACGAAGAGCCTGTGGAAACAATCAACCTGGGTACTGAGACATATAGGAAAGAGGTCAAGATTGGCACCAATCTAGAGCTCAGCGTGAAGCAACGATTGATACAAATGCTACAGGATTACATGGAGATTTTTGCTTGGTCCTATGAAGATATGCCTGGTTTGGATGCCGACATTGTAGTTCACCACCTGCCAACCAAGGAAGATTGCCCTCCGGTAAAGCAAAAAGTCTGACGAATGCGTCCAGAGATGTCTGAAAAGATCAAGGCCGAGGTTATGAAACAGTTTGATGTCGGGTTCCTTGCAGTGACTTCTTACCCTCAGTGGGTTGCCAATGTGGTGCCAGTACCAAAGAAGGACGGTAAAGTCAGAATGTGTGTTGACTACAGGGATCTGAACAGGGCCAGCCCCAAGGATGACTTCCCCCTACCTCACATTGATGTCCTTGTTGACAATACAGCTCAACACAAGGTGTTCTCCTTCATGGATGGTTTTTCGGGGTATAATCAGATCAAGATGGCTCCAGAGGATATGGAGAAGACTACATTTGTGACTCAGTGGGGCACCTTCTGTTATAAGGTCATGCCATTCGGATTGAAAAATGTTGGGGCAACCTATCAACGTGCCATGGTTGCTTTATTTCATGATATGATCCATCATGAGATTGAGGTATACGTTGATGACATGATTGCAAGATCTCAAACTGAGGAGGAGCACCTTGACCATCTGAGGAAGTTGTTTGACCGACTCAAGTTATACAAGCTGAGGTTGAATCCCAACAAATGCACCTTTGGGGTAAGATCCGGAAAATTGCTAGGTTTCATTGTAAGTGATAAGGGTATTCAGGTGGACCCTGCCAAGGTAAAAGCCATACAAGAGATGCCGACTCCAAAAACAGAGAAGGAAGTCAGAGGCTTCCTGGGACGACTGAATTACATTGCCCGATTCATCTCACACCTGACTGCTACTTGTGAGCCAATCTTCAAATTGCTGAAGAAAGATCAAGTAGTACGCTGGAATGATGAATGTCAGGCTGCCTTTGAAAGGATAAAGGAATACCTTCAAGAGCCACCCATTCTTATGCCACCGGTGGAAGGAAGACCTCTGATACTATATTTGACAGTACTTGACAATTCAATGGGGTGTGTGCTGGGGCAGCATGATGAGTCTGGCCGAAAAGAGCACGCTATTTATTACTTGAGCAAAAAGTTTACCGACTGTGAGTCTCGTTACTCACTGCTTGAGAAAACTTGTTGCGCTCTTGTATGGGCTGCTCGCCGGCTGAGACAGTATATGCTGACTCACACGACTTTATTGATTTCAAAAATGGATCCCATCAAGTACATATTTGAAAAGCCCGCTCTGTCTGGAAGAATAGCGAGATGGCAAATGATCTTAACAGAATATGATATCCAGTATACAACTCAGAAAGCAATTAAGGGAAGTGTACTGGCAGATCATTTGGCACACCAACCTGTGGACGATTACCAATCATTGAACTTTGATTTTCTGGACGAAGACATCATGGTGGTAACTGACTGTGAAGTACCTGGACCGGATGAAGGACCTGAGGAAGGATCCCGATGGTCTATGCATTTTGATGGAGCCTCCAATGCTTTGGGTAACGGCGTCGGCGCTGTAATCATATCTCCCAAAGGAACTCATACTCCCCTCACCGACCGATTATGTTTCAGCTGCACCAACAATATGGCAGAATATGAGGCATGTATCATGGGTTTACAAGCTGCAATTGACTTAAGGATCAAATTTCTAAGTGTCTTCGGAGATTCCGCTCTCGTGATCAATCAGATCAAAGGCGAGTGGGATACGAAACACCCGAATCTTATTCCTTACAAGGAGTATGTGTCGACCTTGCTTCCCCACTTTGAAGAAATAACTTTTGAGCACTTCCCTAGAGAGGAGAATCAGCTAGGGGACGCCCTAGCTACGATGTCCTCAATGTTCAAAGTTAAATGGGACAATGAGGCTCCCCGAATCATTATCTGGAAGTTGGATGAACCGGCGTACTGCTGTGAGCTGGAAGCTGAGAAGGTGATTGAAAAACCCTGGTATCATGAGGTGAAGAGGTACTTGGAAGCTCAGGAATACCCGGAAGGTGCGTCTGTCAATGATAAGAAGTTCATGAGGAGGTTTGCTGCAAAATTCTTCCTCAGCAACGGCATTCTCTACAAACGGAATCATGATTCAACTCTGCTACGTTGTGTGGATAAGGCAGAAGCAGAGAAAATCATGATAGAACTGCATGAAGGGACATTTGGAACACATTCCAGTGGACACACCATGGCTAAGAAAATCCTTCGGGCGGGATATTTCTGGTCCACAATGGAAGCCGATTGTTACCAACACTCCCGAACCTGTCATAAATGCCAGATCTATGCTGACAAGGTGCATATCCCTCCGGTTCCTTTGAATGTTCTGACTGCGCCTTGGCCGTTTGCAATGTGGGGCATCGATATGATCGGTGAGATCCGACCGACGGCATCCAATGGGCATCGCTTCATCTTGGTGGCAATCGATTACTTCACGAAGTGGGTTGAGGCAGCTTCCTACGCCATGGTAACCAAGAGTGTCGTGGCACGTTTCATCCGGCATAATCTGATATGTCGGTACGGCGTCCCAGAAAGAATCATTACGGACAATGGTACCAATCTCAATAACAAAATGATCACTGAACTCTGTGAACAATTCAAGATACAGCACCACAATTCTTCTCCCTATCGGCCGAAGATGAATGGGGCTGTAGAGGCAGCCAATAAAAATATCAAGAAAATTGTGCAGAAGATGACAGTGACCTATAAAGATTGGCACGAGATGTTACCGTTCGCTCTTCATGGGTACCGCACCTCAGCAAGGACGTCGACCGGGGCAACTCCCTTCTCCTTGGTCTATGGCATGGAGGCAGTCTTGCCAATTGAAGTCCAGATACCCTCTCTCCGGATAATGAAGGATGCAGACTTGAATGAAGATGATTGGATCCAGACTCGACTTGATCAATTAAATCTGATTGACGAAAAGAGGCTCACTGCTATTTGTCATGGTCAAACGTATCAGAAACGGATGATCAGGGCATTTAACAAGAAAGTCAGACCGCAAGAGTATCAAGTTGGGGACCTGGTAATCAAACGCATCATCCTTCCTCAAAGTGATCCCCGGGGCAAATGGACCCCTACTTACGAAGGGCCATTTGTGGTTAAACGTGTGTTCTCAGGAGGAGCCTTGATCCTAACCACCATTGATGGTGACGACCTTCCTCACCCCGCCAATGCAGACATAGTGAAAAAATACTACGCATAAATAAAAGACCCGCTAGGTTGACATACCTAGGAAAAAATAAGGGCTTCCCGGCGAACCAAAAGGGTTCGGGCAAAAATAAGGGATGAAATGAATAAAAATCTGTACACCCGGCAAGTCGAAAACCTGAAAGGGCGGCTTGGGCAAAAATGGGTATCCCGGTGGACTGAAAACCCGAAAGGGCGGTCCAGGCAAAAGTTAGGGATAAAAGCGTAACACTATGTCTCATTGGATCATTTCGCATCCAGAATTCGGCATCAACTATCTGGCTCCAGATTTCGGCATTGACCAATCGGCTTCATCTTCGATTAGGCAGCAAAGCGATGAGACGCTTGAAGACATAAAGGCGATAGCAGAGTTGGAACCCAGTGGGATTATTCACATAGCTGTTTTGTTTCCTTTTTCAAATTGTAAACTCTATGTTATTTGGCGGCGTCCTCTTACTAGGATGGCAGCCTCTTGTACAAAAACGCCTATTCACAGGCAAAGTTTAAATCAATACAAATTCACGTGTCCATACAAATTACCATTGTTTTCCTTTTTCTGTTTTGTCTTGCGAAGAACGTCCAATGTTCATTTTTGATATATGCATTTGACATTAAATTGCTGATTCATAAATATTTGCATATGAAACAAGAGATTTATTACAGGTGACATCAGAGACAGGGGCAATTGAAGTTGTCTAATGCAGTCTGGTTGTTTTGTTCTCCAAGGCACCAAGGTAGGTTCAACTGAAGAATGTGGCCAGATCATCTCAGCTCCCCGCAGAGTAAAAATCAGGTTCAGCAATACTTTCCCCAAGCAGAGTTGGTTTCCCCGTTGATCCTGAAAGGACACAACATTCCCCGGCAGGTCTTAAAGCTCATCCCCAGTAGATTCTGGAAGCTTATCCCCTGCGGAGCACGGACGTCTCTCCCGAGTTTTATTTAGAGTTATTTCCTCACAAGGACTTATAACTGGGTTATCCTCAGCTAAAAACCACGGAAGACCGCCCTCGGCAAAGTTCCTTCAATCCCCAGTGGAGTATATCGTCATTATCCCCAGCGGAATCCATCATTAGAGTCCTCAACAGGCCTCGCATCAAAACTTCAGCCAAGTATCTCTTCCACAGAGCAATTCTCCGGTTGACCGTCAAGGATTTATTTTCCTAAGGCGAAATTACATCCATAAACATTTCACATTTTCATACATCTTGCTTACATACATGATGAAACGCATACAAAATCTCATGTTGAATATCATGACAACATGCATATCATACATCATGACATTGCATACAACTTACGTTTTTTGCCTTTTCAGGAAAAAGACAATCCCAAAAACAATTACCGTCAACTGTCGCAATTCCAGATCCGATACCTGTATCTAGCCAGGGCACATCTAAGAGTGATCAGTTTCCAGACTCGATTCCTGTATCTAGCCAGGGCACGTCTGAAAAGTTCGAAGATTCGATTCCTGTATCCAGCCAGGGCACATCTATCAACTACAACATCTCCAGATTCGATTCCTGTATCCAGCCAGGGCATATCTGTTGACCACATTTCCAGACTCGATTCCTGTATCTAGCCAGGGCACGTCTGAAGAGTTCGAAGATTCGATTCATGTATCCAGCCAGGGTGCATCTATTAACGACTATTTCCAGATTCGATTCTTGTATCCAGCCAGGGCACATCTGTGAGCAATCGATTCGACACCTGTATCTAGCCAGGGCATATCTGCATAAGGAGACTGAAGATCAAACACCTGTAACAAGCCAGGAAAACATCCGTCTTTCTCGAATACACAAGTTCTCGCTAAGGAATCTCTTATGCGATCGACACTTCCAAATGGCATCTATAAGCCCATTCCCGACAAAGTTCTGTCACATCTCCAGATGGCATCTATAAGCCCATCTCCCTATCCACCACCTCTCCAAATGGCATCCGTAAGCCTATTCCTGACATCACATTGCTGATACCTCAACATGCGAGTGCAAATTTCCGGGCACTCTAGTGTCCAATCTCCTTTTACCCTCGAGTCACGAAAGGCAAACTTGCCAATCTAACTCTTCAGGTTCAAGAAGATTTAACAGGGGCAACTGTTGTACCCCAAAATTTGCCCTCCCATTTCCTCAACATTTTCTCATCACAAGACCCTTGAAGATCAAGATCCAGTTAGGGTTTCCTCTGCTCAAGACTTCTCCTTGCACTGTGGACTCAAATTAGGGTTTGTGTTTGCCCAAGGATGTTTTGACCTAAAATGCCTAAGATGACTTTCATGTTTCATGTTGGACTCCCAAGTTTACCTATACCAAGTTTCAAGTCTTGATTCCAAGTTTTGCCCAGTCAATTGGACAGTTGACCTAGAAATCAACTGTATTGGGGAAAAAGTCAACTGTGGCCAATTGACAGTCAAACCTCATGATTTTTTAACCCACATCAACATATTGAACTCATATGGACCATTTGATCAAGTTTGGATCACAATTCCACAAGAAATTTGATCAGATCACCAAAAGGGCAAAATGGTCATTTTTAAGGTTTTGACTGCACAAAGGCAATTTTTGACTGTTTGACCTAGCCAATGGCAAACCAAGCTCACATATAGCCTCAAGGACTCAATGAAATGATCTTGACACATTCATCAAGCTCAAAAGATCCCAAGTACACAAGATTGACAGTTGAATTTCCCAGTCAATTGATCAATTTTGACTGTATACTGAAAAGTCAAACTTTGACTTTTTGGTCAAAATCAAGAGTCAAGATTCATTTTTCATCAAAACATGCCAAATCATGAAACTTGTTCACCAAGAAATCACAAAATGCAAATTAGGGTTTGAAAATGGAATTTTTCATAACTTAGAATTTTTCTAAGTTATAAAAAACCCTAATTTTTTCCCAACTTTGCCCCACCTTTTCACCAAGATCCATTTCGATTCAAACAAAAGTCAAAACATGAAAGTTGTAGCTTGTTGCATAATCTACAACTTTTATTCACAAAGTTTTCTCATTTGAAGCTTGTATCTCAAGTTACAATTTTTTGAATAAGGGCACTAAACCATTTTTAACTTAGTGAATTTTTAACCTATTTTGACAAGGTTTTCTACCCCACTTCAAGGCCACTTTTCATGCCCTTCCACTTGGAATTTTAATTTGAATTTCAAAGATGGATTGTAGTACACATTCCAAGCTTTCCAAAATGTCCAAAAACTCATCAAACAACCTCATAACTTGAGAGATTTGAATTTCACAAGTTGGCAAAAATTCACTTTTGTTCTTCATCAAAACATGTTCATAACTTTGCAAATTTGAACTCAGCTTGCTTTATGCTTGATTACAGGTCCTTGAACCATTCCATACTCAATAATTTAATTCATATTCAATGTGTTAATACCATGTTCTTTGTGTTCTAACATTGCATAGTGGATTAATCCTAAACTAGATAAAGTGAACTTTCCATTTTTGAAAAGATTAACTTTATGTCCAATTGCAAATCAAGAAGGTACAAGCAAAATCCTTTTGGAACAAGATTATGGGCAAATTGCTCTGATCAAGAGAGGCTTATGCAGCAGGATTAGAGGCCCCTACTGACCTAAAACACAAAGTGACCATTGCTTGCTTCATTTTCAAGTAACATTGCATAACTTGTGCCATATCTCATCTCAGCTTACAAACACAAGAGAGAATTATCAAACACATTCAGAAGAACATATCCAAGCTAACACACGAGCCCTTGCCATCTAAAACACCCCCATTGCCCTAATCACCTTGAAACTGCACAAACAGGGGAACCCCTGCAGATTGAGTGCTATCTCTCAATCCCTTCGAGCATTCTTGTCCAAACTTGTTCCTCTACTTTCCTTACAACATATGCAAGCTAACCATGGCCTAAAACCTGACCTGTAATCACCCTAACAGTTTCCACCATTTTCATTTTTTCCTTTTGCAGTTGAAGTTCCATAGCTTGATTCAGAAGCTCTCAAGACAAAGTAAGCATTGAAACAGCATCCCTGGACCTCAAGGAAGCTTTTCCAATCATTACATTGCACTGAAGGTGCCTCATTCTCCAGATAGAAGTTCAACTGCACAGGTAAAACTTTGAACTCGTATCTCTCTTATCATGCATCTTTAGTCTTAAGTTTGTGAAGAAACAAAGTTCTACTCATAGCCCTGAACATGTACATATCTTTACATTTCATTTCTTTTGCCTGAGTAGGGAGAATTTGTAGTTTGAAAATGGCAGAAAAATTAGATTAGGATTTGGGGAGGAGAAATTCTCCCTCATCTTAGAGAGTTAGGTCAAGTTCCATATATGGTTAGAACCGTCTCTTCATGCTGAACATTTGTTGTGTTATGAGTTTTTGCTGAAAAGCCAGGAATCGAGAGTTGGACATTGAAGAACAGGGGCGCGCATTTTTTTTGAATTTTGTTGCTGGAGGTTGAAGACAGTGTTCCTTGGGGTGGGCCTGTATATCTTTTCTTATTCACACCACACATTTGCTATTACACCCCCTGAGCCCATTTGCTTCATTTTTGACTCTTTTTGACTTTTTCTTTTTTTGGTTGACTTTGTTTATTTTTTCTCATGATATAAAAAACATAAAAATATTTTTTCCATCCTTTTTTTTGAATTTATGGCATATTTATTTGATTTATTTCTTTGTTTATACATAAAATATATACATATTAATATTTAGAATAAATATAAAAATAGTGTAAATACAATTTTTATTTTTTGTTTACATACTGAAAATATTTCACATAAAAAATACTTTTTTTTATTTATTATTGATTTTATTAAAAAATTTTAATTATTATTATTTTTGTATATAAGGCATATTTAGAACTTAAGATATATATATATATATATATATATATATATATATATATATATATATATATATATATATATATATATATATATATATATATATATATATATATATATATATATATATATATATATATATATATATATATATATATATATATATATATATATATATATATATATATATATATATATATATATATATATATATATATATATATATTAATATATTCAAGTTAGAATATAAAAACACTTGAATTTTCCATTTTTATTAATATTTGATACCAAAATACTTTTTTCATAATATACTTCATTTTATTTTATTCTTATAAATAATAAATAAATATTTGTATTAAATTAGATAATAATACATTTTCTTTTAAAATTAGGGTTTTTGCCCTAAATTCAAAATACTCCAAAAAAAATAATATATTTTTATTTTCTTTTCTCTTTTACATAAATAATATTTTTTCATATATATACAAAACATTTCTTTTGCATCTTGCATTCTTATTTAATTTTTTTACATTGATTAATTTGCAAATATTCAAAATGATGTAATAATGTAGGTTTAAATTCTTGTCGATATCCCCATTTGAACATTTGTACCCCCCTTCCCATATTTGGTTTTGTAATAGCTTAGTAATTTAAATTTTGCACTTTATTGCTTTCTAATGATAACATGTTAGAATTAGGGTTTGTATGCGAAAAACGATAAAAAAAATAGTGATGACCTAATCTCAAGATAAACAAGCATGAAAATGGACACACATTTCACACTTGCACCCCTAGGGTATTCCACTTGTTGCCTTCAAATAAATGGGCCATATTGTATGTTGAATTTCTTTGGGCAAAGCAAACAATTTGAATGATCATAGTCCCTCGACAAAAACTTTTCAAAACAAACAAAAACAAATGATCAAGTCCCTTAAAGAAATTGCCCAAAGACATTTAACGTCGTTGCAATTATGGTCTAAACGATGACCCGCGCCTGTCCCTCTCACATCCTAACACAAGATTGTCCACCAAATACAATGGTGGAACAAACTTGTTAAAAGGGTTAAAACATAGCAATAATCTTTTGAGAAATTTAGGAGTAGATAACCTCTTAGTTGCTTGAATCAAACTTGCAAAACAAAACACTTGCCTAATTTCAAAATCACGCATCACTACACTTTCAAAACAACTTTCAAAAACAAATGAAAACTTTTTCAAAAGACATACATCTTTGTATACATCCCCACATGGATCATTACAAAGGTTGCCACCACATTGGCATCTTTTCAAAACATTTTCAAGACCACACACATTCAAGCACCATTTAAAACAATTGAAAATAAAAGGCAAGTGATCTAAAGTAAGTATCTAAGAGCCCATGGATAACCATGGATAGAAAGGGTGCTAATACCTTCCCTTTCTATAATCTACTCCCCGAACCCAAGATAACATCTCAAAAGGTTTTTGCTGTGCTTTTTAACCTTTCCTTAGGATAAAATAAAAAGTCGGTGGCGACTCTTGCTAACCGCAACATTTGCGAATATAAACGCAAAACATAAGTCAGTTCTCCCACCGTATCACAGCCTGGATTGGCAAATATAAAGTTGAAGGTTTATGCCTTGTTAATGCCTCTATTTATTGAAAGATTTCTAAGTTGGGAGTTCTGCTCCATTGGTACCACATGCATGTGCATCAAAATGAGTCGCATTTCATGGTGCATTCTGAGTTGTCGTGTGGATGAATTAATTATGTTAAATTTTGATAAAAAGCTGTGAAGTGGTGAATTGTATGATCTAATACTAATATATTATTTATTGTATATCTGATTATATGGTTCGATATCTCAACCCTTATATTTGAATGTTTCCCTCTGTTGGTAGTGTGCAGGTAATCAAGAAGGTTAGTTGTTACCCTCGTTAGTTCAAGTAAGTGTTGTCACTCTGATACATAGCACTCGGGGGGATGAACACATGTTTTCTTTATTGTTGATTTTCATTATGTTGTTGAATTTTTAAGTTGTTTTCATTAAAGACTTGTTGTCTTAAAGTTGTTTTGAGTTGGATAAGATGTTATGGTGTTTTCAGTTGAATTTTGTGAATACGCTGTGTAGTAATGAAAGTTGTTTTTATTTCTAAAGACTAAGCAGGTTGTTATCGGTTCATCCGAAGTTCATGTGTTATGTATCTGAACTACAACTGATTGAATGTCGTGGTTTTAAGTTGAAAGTGTAGCATTCCATTTGTTTGTTGGAAATTTTTATAACTCTGATTTTATTTAACTCGTTGGGTAGAAATAGGGTGTTACAACAAACAGGTAGATCTATGGTTCATTTATCTTTTTCCTTGTGTATTATCTATTGGTTGGGTTTGTATGTATATTTTCTTTGAACTCGTGTATATTTTTCGCTCTTGGAGTTATATTAAACTTGATTTACGAATCTTTGTGGATTGTTGTCTTGGATTTTTACCCTGTGTTAGGGATTTGAGTTGTTATAGACATATATTGCTTAAATTCTTATCTAGGAGGATTATCTGTTAGATTCTGAACTTTATAGATAGATTTAGAGCTGACATCTACTTGGGTATCAGAGCTTAATGCCTATGTGTTGTTTGTGTCGCTCTGGGAGATTGTTGATGCAAGCGAGCATGATTGACTTTTGTGTTGTTGAGGTGGTTCATAGATTGCTAATGAGGTAATGCAGTCGGCCTCTCAATTTGTGTTAGAAATGACTTAGGGTTTGAGTGATACATAGTGACATTGATGAATATTGTAGGTTGAGTATAACAGGTCGATAGGTTTAAGTCTGTGAGAAGTAGTATATATGCATGCTTGATAAGTTATTCCTTTTTCCTTTTTATACATTTATTTTCTGTTATTACATTTTCTTTCAACCCATTTATCCCTAAACTCATTAACGAGAAATTTGTCGAATGGCGAATCAGTAACCAATCTTTGTGGACACGATACGATATAACCTATATCACCTGGTAAATTAACAAATTACTTTTTTATTGCCACTTTACCGCAACAACAAAATGGCACCGTTGTCGGGGATTGGTTCAATTGTTTTCGCATTGCAATAATTCTTTTGTTTTTAAGTTTTGTAATTAATGTATATGTTGTACAGAAATTGTACATTAACTTGTATATGATACTTGTGCATATATGTGTTTTTTATTCGTTTTCACGTATTTTTGTAAATTTTCTCATTTTCGTAACATTTGTTGTGTGAATGTTAGGACACTTTATTTAGGTTTGCACGGTGTGATAATACCATGGCATGACGAGACGAGATTACTAGCTCGCATAATAAAGGAGTCGATCTTACGACGTAAAACAAGCATGTTTTGTTTGTATTCGTTTTTGTTATATATGACTTGTGTTTTAACAAGTTGAAATTGGACTTGTTTTAAATTTTCAAATTTTCACTTTTCCACTTGTTAATTCACTTTCAATAGTTTGTTTCGTTATGTAGATTTTTATTTTTCCGCAATCTTCTCGTGTTTATCTTGAGGAAGTTTGTATGTTGTGAATATTTTGTACATTGAGTGTGTAAGGTGATTGTGAGCTTGCATAGCAGCTCCACCAGTTGTTGTCCTGTTTTTCTGCAACTGGTGTAGCGCGCTAAGCGCGCTCTGTGCCGCTTAGCGCGCTCTACTATGCAGAACTAGTGAACTCTTTTTAATTTTCCGCTTGGTTTTCCTTTTTTCCACTTCCACCTAGGCTTTAAATTTTAAATAATATTAATATAATTAATTATTTTGTTGTTGTATGGACTCAATTTTGGTTCGATAGCTTGAAGTCACATTTGGTGATTTTCCAATTTTGAGTGTATCAACTTTCAAATGCATGGTAATGATTGTGTTAAAGTTTTGTACACATTCGAGGTATTTGATTATCGCTTTCTATACTTTAGCATATTCATGATACTTAGACTTTTTACAATTTTTATGCCATTCGTTCTTTTGTATACTTGTTCATTTGTGAATCACTTTAGTTCCTACCCTTTTTGTGAGGTAGCTTTCCATTGTTCACATATGCCGGAGACCACAACTCTTGTTTTAATTGAATTTTATTATGCTTAATATTTTGTTTTTATTGATTGTATGAAAGCTTAAACATGATCAAGTCATTTTTTGTTCCATTTTGAGCACAACTACCTTGGCAAATAGTCAATTCGCCTTGTGAGTGTGTGATCATTAGTAACTCCTTTGAGCTTTTTGTCGATATCCATGGTGTATTTGCTAAATGCTTGTCTATGAGTGTTTAGTTTCCCTTTTTGCATGGATGTTGATTCGTTGTTTTCTTGAACTCTTAACTATTGTTTTGGTTTGATTTTTACATTGCCTTAAGAAATAAGGAGTATTCACTTTAATGTATGGTTGAATTCAAGTTAGAGAGAAAAATGATTGTGTATTTATTGGTTGATTGCTATGAGGCTGAGAAAGAAAGAAAAAGAAAAAGAAAAGTGAAAAAGAAAGAAAAAATTGAAAAAATCTTTGAAAAAGAAAAACAAAAAGAGTTTGAAATAATGTTGTGCTAATAAGTGATGTGTGTTGGTTTGAAATTTGGAATGAAGAAGAAGTTTGATTGAAATTATTTTGCTTGAGTCTTTGTGAGTTTATCACGTCCTTAGGTTTAGGCAAGTTTTTATTTTGATTAGCTTTAGGATTTATCCCTTGTTTGTTCACCCGACCACGCTACAACCTTGAAAAGCCCTTGAGATTCTTGCTTTTATATTTTCAATGTAAATTTTTGGATGAATGCACAATTTAGTCTATTGTTTGCAAGATTGTTGGATGAGTGAAAATACCCCATTTTTGTGTGTTTTTCATGTACCGGTGATTGTTTTTGCTAGGTGTGATTCATTTGTGAACTAGTGTTGTTTTAGAATGTTTGACATGTTCTTTGTATTTAGCATTCGTTTCATTTTTATTTTATCGTCATAATTTAGTGGTAAGTATGTTTCATCGTGTGTACCATTTTCCATTGGAACCATTGCATTTTTTTTCCGTTTTCAAAACTTCTTGATTCATGATATTTTGGTTGATTACTTATGGTTCTTTGAGTTGTTTGGCTTTGTTTGAGGACAAACAAGTTCAAGTTGGGGAGAGTTTTATAAGTGAAAATTGTAGCTATTTTTGTATATACTTTTTGTTGCACTTATCGACTCTTTGTTGTTAATATCATTGAATAAACCTGACTTTTGTGTAAATATGTTTAGTTTATGTTTATTTGTGTTTTTATATACATAGTGTATCGTTTGATGTTTTTCCATTCACTTTGTAGGTATTTGTTGAATTTTGGAGCATTGAGGAATAAGGCGTTAAAGGCACGACTCTGGATGCGCGTTTTTGGAATAAAATACCAGTTTTGTGACATTTTGTCCAAGAGAGCCCGATTTGCGTGCAAAGGTCGCTAAGCGCGAGTACTGCTCAGCGCATTTTTAGTGTGTTGCTTGCGTTTGAAAATTTGGTAGAACCAATGTTTTGAAGTTTGCTTAGCGCGGTTTAGGTCGGTTTGATATGTAAAATAAGAAAATTGTGCTTAGTGCACCAGGCCCGCTTAACACGGTCTGTTGAGATTTGTTTTATAACTTTCATTTCAGCTCATTTTTAGGGATGGTTTTGGGGAAGTTTTTTCTCCCAAATCCATCAACCTGTAAATTTTGTTAGGATTGGCTTAGATAACAACTATGGAGCTTGCATACGGATAATCCGAGGTGGATTGCTCTTCGATCGGTGTTGACAAACTGATAAATATGTGGTTCATTTCTCTTTTTCCTTGTGTATTCTCTATTGGTTTGGTTTGTATGTATATTTTCTTTGAACTCATGTATATTTGTCGCCCTTGGCGTTATATTAAACTTGTTTTACGAATCTTTATGGATTATTGTATTGGATTTTTACTCTGTATTAAGGATTTGAGTTGTTATAGACATATACTGCTTAGATTCTTATCTAGGATGATTATCTGTTAGTTTCTGAACACTAGAGATAGATTTAGAGCTGACATCTACTTAGGTATCAGAGCTTAATTCCTCTATGTTCTTTATGTCGCTCTGAGAGATCGTCGATGCAAGCGAGTACGGTTGACTTCTGTGTTGTTGAGGTGGTTGAGAGATCGCTACCGAGGTGATACAGTCGGCCTCTCAATTTGGGTTAGAAATGACATAGGTTGTGAGCAATATGTATTGATATTGATGAATATTGTAGGTTGAGTATAACAGGTCGATAGGTTTAAGTCTATGAGAAGTAGTATATATGCATTCTTGATAAGTTATTCCTTTTTCCTTTTTATACATTTATTTTCTGTTAATACATTTTCTTTCAACCCATTTATCCCGAAAATCATTAACAAGAAATTTTTTGAACGGAGAATCAATAACAAATCTCTGTGGACACGATACAATATAACCTATATCACCCGATAAATTAATAACTTAATTTTTTCTAGCCGCTTTACCGCAGCAACAATACTCTACGGTATCCACTCTTGTTATTCTAATCTAATGGGTGTGGTCAAAGTCTATGTCTAAGGTTTTAAGTAGAAAAAATAAAGAAAGAGGAAATGCATGCAAAAGAAAAGGAAAAGAAAGTGTGGAGAATAGAAAGATAGTTTTACAAAGATATGCTCGAATAGGCCCCACAAAAAGCCTCCGCCTAAGTATCCCTTTTAAGGAATCAGAGCAGCCGTAGTTCGACTCTCTTTTTGGTGGGTTTGTGTTTTTTAGTTGAACAATGTTAAATTCAATCATTTCACCACTGCTCGACCTTTGGAGACTTACGACCTGTAGTGGAAAGGAACTAACATGCTCTTTTGAAAAAAATTTGAAAGAAAAGGGGCCCGAAGACGTAAAAGAGTTTGCATTGGTTAATGTTTTTTACCTTAAAAAATATTTAAAAGTTATTAGATATTTTATGCATTTCCCAAGAAAAGAGTTTTAGTCTTAATGCGAGGATGCAAAAGAAATAAAAACATCTAAGGGAGACTATCCTAAATCTATCCCTAATATTATTATGCAATGATGGCCCTATGGTTAAGTTTTGAAAGGGAAATCTCTACCTTATGTTAGCATGCATGGATACCTATTCTAAGGTCTATATCGAATCGGGAAAGAAAAAAGCACATCCTAATGGAGCATGGTATATACAAACAAGTGCTTTGGAAAAAGCACACAATCGGGGTATACTGACTCGGGGATAAGGGTTTGAAGAGAAAATGCTTTAGCTATAGGGAACGGATCACCTGAAGCAAACAAGCGGGAGACTAAGATGAAATAAAAAAGAAAAGCATTACTTTATCTAAGGGGAGCGGATCACCCGAAGCAAACAAGCGGGTAGCAAAGTGTCAGCAATGGCCATTGCAAACTCATAACAAATTGGGGGGTTTGATTGCAAAACCCTTTTCCGCTTGACCGACTTGATACACTTGATCTGCTTAAATCTAAAGCATCAATGTACAACATGAGATAAAGAGGACACAGACAAAATGTTAGGTTCAATTACGAACCCTTTCCGCTCTCCTCCTTTTGAGGACTTATTGGGGTGGGGGAATATACGAGCACAAATGTAAACACACCTGCAAAATACCTACTTCAAAGGTAGGATTTTAGACAAACTCAAGTAGCATACATAATGTACATAATGCGGAATTGCCCTAAACAGGTCTTTAAATAAACTAGAGGGATTCATGACAAGATCACCAACGGAGATCCCCGTCATACATATCTATTCCTTCTTCTCATGGCAAGGAAAGCAATAAAAGTCCTACTTGACATAATCTCTAGAAAGCAATGAGATGCGAAAAGGAAAATAGAACGGAAATATACCAAACGAATAACAATCCATAGATGGCGAGCAATAACAAAGAAATCCAGAAAACTTCGCGAGCTTCTATCATCAATAAAGAAAATACCATCAGCCTAAGCATCAAAGTATCAACAAATGAAGATCAGAATGTGTAGCCGACACATCCGAATATCAAAATACACCTGCACAAAACACAATCCATACAGTGTATAACAATCACATGGCGGAATGTATAGCGGACACATCCGTGTGATGCCAAAGTACCTGCTTGAAATACAATTCATACAGTATGTGAAACAACAATCACACGATGAAATGTGTAGCGAACACATCTGTGTGATGCCAGGTTACCTTCACGGAATAATATTTATGAAAGAATAATATCATTTGTGCATCATACGCAAACTTTCACTAACAAGTGATTGCATAAAGTGCTTTTCAACCAATAATCATGTACCAATTAAAGGTTGAAGGATTAACAATGCTTGCAAAATATTCACAAAAGAAGTTAGAATAAACAAGGCAATATGTGCAAACATGCATTAAAACAAAGCGAAATGTAATATTTGTGTCTGGGTAACCGGTTACTATAACTGGGTAACCGGTTACCATAACTCAAATATTTAAGGAAAACGCTACTGTTTTGAGGTAACCGGTTACCATAATTGGGTAACCGGTCACCATAACTCAAAAAGTTTAAGGAAAACGCTACTGTATTGAGGTAACCGGTTACCATAACTAGGTAACCAGTTACCCACGTGCGGATTTCAAATTTTAGTTACGTGGGAAGGGTGGTAACCGGTTACCATAACCGGGTAACTGGTTACCGCGCAGGCAGAAAGTAGCTTTTCTAACTTTTTGATGTTTTGGCTCATGGCCTTAGGCAATTAATCAAACACCAAATCTCCACACATTCAACACACAATTTTCTATAATTCAAAGTTTAGATTCAAATTTCACATGCTTGATTAAGATCAATAATTAAACCTCATGCAACATCTTCAATTTATTTCATCAATTAAGCACTTTCACCAAAATTAACTTAATTCAGTAAGCACTTAATTCCACTATCTGATTTCGGATCTACACATGATGATCAAATCAAATCAAAATGCTAGCATTAGATTTGTATTCTCAATTCAAAATTCAACTTAAATTCATTGCATGCTTGATTAAAAAAGTGATTCTCAAATAATCACTTATTTCAAAAGTGCTTAATTCAAGAAAACTCACCGACAGAAGTGAATTGGAAGCTTAGGTTTTGAGATCTCAATGAACGGATCAATGATCGGAGAAGAATTGCTTTTCGATCTTGACTTTCAAATCTTGATCAAATTGTTGTTGTGTTCTTGATAAAAAAATTTATAGAACTTCGACTTGATCCTTGAGAGAATTGGAAGAAAATATTTTTGTGTTTATGAGAATTTGTGAATTACGAGAATTCTCCCTTTCCAAAAATCATATTTGAGATTATATACTAGGGCCAATTGGGCCTAGGACGTGCAATTGGATTGGGCCTTGACTTGAAAGTGTGAGCCTGACACGACCGTGAAGTGTCACGTCATCATCTGTACGGAATATTCAAAAAGTTCCAACACAAAAAATAAAGATAATCCAATTATTGATGCGTTGTCAAAAGAACGGGCTCAATCTAATAAACGAAGAGGAAGTAATGATATTTTGAAGTTTCACTGACACTGTGTTAGACAAAAATAATTTCGTGTGCAAAATTTTATTGCATCATGCGCGAAGAAGATTAAAAACAAGAACCTTTGAGTCACCGATTGCTTTTAGCATCTGAAGATTAGTTGTAGTAGACAAAATTCCTGAACCAGTGCCACCGAATCTAGCTCAGTGCGATAGAAATTGAGTGAGATATGAACTTTACCGTATCAAATGTTAACACAAATGAATTCTGGTTCAGCACCAATATGTCATCAGAAACTCAAAATTCACGGATCCTTCCTTCGTGAATCAACTTTTAGCCTCCAAAGATGACATCGAGGCAGAATTTTGGAAATTGACACCGTGCGCATACGATAATCCATCCAAAAGTTATGAATTTTTTAGGGCACACGAAATAACGATTCAACTCACTTCCTTTGTATTCTTTTTACTGTATAACTTCCAAAAGAATGGTGTATTCGGAGACGTTCCTTCGAGATTTAGCTTTTGGTACGAACACGAAAATTGAAGAGAATGTTGAGACAGTTTCAAAACCTCAAGAACAAATCCAAAATACCGTTCCAAATGGGAGATATGATTTTCCAAACCCCAAATCAGCTGGAAAACTTTTTCCCATTCGCGCTACTCAGAATTCATCGAAAACCCCCCAAATCTTCCGCAACTCAACATGCATTGAACAAATACGGGAGCTTTGTTGGGTTGACCAAAATACCTTGGTCCCATGAGTACGGATCCAAAGATATGCATGTATGCACATGTTGACAAAGTATAAGCCAATTAAAGATAGACAAATAAAGATGGTAAATTTTGGGGTACAACAGCTGCCCTTATTCAATCTTCTTTAACCAGAGAGTGAGATTTGCGCAAGCCTTTCAAACAATCAAGGTGAAAGAGGATTGAATACTTGATAGAACCGTAAAATTTGCACACTGAAGCCATTCGGGTATCATTGCACTTTTTTAATATCAGGAGATGTATGCCAGACCGAAGGAAGACATACGAGAGTAAAGAGACCAACCAGAGGAGACTCTTAACAAATGATACCAGCCGAAGGTTGGTTTAAAAGGGATAATTTTTCGACTCAAGGGAGAACTTACAAAGAAAAGAGACTAGTTGAAGGGGAATATTAACAAAAGGTACCAACCGAAGGTGGATTTAAGAATAAAGAAACCAGTCGAAGGGGAATCTTTAACAAGGAATACTATGCCGAAGGTAAATTCCTAGGGAAAGAACACCGATCAAAGATGAGCTTAATGGGGATACAAATAGACATTGACTCTAAATATAATTCTGATCAAAGGCGGAATTACAATGAAAAGAGACCAGCCGAAGGGGACTCTTAACAAATAATACCAGCCGAAGGTTGATTTAAAGGGTAAAGAAACCAGCCGAAGGGGAATATTTAACAAGGAATACTATGCCGAAGGTAGATTCCTAAGGAAATGACACCAATTAAAGGAGAACCTACAGATAGAAAGAGACCAGCCGTAGGGGACTCTTAACAAAGGATACCAGCCGAAGGTGGATTTAAGGGTAAAGAAACCAGCCGAAGGGGATTCTTTAACAAGGAATACTATGCCGAAGGTAGATTCCTAAGGAAAAAACACCGATCAAAGGAGAACTTACAAATGAAAAGAGACCAGCCAAAGGGGACTCTTAACAAAGGATAGTAGCCGAAGGGGAATCTTAACAAAGGATACCAGCCGAAGGTGGATTTAAGGGTAAAGAAACCATCAGAATAGGAATATTTAACAACAAATAATATGTCGAAGGTAGATTCCTAGGGAAAGAATGACAATCAAAGGATAACTCACATGGGATAAAGATATGCATGTTTGGTCAGGGTTAGACACACAAAAGACAAATTGGGCATTAAGAAACAAATGTTAGGAGTTGACAGTGAACATAAGAAAGGGTTGACCGAAGAAAGCCTTAACAAGAAAGGATTCACCTAACCCAGGATGCCAAACAAACTGGACTTTGAAGAGACATTGAAGAACTCTGAGCAAGGAATGTTGGATAGGATAACAGAAGGAGAACCCGACTAATATGGATAAACCAAAAACAAATAATTGTCTAAGCGGAACCATTAGGGGCATCGATCAAAGATGAACTCTAGAAGAGAAAGAGACCGTTCGAAGGGGACTCTAATAAGGATTTCCAAAATGCATTGGACTTTTGATAGGTTGGAAATATGTAAGAACTACAATATCCATCGGGCCATAAGCGGGGTGTAATTCTTCAAGAGTGGCAATTATCTGAATTACCACACACCAAGTATGGATACTCAAATACTTGAGAAATAAGAAAGGTTATACACCGACTCTTACTCAAACTCTGACGGTAAAGCAAACAACGGGTAAAAATAACCAAGGTATTGCAAGGGTGTGATACAGTGGCAGAACCGACGGTTTATACTGGTTTTGCGTTTGTATTTGCAAATGTTGCGGTAAGCAAGAGTCGCCACCAACTTTTCTTTTATCCAACAAAGGTAAGGGTGAAATGAATGGAAAAAGACCTTTCAAGAGTTTTCTGAGTAAGGGGGTAGATTATGGAAAGGGAAGGTGTTAGCACCCTTTCAATCCTTAGTTTTCTACGGGCTCTTAGATGCTTAGCTCAATTTGAAAGACCTTGTACTTTGTGTGTTTTGAAAAGTATTTTTGAAATGCCAATAGTAAGGAGATTTGCTTTATGATAACTCTTGCATCAGTCCTCAAGAGTTTTGATAAAATCATTTTGAAATTTTTTTTGAAAGTTGTTTTGTGTAAGTGTAAAAATTGTTTGAGCATAGAATCTAGGAACTATCTACTTTTAATCGAAAGGTTGTTCTTTTCCTCTTTTCCTTTAGACAGTGTTATCCTACTATTTGTGAGTAGGTAGCCCTACCGTTGGATGTTTTAAGGGACATTCGAAGGGACGTTTTATTGTCACAAAGGAAACTGGGAAAGAAACCTTAGTAACTACCCTAGGGTTTTAAGATCATTTTTACCGAGGCAACATCGAGAGGGTCATCGAGAGACTTATGATCTTTAAACCGGAGGATAGCCACTAAAATCTCTCACGTTTCAAGAGTTGTGACTGTTTTCCGAAGGCAACCAAAGTGGGGGTACCCTAGAGGTGTGCATGTGAAATTGTGTTGTATTCAGTTATTTTTTTCTTTACATTAGGTTTGCTAGAGTTTGATTATTAAACTCTTTCCATACAATCCTATTAGTAATGCATCTAAGCAGTTAATAATTCACAAGAATTTAAAATGCGGAAAGACAAATTCTAAACTATTACAAGGCTTCGGGGAGGGGGATTAATTACAAATTCAAAACTTTGGGGGGAAATAAAGCAGCAAATGTAAAGTCTTAATTATGCTATTACATCTAGTAGGAAGTTACAATAAGTATGAAAAAATAACAATACTAAAATAAAATCGCGCATGAACTAAAAAATACGTCTAAAAAAATCCTAAGGTATAAGAAAAAATCTTTTTGTTGTTTTTTTGTTTTAATTAAGAAATGAAATTAATCCTAAGTCTATTTTATTTTTTTACCAAAATTAAAAATTTAATCAAGAAAAATCCTAAATCTATTTTTATGTGATTTTTATATTTGTTTTTCTGATTAAATAAATAAAATAAAAAAGAAATTAAAGTAAATAAATGAATGAATGAAACAAAAAAAAAGATGGGCCTGATGTCAAAACAAAGCTGGGGGTGCAAGTTGGGAAAAAACGTGAGGCCCAAATCTGGGGAGTCCCAGATTAATGCTGACTCTAGTGAGGGAGACTCCTTGAGGGTCCATGGTGGGACTACATGTTTGGGGAACTTGGATCCAGATTAGTTGGGATCTGATGGTGATGACCATGTGGTGTATGGTATGCATACGCTAGCTGGATACACTGAATCTGCATATAAAGCATTAGAAAAAAATGAAAATGCAAGACCTGGGTATCGAACCCAGGTCCTTCCCCTTAATTTGAACTCCCACCTAATTCGAACCCCTAAGTCCAAATCTGAAGCTACTTTATCCTTAAACAACATGAATCCTGAGATTCAAAGGCCCTAGCAATGACATTTTGTGTTTTGGGAACTGAAACTCACATGAATAACATTAAAACATTCATAAACATCATTCATAGCATGGATACATGATCAATATGGATTTAAATTACATATTGAATGAGGTTGAGATCGAAGACAAGTTACCAACAGAAGGAATGTGTGAGTGATGCTCCTGCGTGCGTTGGGCCTGCCTAATGTGTGGAAACGTCTTCTGCAACCTTTAGGGAGTAAGTGGAGTGCTTGTTTTGGATTGAGGAAGCCTACAAAGATTGCTTCAATTCTGGGAACTTTGTGAAGGCTTGGAGAATTTGGTGTGGTTTTCTGGGGCAGCTTCTTGTGTGTAGGCAGTGTTTTTGTGTCTGGAGGCAATGTTTCGTTTGGGCAATGCGTGTGTGTTTCTGGGAAATGCGTGTGTGGGTCCTCTTTTGCTTGCGCTTTAGCTTTGTATTTATAGGGGTGCAATGATGAATGAAAATTGCAAGAACCAGCCATTAACCATGGCTTTGAAGACAAAATCGAAATTCTTAAAAGGTTGCCATTGTTGATGATTTTCTACCATTTTGGGTTTTTGAGTGAACATGGACAGGTTTCACTCCCACATCTTGACTTTTCAAATGCTCCCATGTTTTGTTCTTCGATGGTTCTGAGTTCTAATTTGAATGGTATAAGGCCTCATCATTATGGCTTCTTCGATTGAGCCATTATCTACCTTAGTTACTTGATCTGAAAACTATCCAATTAGCCCAACGGGACAATTCTTGTTCCTTTCGATTTCCTTTCCTTTAATTCGACCACCACTTCCTCTTGGTCTGTCGAAGCTTTGTTTTGTCATCTCCTTCGAATGTAGTTGTGCAAGTGGCTCTTTGATTCCAACTCCCACCCTTTGCTTATATGTACAAAAATATCTTTCGATTGGTGAATATAGATTATATGCGTTGATCGAAGGTTGACTTATGAGCACCATGCCTTTACTTTTATTACCCAACTCCTTCCTTTCCTTTTCAGGCACATTCCTGAAACACATTGATCCCCAAAACTCTAAGATGACTCATATTTGGCTGATTCATCTCTAACTGTCCTTTGATCACGCCATGCTTAAAGATGACATGTCCTTCGAACCAATAGATTTCCACGTGTTTCTTTGGATAAGATAACAAATTTTTGAATTCCAAATATTCTTCTTTTTGAAGTGCCCATTCAGGCAACATGTCAATCAAAAGGTGTCTCCCTTGTAACGCTTCGAATGGCTTACATCTCCATGTTCGAAAATGAACCTTTCGATGGCGCTCACTACCAGCTCTCCCAATTGAAGGCTTCATAAAAGCAATTCTTATGCTTTCTTTCTAACTAGCCCTCCTTCAATCCTAGTGTTTCATTGGGTATTAAATTAGCCTGCATACTGCTGTCGAAGCTGCTTCGACCCAAAAGCCCTTAGGCATATTTTCAGCCTTCGACCTACACTTTGGCATGTACACTTCTTTTCTTTCTTTCAGCTGTGCCATTATGCTGAGGCATATATGGTGTCATGGAAATCATTTGAAGCTCTAGAACTCACACATCTTGGTGTAAAGTGAAATTAGTTGAAAGGCCATTGCTTAGGAGGAGAATTTATCTGATCAATTCTTGGTCAACCTTGAGTAATTGGGGACCTTAATGAGTATGCCTTGAATAAAAATGGGAGGACAAATTTTGGGGTACAACAACTTCCCCTGTTCAATCTTCTTAAACTTGAAGATGTAGATTGGCTTGTCTTCCTTTCGTGATCTGAAGGTGGAAGATGATTGAACATTAGAGGGCCCAGAAATTTGCACTCACATGAAGTAACGTCGTTGGTTCATGGTTGCAGGAATGGGCTTACGGATGCCATTTGGAGAAGATGACTGAGATTTTTCAAAGATGGGCTTAAAGATGCCATCTAGAGTAGATGCTGACTTCATAAGAGGTCTTTTTATGGGGATTCCTGTTCCTGTTGTCTGAGGAGGACTTCACTGGGGAATGTTGATTTCTATTGTTCTCCTTCTTGAGGAAAACTCTGTGGGGAATAGAGTATAGGAGCTTTAGCTGTCCATGGCTCTACTGAGGAGTTATCTCTGGACTGGAGAGATGAACGTTAGTTGTTTTCTGGCTGAAATTCAGGCTTTATAGTAACATGTTAGGGAGAATGAAATTAACTGTTATTTGGAAATGTATTAGAAGGATCCTGTGTAGGGCTGCTTCAGGATGAGTCCGTATTAGACTTCATCTAGAGATATATGAGAAGGAGCCTGTGTAGGGCTGCTTCAGGATGAGTCTGTGTGAAACTACTTCAGAAAATATATGAGAAGGAACCTGTGTAGGGTTTCTTTAGGATGAGCCCGTGTGAAGATGCATCTGAAAATATATGAGAAGGAACCTGTGTAAGACTGCTTTGTCTGGTCATGTAGATAGTCACCCCGTCTTGTTTAGGGAATTGATCCACAGTCAAATGTTCACAAATAGTTGTCATGTCTTGTTTCAGGCATTAATCTGGAACTTGCTTTTGTTGGTCGTTGAGATTGTTGCCCTGTCTTGTTTCAGGAATTAATCTTTGACCTATTTGATAAAGAAAGATAGTTTCCCCTTCTTGTTTCGGGAGTTAATCTTCAATCTGCTTATGTAGATAGTTATCTTGTCTGGTTCCAGGTATTAATCTATAATCAGTCGTTCACAGATATTTGTCCTGTCTTGTTTCAGGTATTAATCTGGAAATTGTTTTGTGTTAGTCGTTGAGATAGTTACCTTGTCTGGTTTCAGGAATTAATCTATGACCTTAGAGAAAGAAATATAGTTTCCCCGTCTTGTTTCAGGAGTTAATCTTCAATTTGCTCATGTAAATAGTTGTCACGTCTGGTTCTAGGTATTAATCTACAATCATTCATTCACAGATATTTTTCCTGTCTTGTTTCAGGTATTAATCTGGATCTTTTGAAAATTGTTGATGATATTCGTCTGATGATCTTTCCTGAAAAGGTAAAGAATTAGTTGTATGCAATATCATGATGCATGGAGTGCATTGGGTAATGATGTTCTCAAAATAAATGAGATTTTGATATATGTATTTGTGATGCATATGGTATGATGCTTGAAAAATGATGTATAAATTCAATGTATGAATGTATCAGTTGTTCTATTGCAGTGTTATTGAACTAGCGAAAATAAATCTCTGATTTTTGCTGGGGATGAAGAGTGTATGTATTCAAATTTTGTTGAAGTTGAAATGCTTAGAGACGGATTTCTGTTGTTAGAGAAATAAACTCTGTTGGGGAAGGGAAACTCCGTAAACCTCTTGGTGATTTTTATGAAACCCTTATTGGGAAACCCAAGAAGCTTGTGAACCAGGCTAAGGCATTCTTTAAGATGTCGTGTAAGTAATTCGAAATTTTTGCTCCGCCGGGGATATAAGAACACTTGACATCATTAGCTTGTATGTTGAGGATATGGCAGTGACTTTATAGTAGGATGCCCCTGCCTTTGTACCTGCTGGAGAAAGTATCTGCGGCGGTTTGCAAAGGGCCTTTAGACATTGTCTTGTTTCTTAAAGCCATTAGTAACTATCTTTCTGTTTTTTATGCGTGTATTTGTAAACGGTAATCACATTCAAATGCATATGTTCAAAAATAATCACTTTATGTTTTTGCAAACAAAACAGAAAGATAAAAAACAAATAGTTTTTCACTTTCAAAGAGATAGTTTTTGTATTAATTTAAATAAGCATTTTTTGTAAAAGGAGACGAACATCCTAGTAAGAGAATGTCGTCGTAAGAATGAAAACTATACAAAATAGTATACAAAGAAAAATAATTATGTGAAATAATCCCATTGGTTTCCCATTCTGCTATTGCCTTTATGTCTTTGAGCTACTCATCTATTTTGTTGCTTGTCTGAAGTTGACTGGATTGATTAGTACCATTTGAGTTTGATAGTTGTTACCGAAGATTGATTGTAAGGTGATCCAACGGGACATAGTTATACGCTTTAAATCCCTAACTTTTTCCTGGACCTCCCTTTCGGGTTTTCAGTCCACCAAGATACCCTTTTTTGCTCAAGCCGCCTTTTCAGGTTTTCGACTTGCCGGGTGTACAAATTTTTTCCATATGTACATCCCTAATTTTTTCCCGAACCCTTTTGGTTCACCGGGATGCCCTTATTTTTGCCTAGGCCAGTCGACCTAGCGGGTCTTTGTTCATGCGTAGTATCTTTTAACTATGTTCGTGTTTACAGAGGGCAGAAGGTCGTCACTGTCCATAGTGGTTAAGATTAGGGCTCCACCAGAAAATATGTTCTTGATTACAAATGGCCCTTCGTATATGGGGGTCCATTTTCCCTTGGGATTCTTCATCTCTGGTAATCATGTACCCACTCTCTTGGGTGACATTCTTCATCAGCTTTATGCCCGTACTGCTCGAAAGCGGGGAAACTTGATGTGCTGTGCTCCGTTATTGGCGAGGTGGTTTATTTCACACCTCCCCAAATCAGTGCTGAAAAACAAAGAAGGCATGGGTTGGGCTTATAGGGTTATGTCTCTCTCCCACAATTACATCATTTGGACTATTAAGGGTATGGACGAGGTGGCCATTATTGATCGCTGCGGGGAATACCCCAATGTTCCATTGATAGGAACCCATGGAGGAATTACTTACAATCCATGATTGGCCTTACGTCAGTTTGGGCGAGCTAGAAGGGAAGGACCTCATTGTGGCAGTATGATGCGTTTGATTACTAGGTCACCAGCCTGATATACCCGACATCTGACTTTCTTGTTAAAAGCTTTAATCATACATTTTTGGTACATATGACCATGGCAGACAACCGCGAGCCTCTTTTTGTCAATCAGGTTTAATTAATCAAGTAGAGTCTGAATCCATTCGTCTTCGTTCAGCCCTGCATCTTTCATGATTCTCAAGGAAGGGATCTGGACCTTGATGGGTAGGACAACTTCCATACCGTATACTAGAGAGAAAGGATTTGGCCATGTTGATGTGCGTACTGAGGTATGGTAACCATGAAGATAAAATGGTAACATCTCATGCTAATCTTTGTATGTTACCGTCATCTTTTGTATGATCTTTTTGATATTCTTATTAGCAGCCTCTACAACACCATTCATCTTCGGCCGGTAAGGAGAAGAGTTATGATGCTGAATCTTGAATTATGTGCAAAGATCGGCGATCATAGTATTATTAAGATTGGTTCCATTATTCGCAGATTCTTTCTGGAATACCGTACCAAAATATAAGGTTATGTCTGATGAATCGGGCCACAACATTCTTGGTAACAGAAGCAAAAGAGGCTGCCCCGACCCACTTTGTGAAGTAATCAATGGCAACTAGGATGAAGCGGTGCCCATTAGAAGCTCTAGGTCTAATCTCCCCAATCATGTTGATGCCCCACATTGCGAATGGCCAGGGAGCAGTCAAGACATTCAAGGAAACCGGGGGCACATGTACTTTATCATCATAGATCTGGCACTTGTGAAAAGTTCGTGAATGCTGATAACAGTCTGCTTCCATAGTGGACCAGTAGTATCATGCCCGTAGGATCTTTTTAGCAATTGTGTGCCCACTGGAATGGGTGCCAAATGTGCCTTCATGCATGTCTACCATAATCTTCTCAGCTTCACTCTTGTCTACACACCGAAGCAAAGTAGAATCGTGGTTGCGCTTGTAGAGAATTCCATTACTGAGGAAAAACTTGGCAGAGAACCTTCTTAAGAACTTTTTGTAATTAACGGAAGCTCCCTCAGGATACTCTTGGGCTTCGAGGTAACTTTTCATCTCGTGGAACCAACGTTGGTCAACTACTTCTTCAATATCAACCTCATAATAGTATGCTGGTTCGTCCAATCTCTCAATAGTGATTTGAGGAGATTCATTATCCCACCTGACCTTGAACATGGATGACGTAGTAGCTAGCATTCCCGCTAACTGGTTTTCCTCTCATGGAAAATGCTCAAAGGTAACCTCTTCAAAGTTTGGAATTAATGTCAACACATGCTCTCAATAAGGGATGAGATTAGGGTGCTTCGTGTCCCATTCTCCTTTGATTTGATTGATTACAAGGGCTGAATCTCCAAATACACTCAAGAATTTGATTCTCAATTCGATAGTAGCCTTGAGACCCATAATGCATGCTGCATATTCAGCCATATTGTTAGTACAGTTGAAACATAGCCTGGCAGTGAAAGGAGTATGACAGCCTCTGGGAGATATGATTACAGCACTGATGTCATTGCCAAGTGCGTTGGAAGCTCCGTCAAAAACCATAATTTATTGGGATCCTTTTTTAGGTCCTTTATCCGGTCCAGGTTCTTCAAAATCAGTTACTAACATGATATTCTCATCCGAGAACTCAAAATTCATGGATTGGTAGTCGTCCAAAATGTGTTGAGCCAAATGATCAACTAGTACACTTCCCTTGATTGCTTTCTGGGTTGTGTACTGAATATCATATTCAGTCAAGACCATTTGTCATCTTGCTATTCTTCTGGAGATAGTGGGCTTCTCAAAGATGTATTTGATAGGATCCATTTTAGATATCAACAAGGTAGTGTGAGTTAACATATACTATCTCAGTCAGCGACCAGCCCATGCCAAAGCGCAGCAAGTTTTCTCGATCAGGGAGTATCTTGTTTCACAGTCGTTAAACTTTTTGCTAAGGTAGTATATTGCATGCTCTTTTCGACCGGACTCATCATGCTGCTCCAGCACACACCCCATTGAGTTCTCTAACACTGTTAAGTACATGATCAGAGGTCTCCCCTCAACCGGCAACATCAAAATTGGAGGCTCTTAAAGATCTTCCTTTATTTTGTCAAAGGCGGTCTGTTAATCGTCATTCCACTCCACTACTTGATCTTTCTTCAGTAATTTGAAGATTGGATCACAAGTAGCGGTTAGATGGGAAATGAATTTGGAAATGTAGTTTAGATGCCCCAAGAATCCCCTAACCTCCTTCTCAATGAAGGTAGTTGGTATTTCTTGTATAGCTTTAACCTTTTCAGGGTCTACTTCAATACCTTTGCCGCTTACAACGAAGCCTAAAATCATACGAGATCTTACCCTAAAAGTGCACTTATTCGGGTTCAGCCTCAGTTTGTACTTTTTCAGTCTTTCAAGCAACTTCTGTAGGTGATCAAGGTGCTCCTCTTCAGTCTGATACCTGGATATCATATCATCGAAATAGACCTCTATCTCGTGATGGATCATATCATGAAACAAAGCTACCACGACACGCTGATAGGTTGCCCCAACATTCTTTAACCCAAATGACATAACTTTGTAGCAGAAAGTGCCCCACTGCGTGACGAAGGTTGTTTTCTCCATATCTTCAGGTGCCATTTTGATTTGATTGTACCCGAAGAAATGATCCATGAAGGAGAATACCTTATGTTGTGCGGTGTTTTCAACCAAAACATCAATATGGGGAAGCGAAAAGTCATCTTTGGGGCTTTCCCTATTAAAGTCTCTATAATCCACACACATACGTACTTTATCGTCCTTCTTAGGTACCGGAACAACATTAGCAACCCATTATGGATAAGAAGTAACAGCTAAGAAACTGGCGTTGAACTGTTTCATGACTTTAGCCTTGATCTTTTCTGACATCTCTGGTCTCATACGATGGACCTTTTGCTTCACGAGAGGGAAGTCTTCTTTTTTCGGCAGGCGATGAACCACAATATCAGTGTCAAGCCCCAACATGTCTTCATATGAACAAGAAAAGACCACAACATAGTTATGTAACATCTAAATTAATTGCTTTTTGACACTATGCTCCAGATCGGCACCTATCTTGACTTCCTTCTTGTGATCGGTGGATTTAGAACTGACTGTTTAACGCTGGTTTGCGAAATGTCGCGGAAGTAAGAGTCGCCACCGTCTTTTATTTTCTCCAACATGGACAGGACAAAAGCACAGCAAAATTCCTTATGAGATATTTTCTCGGTTCGGGAGGTAGATTTATAGAAAGGGAAGGTGTTAGCACCCTTTCTATCCATGGTTATCCATGGGCTCTTAGATGCTTGCTCATTGTGTTTTCAAAATGTTTGCTTTTCAATTGTGAGTGGGTTTGAAAAAAGTTTCGTTTAAAGATTTCAGAATGACTCTTGTATCAGTCCTCAAGAGTGTTTGAAAAATTGTTTTTGAAAGCTTTTTGAAAGTGTCGGTGTGAAAAGAGTTTTGATTTGTTTTGAATAGAGCAAGTATCTATGAGTCATCTACCTACACTAAGGAATTAGGCTGTGTAAATGTCCTTAAGGTAGTGCCATCCCACCATTGAGAGATAGGTAGCACCACCGTTGGAGGTGTTCGGGTCAATTCATTTATAGGGACAGTGTGGTCACCAGAGCAACAGTAGGACACCTTAGAAGCTACCCTTATGCCATTGATCATGGACATAAGGACTTACTAAAACGTCCTATACTCGACGACCACGTTTCGAAGGTAAGGCAACAGTGAGGCGTACCCTAGAAGTGGTGTGTGAATTTGTGTGTTGTTTTCAGTTTAATAGTTATCTTTGATTATTGTATTGTGAGCTACGAGTTATTTTTAATTAGCCATACATTCTTTCATGCAATTAGAATTTAAAAGTGCGGAAATTTAAATGCGAAAAGATAAATCCTACGCTATTACAAGGCGCGGGTCTATACATCGCCAAAATACAAAGACCCGTTTGGTAAAAGATGCGGAAAGTAAATAAATTCCTAATTACTATTACATGGCTTGAACAGTTACATAATATTCACAAAGGAAAATAAGAATAAATGCGCGAAAGAATTAAAGTTGAACGTTCGAGGGCGTTGGACCCTTTTGAAATTAAATTGAATTAAAAGTTAATTAATTATTTTATTAAAAGAAAAGAAATGTTTTTTATGTTTTTGGTATTTAATGAAAATGAAGAAAATTGAAAATCAAGAGAAACCCTAATTCTAAGTTGTTTTTAATTATTAATGAAAAATATTAAAGTTTAACTTAATTTACTAAATAATTAATGTACATGTTTATTTACAAAAATATTTAGTAATTAATAATAATAATAATAATGATGAGAAAATTATTTATTAAAAAAAGATGAAAAGGTTAAAAAAACCTAATTTCTACATATTTTAATTTATTTAAGAAAAAGATTAAAGTTTTAAAACCTAATTTACTAAATTAATGGTTAAAGTTTATTTACAAAAAATAATAATGGTGAAATTAATATTAATAAACATTTTTTTGATTTTTCTGTATTTTATATTATGAAAAGTTATTTTATGGAATTAAAAGAAATAATTAAAACATTAAAAAGAATTAAAAGAAAATCAAATAAAAAAAATAAAAAATGATGCAAACCATGGGGGGTATCAGGCCCATTTAGGAGGTTTTTTGGAAGCAATTTGGCCCACTGTATCAAAGCCTTTTTTGACTTTCCATGTTCAGGTGTATGACTGTTGACTGGAGTGCATCATAGAATTCACGTTCTGGCCATTGGATGGGATCTTCTGGCCACTTGGCAGGCACAAGCATGAACGTGCATGGTGAGCAATGGAATGAGTGCTACACAGGAAAGCATTGAAACAAAAATTATGGATTAAATGGGGGACCTGGGAATCGAACCCAGGTCCCAATGCCTGCAGGACAACTCATCTACCAACTCAACTATCGCGTGCGTTTGTATACACAATGGACAATAAATATTATAAAAAAACAACGCTAGTGATATAAAACAAAGAAAAAAAACGCGCCAGCTTTTGAATTGCCTTATCACATGAAGACACGCATGCTTCGTCTTTGTTTTTCCTGTAAACACAAAACAAGTAGCGGGGGTTTTAAACCCCCACTAAACACAGCCATGAAAAAATAGCGATTAGCACATGCTTTAACATAAATTGAGCGCGAGGTCATTGTTGAATCAGGTTTCTTTCCACGAATTCGTCCATGTATGTTTGATGGTCTAATTTTACCATATGTAAGAATCCCTAATTTTTGAGCTCTGAAACCCTAAAACACATTAATGGTGAATCATGATACAGGGCCTCATAATGCAATTGAATTATATCATTAGCTTCAGAAGGTTAACATTAGTATAAATCAATCAATAAAACACATGAATAATGCATGGAAATTAAAAAACGATTATGGACATATTCATGAAAAGTGTGACTCTGTTCTACCAATTCTTGGAGTATGGAGACTGGAAATTGATTGCTACACGTTCAAGGGAGTCTCAGCAAGAGTTTGGAATAGGTTTTAGGCTTTGAATCGTGCTCTAACTGTGATTTCAGATTCCAAGTTTATGGTAAAAATTTGCAATTTGGTTCTATGCTTGTGAGCCTTTTTTCGTGTCTGCTTGAATAGGGTTGAGTTGTGCCTTTGTACATGAAGCAAATTAGGTCAAGAAAACAAGGCCAAAGTCCATGTATTAATGTTTTCAATATTTGATTTTTCCATGTCTTTTTTTCAATCTTTTTGCCATGAAAACCATGCCAATTATGGAAGATTTGGTCTTGTTGATTGATGCACGATTTTCCACTTTGCCCTAGTTTGATTTGCTGCACAAAAAAGATTTAAAAGGCATGATTTGATATTTTTCTCATATTTAAAACTAATTAAATGAATAAATAAGAATAAAAGTTCAATTAATTAATTAATTAAAAATAAGAAAATAAATCCCTTTGAGCTTAATGGGTCGTGCATATGCTTTGGGTAATGATTCATGGAAGAATTTGTTGCCCATTAGCAATTTTGAAGCTTTTGAAGCAAAGTTGACTTTTCAAAGTTCCCAAACATTTCCCAACTTCTCCAAGGCATATCTTGCTCAATTTTGAAGCTATGAACATGTTCTTGGACATTTTTGAAAGGTCTTGAAGTCCTCTAACCAATGCCTTTGGTCCCATGTCATTTTGATTTACCAATCTCAAGTTATGGTCTTTGACTTAAAGTGCCTTTTTGTTGACTTTTAAAAATGACCTATAATGTTGAAATTGATAACTTTTTGTGAGAGCATTTCTTGGACTTGAAGTGTGAAGATGAGTTGTAGGAGATGTCATTCTCTTCAAAATGAGCTTTGGATGGGATTTTTCTGATAAACCATGAGGAAGTTATGCCCTGGTCAATTTGCAGTTGACTTTTTCAACTATCCAAAAATAGAAACTTTTGCATCTTGAGACTTTTTGAGCCATTCTTTGAGAATCATGATCAAGAATTGATCAAATGATGTTTGTGGCTTCAAAATAAGATGTTGACCAAAAATTTTGACTTTTGACTGTCAAATGACCATTTTGCCCTTGTAGTTGACTGTGGAGCATTTAGGGTTTTTGACTGTGCACTTTGATGCTGTGAGTCTTGAAACTTGACATATGGATGCTTGGCAATGTATATGGGCATATGGGACTTGATTGGACCCTTGGAAACCTCAATTTCTTTGTCAGAACCAAAACCCTAATTTTGACTGTATTAGGAGGCCATTAGACTGTGCAATCCTTGAGAGATTTTGAACCTTGATCTTGGCAAATCTTGAAGAGTATGGGAGGGCAAATTTTGGGGTACAACAGTTGCCCCTGTTCAATCTTCTTAGACCTGAGGATGTAGATTGGCTGGCGTGCCTTTCGTAATCCGAAGGTGGAAGAGGATTGAACACTAGAGTGCCCAGAAATTTGCACTCACATAGGAGAGTATTAGCAGTGTGATAGCGGGAATGGGCTTATAGATGCCATTTGGAGATGATGGATAGGAGGATGGGCTTATAGATGCCATCTGGAGATGTGACAGAAACTTGTCGGGAATGGGCTTATAGACGCCATTTGGAGATTGTTGGTATGTGGATGGGCTTACAGATGCCATCTAGGTGTTGATCGTGTAAGAGATTCCTTAGGGAGAACTTGTGTACCTGAGAAAGAAAATAATTACCTGGCCTGTTACAGGAGTTGATCTTCAAACTCTTTATGTAGATGTGCCCTGGCTGGATACAGGAATCGAATCTTCAAACTCTTCAGACGTGCCCTGGCAAGATACAGGAATCGAGTCCGGAGAATTGGTCGTCAACAGATACACCCTGGAAAGATATAGGAATCGGATCTTCGAACTCTTCAGACGTGCCCTGGCCGGATACAGGAATCAAGTCTGGTAATGTTAGTCGTCAACAGATACACCCTGGCAAGATACAGGAATCAGATCTTCAAACTCTTCAGACGTGCCCTGGCAGGATACAGGAATCGAGTCTGGAATATAGTCGTCAACAGATACACCCTGGCAAGATACAGAATCGGATCTTCGAACTCTTCAGACGTGCCCTGGCAAGATACAGGAATCGAGTCTGGTAATGTAGTCGTCAACAGATACACCCTGGCAAGATACAGGAATCGGATCTTCGAACTCTTCAGACGTGCCCTGGCTGGATACAGGAATCGAGTCTGGAATATAGTCGTCAACAAATACACCCTGGCAAGATACATGAATCGGATCTTCGAACTCTTCAGACGTGCCCTGGCAAGATACAGGAATCGAGTCTGGTAATGTAGTCGTCAACAGATACACCCTGGCAAGATACAGGAATCGGATCTTCGAACTCTTCAGACGTGCCCTGGCTGGATACAGGAATCGAGTCTGGAATATAGTCGTCAACAAATACACCCTGGCAAGATACAGGAATCGGATCTTCGAACTCTTCAGACGTGCCCTGGCCGGATACAATAATCGAGTCTGGAATATAGTCGTCAACAGATACACCCTGGCAAGATACAGGAATCGGATCTTCGAACTCTTCAGACGTGCCCTGGCCGGATACAGGAATCGAGTCTGGAATATAGTCGTCAACAGATACACCCTGGCAAGATACAGGAATCGGATCTTCGAACTCTTCAGACGTGCCCTGGCCGGATACAGGAATCGAGTCTGGAATATAGTCGTCAACAGATACACCCTGGCAAGATACAGGAATCGGATCTGGAATCACGACTATTGATAGTAATTATCTTTGTGTTGACCTTTGTCCTGAAAAGACAAAACGTTAGTTGTATGCGATGTCATGATGTATGACATGCGTGATATTCTCAGAATAAGTGAGATGGTATGTTCATGATGCGTATACGCATGCTATAATGTATGAAGATGTGATGTTTATGGAATGTGTTTTTTTCTAGGGAAATAAATCCTTGACGGGTGCTGGGAAGTTAATTCCTGGGCTGGTGTGGAAGAGTAGAGCTTCGTTGTTTCCGCTGGGGATGATAGTTGCAAGAATAACGGTATGAGAGGATGACTCCGTTGGGGAATAAACTTGGCGAATGGAATACTCTGCGGGGAGTGAATTCTGTGGGGAAAGAGAGCACTTTGCTGAGGTTGATGATAACTCCGCCGGGGATACCATTGATAAGTTGTGTTGGAATTGATGAACTCCGCTGAGGAATGTTGAGATCTGCTGGGGATACCCAATTTCCTTAAGGCTGTCAGTGGACTAACTCTGCTTGGGGATAGTATCGTTGACTTGCTGGCTCACTCCCTGGGGAATTAAGATATCTTGGTTACGCTCTTCAGCCGAACTTACCTTGGTACCTTAGTGGACAGAGCAACTAGATTGCTTTAGACAACTCATTATTGCCCCTGTTTCTAATGTTACCTGTAATTAATCCTTTGTTTCGCATGCCAATATTTATGAGTTAGCAATTAGTGTGAAATGCATATATCAAAAATTGAACATTGGACGTTCTTCGCAAAACAAAACAGAAAAAGGAAAAACAATTGGCAATTTGTCTGAACAGTGAATTTGTATTGATTTTTGAATTTGCCTGTAAATAGGCGTTTATGTACAAGAGGCTAACGTCCTAGTAAGAGAACGCCACCGAACAACAGAGTTTATACAATTTTTTGAGAAAGAAAACAAAACAGCTATGTGAAAAGAATAATCCCACTGGGTTCCAACTCTGCTATCGCCTTTATATCTTTGAGCGTCTCATCACTTGGCTGCTCAGTTGAAGATGAAGCGGATTGGTCGATGGCGTCTGAACCTGATGTTGATACCGGATTCTGGATGCGAAGTGATCCAATGAGACATACTATTACGCTTTAATCCCTAACTTTTGCCTGGACTGCCCTTTCGGGTTTTCACTCCACCGGGATACCCTTTTTTGCCCAAGCCACCTTTTCAGGTTTTCGACTTGCCGGGTGTACAGATTTTTTTCATTTCATCCCTCATTTTGCCCGAACCCTTTTGGTTCACCGGGAAGCCCTAATTTTTGCCTAGGTATGTCAACCTAGCGGGTCTTTTATCATGCGTAGTATCTTTTTACTATGTCTGCATTGGCGGGGTGAGGAAGGTCGTCACCATCCATGGTGGTTAGAATCATGGCTCCTCCTTAGAACACATGTTTAACCGCAAATGGCCCTTCGTACGTAGGGGTCCATTTGCCCCTGGGATCACTTTGAGGAAGAATGATGCGTTTGATTACCAAGTCCCCAACTTGATATTCTTGTGGTCTGACCTTCTTGTTAAATTCCTTGATCATCCGTTTTTGATACGTTTGACCATGACAAATAGCAGTGAGTCTCTTTTCGTCAATCAGGTTTAATTGATCAAGTCGTGTCTGGATCCAATCATCTTCGCTCAGATCTGCATCCTTCATTATCCGGAGAGAGGGTATCTGCACTTCAATCGGTAAGACTGCCTCCATGCCGTAAACCAAGGAAAAAGGAGTTGCCCCGGTTGACGTCCTTGCTGAGGTACGGTACCCATGAAGAGCGAACGGTAACATCTCGTGCCAATCTTTGTAGGTCACTGTCATCTTCTGCACAATCTTCTTAATATTCTTATTCGCTGCTTCTACAGCCCCATTCATCTTCGGCCGGTAAGGAGAAGAGTTATGGTGTTGTATCTTGAATTGCTCGCAAAGCTCAGTGATTATCTTGTTATTGAGATTGGTACAGTTGTCCGTAATGATCCTTTCCGGGACGCCGTATCGACAGATCAGGTTATGCCGAATGAACCGTGCCACAACGTTCTTGGTTACAGTAGCATAAGAAGCTGCTTCAACCCACTTTGTAAAGTAATCGATCGCCACCAGGATGAAGCGATGTCCGTTGGATGCCGTAGGTTTAATCTCGCCGATCATATAAATGCCCCACATTGCAAAAGGCCAAGGTGCAGTCAAGACATTCAGATGGACTGGAGGAATGTGCACCTTGTCTGCGTAAATCTGGCACTTATGACATGTCCGAGAATGTCGGTAACAGTCAGCTTCCATTGTGGACCAGAAATATCCTGACCGAAGGATTTTCTTTTCCATGGTGTGTCCACTGGAATGTGTTCCGAAGGTACCTTCATGCAGTTCTGCCATGATCCTTTCTGCTTCAGTCTTATCCACACAATGCAGTAAGGTCGAATCATGGTTTCGCTTGTACAGAACGCCGTTGCTAAGGAAGAACTTCGCTGCGAACCTTCTCAGAAACTTTTTATCATTGATGGATGCACCTTCAGGGTATTCTTGAGCTTCCAAGTACCTCTTTACCTCATGATACCAGGGTTTTTCAGTTACTGTCTCAACCTCAAGATCACAACAATATGTAGGTTCGTCCAGTTTCCAAATAATGATCCGGGGAGCCTCATTATCCCATTTGACTTTGAACATAGAAGACATCATAGCTAACGCGTCCGCCAACTGATTCTCCTCTCGTGGGAAATGTTCAAAAGTTATCTCTGTGAAATGGGGGATCAATGTCAACACACATTCTCTGTAAGGAATAAGATTCGGATGTTTCGTATCCCACTCGCCTTTGATCTGATTGATCACGAGAGCGGAATCTCCGAAGACACTCAGAAACTTGATCCTTAAGTCAATCGCAGCTTGAAGACCCATGATGCATGCCTCATACTCCGCCATGTTGTTGGTGCAGTTGAAACATAGCCGGGCAGTAAGTGGAGTATGAGTGCCTTGAGGGGATATGATCACAGCGCCGATACTGTTACCCAAAGCGTTGGAGGCTCCGTCAAAGTGCATAGACCATCGGGATCCTTTCTCAGGTCCTTCATCCGGTCCAGGTACTTCACAATCAGTCACTATAATTATGCTCTCGTCTGGGAACTCAAAGTTCATTGTCTGATAGTCGTCTACTGCATGGTGTGCCAAGTGGTCTGCCAACACACTTCCCTTGATAGCTTTCTGAGTTGTGTACTGGATATCGTATTCCGTCAAGATCATTTGCCATCTTGCTATTCTCCCAGACAGAGCAGGCTTTTCGAATATGTACTTTATTGGATCCATCTTTGATATCAACAGAGTAGTGTGAGTCAGCATATACTGTCTCAGCCGGCGAGCAGCCCATACCAAAGCGCAGCAAGTTTTCTCGAGCAGTGAGTATCGGGTCTCACAGTCGGTAAACTTTTTGCTAAGGTAATAAATGGCGTGCTCTTTCCGGCCAGACTCGTCATGCTGCCCCAGCACACACCCCATCGAATGTCAAGTACTGTCAGGTATAATATTAGAGGTCTCCCTTCAACCGGTGGCATAAGAATGGGTGGTTCTTGGAGATACTCTTTGATTCTGTCAAAAGCGGCCTGACATTCATCGTTCCAATGTACTACCTGATCTTTCTTCAGCAGCTTGAAGATTGGCTCACAGGTAGCAGTTAGGTGCGAGATGAATCGGGCAATGTAATTTAGACGTCCTAGAAAGCCTCTGACCTCTTTCTCTGTCTTAGGAACTGGCATCTCTTGTATGGCTTTAACCTTGGCAGGGTCCACTTGAATACCTTTGTCGCTCACGATGAAGTCTAGCAACTTTCCAGATCTCACCCCAAAGGTGCACTTGTTCGGGTTCAACCTCAGGTTGTACAACTTCAGACGGTCAAACAATTTCTGCAGATGATCAAGGTGTTCCTCCTCAGTTTGGTACCTTGCAATCATATCATCGACATACACTTCAATCTCATGGTGGATCATGTCATGAAATAAAGCAACCATGGCACGTTGGTAGGTTGCCCCAGCATTTTTCAACCCGAATGGCATGACCTTGTAGCAGAAGGTGCCCCACTGAGTAACAAAGGTAGTCTTTTCCATATCTTCAGGAGCCATCTTGATCTGATTATAACCTGAAAAACCATCCATGAAGGAGAACACCTTGTGCTGAGCAGTATTGTCAACCAAAACGTCGATGTGAGGCAAGGGGAAGTCATCCTTGGGGCTGGCCCTGTTCAGATCCCTGTAATCAACACACATTCTGACCTTACCATCTTTCTTTGGTACCGACACCACATTGGCAACCCACTGAGGGTAAGAAGTCACTGCAAGAAACCCTGCATCGAATTGCTTCATAACCTCAGCTTTGATCTTCTCGGACATCTCTGGACGCATACGGCGGACCTTTTGTTTTACCGGAGGACAGTCTTCCTTGGTAGGCAAATGATGGACCACGATGTCGGTATCCAACCCAGGCATGTCTTCGTAGGACCAGGAGAAGATCTCCACATAATCATGAAACATCTGAACCAACCGTTGTTTCACGCTGAGCTCCAGATTGGCACCAATCTTAACTTCCTTTATGTCTGCCTCAGTACCCAGATTTACCGTTTCCACTGGCTCTTCATGTGGCTGAATGGCCCTCTCTTCCTGGAGTAACAGTCTTGCAAGCTTGCCAGGCACTTTGCAATCATCTTCACCTTCGTCTTCGGCTAAGTTGATCGAATTTTCGAAGTCATAACTGGCAGTAGCAGAGTCGTTACCAGTGAGATCCAGAGTGGATTGGAACCTGTATGAGTGAGTGTGTGTAAATATAGCTGTTTTGCAATATATAAAGAAAGAAAGGGAGCACAAGGTTTGAAATGCGAAAAACGTCCAATGTCTTTATTCATGATATATGGAAATGACAAGTAATAAGCCCTCACAAATGAAGCCAACGGTGCCCCGGGTAAGACACCGGGCCATAAAGTTTCAACTTATTGTTCATTACAAATAAAAAACAAAGGAATTCATTACTACGTAACAAAAGTAACAGGTATGTGGTCCTTCGTGGTCCAATTGTTCAGTCCACCGTCAGTCGTCGGGTAGATCCAGCTATCAAACTCTGATTCCTCCACTTCGTCACCAATAGCATTCACTCCCGGGTTGGTGATGAACACGGGAGGTCTTCCGATCTTTGCTTTGCGTACAGTCCTCTGAGCCTCTGCAGTGAAACCCAGCCCAAACTTGTCAGTTTTAGGAGTAAAATCAGGGAGCCTTCCCCAGTTAGCACATTCACCTTTCTCAATTACAGCCCGGGCATCCTTCAAGGAGGCCATCTTCAAAGGAAAGTCTTCTCTGATTACTGTTTCTGCTGACGCCAATGTCGGAGGTACCTCTTCAAAATGTTGAAAGGGGGTTTCAATAAACTCCCCGTCCATCTCAATATACCGGAACGAGTTCAGATGACTAACCATGTATTCTTCCTCCCCCTGCACAGTAACAATCTTCCCTCTGACGGGGTATTTAAGCTTCTGGTGTAGAGTTGAGGTCACAACCCCAGCTTTGTGAATCCAAGGTCGACCCAGCAGACAAGAATAGGATGGACAAATGTCCATCACATAGAATGTTGAGTCAAAGACTTGAGAACCCACACGAATCAGAATGTCTACCTCACCATGTACCATCCTCTTCGACCCGTCAAAGGCTCGGACAATGATGTTACTAGGCTTCAACTCCAGGCCCTCACAATCCAACCGGTCTAAGGCCTTCTTGGGCAATACATTCATGGAAAAACCGGTGTCCACAAACACGTGTGCGAGAGTAGTGCCCCTGCATTCTATGGAGACATGCAGGGCATCATTGTGGTTCTTTCCCTTAGCGGTAAGATCAGCATCCGAGAATCCCAACCCATTGTCAGCGGTCAAGTTGGCCACACAGTCAGTAAATTGGTCCGCAGATGTCTCTTGTGGCACATGGGCCGTCTTCAGAAATGAAATCAGGGCCTTGGCATGGACCTCTGAGCACAACAACAATGACAGCATAGAGATCTTGGAGGGGGTATGCCCCAGCTGTTCAACGACGTTGAAGTCGCTCTTCTTGATGATTTTAAGGATTTCCTCCATCTCTTGCTGGGAGGCTTCAACATTGACAGTCTTCGGTGCCTCCATCCGGGCAGGCTCATCATCAATCCCTTTGCCCCGAGTATTAGATGACTCGGCAGCAGGGGTGGAAACTTGGTCAGAAGGGGAAACAGGCGCGCTTGCAGGCATAATTATAAGAGGTCTTCGGATAGCTGGTGGCGCAATGTCAGGCGAGAAGAGCCTGCCACTGCGAGTGACTTTAGCTGGACCAGTGATGTTACTGATGCCGGTAGCGGTGTTGAACTCTTGCTTCACTCTAAGTACATACACATCTGCCCCATAATGCCATGGGACAGCCTTGTCAGATTCATAGGGGAGGGGACCCGGAACAATAATAATAATAGGTGCAACAGACATGATTTTGACTGGCTTCCTCGGGGGAGCCTTGGTAGGATTGTTGAAAATTGTGATGACAGATACTTATTCAGTGGGAACAAAAGGAACAGCAGTCTTCTTGAATAAAATTTCTTTGCTATCCATCATGCTTTGGATGCCTGACTTCAGCAACGGACAACCAGCAGGGGAAACGACACACAGAAGGCAACCCTTGCTACAACCCAGAAATAAACCGGCCAGCAACAGGTTCCTCTTAACAGTCAACAGAGGGGTAGCAACATCATCCACAGAAATGGCATACAAGTCTTCCTCAATGGCATTTACTCCATGTTAGGGCATAGGAGCAGTCACAACGTTGGGCCTCTCGGGCGCCTCAAGCTGTATTTCCTTCGCATCAATAAGGTCCTGAACCTTATTTCTCAGGGCCCAGCAATCATCAGTAGAATGCCCCGGGCTATCGGAGTGATAAGCATAGCGGGCATTTGGATTATACTTCGGAGATGTGGTATTCACCACCTTCGGAGCTTCTCTGACGGTCACCAAGTTGGTCGATAGCAGCTGCGGCAAGATCTGCGACAAGGTCATACTCAGCCGAGTGAATTCTCTTCTGAGTCTCTCACTCCTTGGTTGGTTAGGTTGCCGAGGAGCGGCAGCAGGCTTTGCAATTACCACCGCGTTGACAGCTTGGCGGCGTTTTGGTTTATTCTGCCTTCTAGGCCCATACACAGCACTGGCTTCCTTTTTGAAAGGCTTCTTCTCAGAACTTGAGGACGCACCTTTCTGTATCTTTCCCGATTTCATACCAGCCTCTATCCTTTCCCCAATCAGAATGAGATCTGTAAACCCTGCAGATGAATTACCAATGAGATGATTGAAGAACGGCCCGGATAGGGTCCCCAAGAACATATCCACTAACTCACGATCGGTTAATGGTGGCTGCACCCTGCCAGCCAGGTCCCTCCACTTCTGCGCATACTCTTTAAAACCTTCTCCCGATCCTAGCAACATACCCTGGAGTTGGGTACGTGTAGGAGCGAGGTCGGCATTATACTGATACTGCTTGTAAAAAGCAGTAGCCAACTCCTCCCAGTTACGAACCTTGGTTCCATCCAGCTGATAGAACCATTCGAGATGAGTCCCTGAAAGACTCTCCTGGAAGAAGTGGATCCACAAGTTCTTGTCCACAGTATACGGTTGAATCTTCCGCACATAAGATCTGAGATGTAGCTTAGGGCAGGACGCCCCGTCATACTTTGCGAAAGATGGTGCTTTGAACTTGTGTGGGATCACCACACCAGAAGATAGACCCAAGTCTCCGAAATCCAAACCAGGCACTTGTTGAATTTCCATGGCGTTGAGACGATCTTCCAACTGCTTGTACTTGTCTCCAGCTGAAGGATACTGCTCCTCATTGAAATCAGTCTCGTTGTCAGAGACCACCGGACTAGGAACCCTTCCCCCCTGGGGACTGCCTTTTCCCACAGAAGAACCAGCTTGATCAACCTCATTCTGCAGTGTGTTACCAAACCTCCGGCTAGTGTTGAATAGTACAGTTCTCTTCTTTTTCTTCTTCTTGACCAGCAAAGCCTTCAATTCCTCCTGACCTTGGGCCAAACTCATGATCAGCTCTTGGAACTGGGCGTTCTGAGCCTGAAGGGCCTTGACGGACTGCTCGGTAGATGATTCAGGGTTCATGATGCTGAAATAAACAGCGAAGAACATTAAGCAACCTGAAAAGAAGAGTACCTGTTATGCACATGATGCATGATATGTGTTTATGCAATGCATTCAAGGGTTCAAAAGTTCAAATTTGTTGTAGACAAAAAGGAACACACGTTATCATTAAGAAATAATTGTTCAGTACATCAAGGCCTCATGGGAAAAACATTACAAAAGTGAATCAATCCCAAAAGACACTGCGCATCCTCTTTGGAGCAATGTAAGTGTTGAGAGTCTTTTCCTCGTGCAGGAGGCGGGTGAGCTCCAAGACCTTCTTCTCACTAGCATGTAGACTGTACTCAAGAGAATTCCGTTCTTCCTTAAGCTGGATCCAGCTCTTCTGCATTTCTTCCCAGGATGTAGGCATGTCAGGATGTTGAATGGTGTAGGATACCTCTCCTTCCAGAACTAGCTCTTTGATCACCGGGAGAACATGAGGATATGGTATCACTAACTTCTGGGAGCGGGCTCGTACCCACTTGAGATAAGGCTCCAACGGGATGGAATTCCTGTGCCCCAGTGTCTTGCTGGGCATCCTCCATGCTCTGATAAATCTCTGGCGAAGTCCTTGTGCATCGTCGTCGAAGTCAAAAACTATGTCAGGAATTAACATGTCATGAGGGCCGTCCCTCCGAGCATAACCAAACTATCTCCAAGCCAGACACGGGTTGTAAGTAATACCTCCTCTGATTCCAAGTAAAGGAACATTAGGAAACTCCCCGCAACGATCAATGATAGTGACATCCTCTCTGGACCGAGAGCACCAATGTATATCTGCATGTGTAAGAGTCATCACCCGTTGTGACCATCTCAAACCCCGCTCATTCTTCAAAACTGATTGTGTAAGATGCGAAATAAACCACCTTCCCAGGAGAGGAGTGCAGCACATAAGAACACCTCTTTTTCTCATGGTTCGAGTGTAACATGAGTGAAGGATGTCCCCAAGCAACGTAGGTATAGGATTCTTGGACATGAAGATCTTGACGGCACTGATATCTATAAGCTGATCTGGATTCGGGAACAAAACCAATCCATAGACAAGGAGAGCCACAACTTCTTCAAACGCTTGTAGGTCAAGGGAGTTCCAACATTCTTGGGCCTTCTCAAACAGAAACCTGGCTAAGAACCCTTTGATACCACTTCTAACTTCCCAATGTTCCTTGATGTCATATGGTTGTAAGCGTAAGGCTTTAGCAATCTCTTCAAGTTTGGGTTCCTTTTCCGTACCGTTGTAGGGTAGTTGACTAAGGTTAGGGATCTTCAGAAGCCGGGAGAACTCTTCCAAGGTAGGCACCAGTTGATAATCCAGGAAGGTAAAACAGTGGTGCAGAGGGTCAAAGAACTGGAACAGGACCTTTATCATATCTTCCTCAATGTTGGTGTTGACCAAGCTGATGAGTCTTCCATGCCTCTCACTGAAAGAAGAACTCTCGGGAATCCTGGATATAAGCTCCTTAAGCTGAGGAGGTATCCTTACAAGGCTGATCTGAATTGTCTTTCTGCGAATAGTTTCCATGTCCTACAAAACAAGAACAAAGATGAAGATTCAAACCCCTGAAACGGTTAGTCAATGCACATGATGCTGTATGATGTTATGATGCTATGATAAAACACACCACAAATATTCACAAGAAGCAAACATGATAGGGCACACAAGTCACACCACAACCCTTAGAGTTTAGGCCAGCATGTGGTCTAGGTATTACCCTCTTGAAGTTGGTGGGCTCAACCTGTCCTATCAGAAGTAACCGGGTTCTAAGGGTCCCAATATCATTGGATTGCTTTCATTGTTCATCGTTTCGATTTAGCCACTGAACTGGCGACCGAAATATTCCAAGAAAACAACCCTCAATTGAGTGTAGTATCGAGTATCAACCAACCTCGGACTGTACCAAAGTCAGTTATCTCACTACCCTAAAGAGGCCAAGATGGTTCAATTAAGGTTCCTAAGGTCAGTTGATGCTTCACGACACCACGCGGCGGCCCCGTACTCTCCTTGACTGGACTCAAGGGTTACCGGTACACACCAAAGTGCCACATCAACGTAGCAGACTGTTTCAACCATGTCGGTATACCCCGCACAGTTCCCTCACAGCCTTGTTGCTACTTTCTAAGAAGGTTTCCCCCAGATCCGGGTTAGGATCTATAGAACTCCCAAGACAGGCCCACAATTTAAAGCAAACAACTCAGACAATTGAAAACACAAGTGATCTTAGTCCTAAGGTACACCTCACTTTAAAAGAGTCCCCAGCAGAGTCGCCAGTTCTGTAATCGGTGGATTTAGAACTGACTGTTTAACGCTGGTTCGCGAAATGTCGCGGAAGCAAGAGTCGCCATCGTCTTTTATTTTCTCCAACATGGACAGGACAAAAGCACAACAAAATTCCTGATGAGATATTTTCTCGGTTCGGGAGGTAGATTTATAGAAAGGGAAGGTGTTAGCACCCTTTTTATCCATGGTTATCCATGGGCTCTTAGATACTTTCTCATTGTGTTTTCAAAATGTTTGCTTTTCAATTGTGAGGGGGTTTGAAAAAAGTTTCGTTTAAAGATTTCAGAATGACTCTTGTATCAGTCCTCAAGAGTGTTTGAAAAATTGTTTTTGAAAGCTTTTTGAAAGTGTCGGTGTGAAAAGAGTTTTGATTTGTTTTGAATAGAGCAAGTATCTATGAGTCATCTACCTACCCTAAGGAATTAGGCTGTGTAAATGTCCTTAAGGTAGTGCCATCCCACCATTGAGAGATAGGTAGCACCACCATTAGAGGTGTTCGGGTCAATTCGTTTATAGGGACAGTGTGGTCACCAGAGCAACAGTAGGACACCTTAGAAGCTACCCTTATGCCATTGATCATGGACATAAGGACTTACTAAAACGTCCTATACTCGACGTCCACGTTTCGAAGGTAAGGCAACAGTGAGGCGTACCCTAGAAGTGGTGTGTGAATTTGTGTGTTGTTTTCAGTTTAACAGTTATCTTTGATTATTGTATTGTGAGCTACGAGTTATTTTTAATTAGCCATACATTCTTTCATGCAATTAGAATTTAAAAGTGCGGAAATTTAAATACGGAAAGATAAATCCTACGCTATTACAAGGCGCGGGTCTATACATCCCCAAAATACAAAGACCCGTTTGGTAAAAGATGCGGAAAGTAAATAAATTCCTAATTACTATTACATGGCTTGAACAGTTACATAATATTCACAAAGGAAAATAAGAATAAATGCGCGAAAGAATTAAAGTTGAACGTTCGAGGGCGTTGGACCCTTTTGAAATTAAATTGAATTAAAAGTTAATTAATTATTTTATTAAAAGAAAAGAAATGTTTTTTATGTTCTTGGTATTTAATGAAAATGAAGAAAATTGAAAATCAAGAGAAACCCTAATTCTAAGTTGTTTTTAATTATTAATGAAACATATTAAAGTTTAACTTAATTTACTAAATAATTAATGTACATGTTTATTTACAAAAATATTTAGTAATTAATAATAATAATAATGATGAGAAAATTATTTATTAAAAAAAGATGAAAAGGTTAAAAAAACCTAATTTCTACATATTTTAATTTATTTAAGAAAAAGATTAAAGTTTTAAAACCTAATTTACTAAATTAATGGTTAAAGTTTATTTACAAAAAATAATAATGGTGAAATTAATATTAATAAACATTTTTTTGATTTTTCTGTATTTTATATTATGAAAAGTTATTTTATGGAATTAAAAGAAATAACTAAAACATTAAAAAGAATTAAAAGAAAATCAAATAAAAAAAATAAAAATGATGCAAACCATGGGGGGTATCAAGCCCATTTAGGAGGTTTTTTGGTAGCAATTTGGCCCACTGTATCAAAGCCTTTTTTGACTTTCCATGTTCAGGTGTATGACTGTTGACTGGAGTGCATCATAGAATTCACGTTCTGGCCATTGGATGGGATCTTCTGGCCACTTGGCAGGCACAAGCATGAACGTGCATGGTGAGCAATGGAATGAGTGCTACACAGGAAAGCATTGAAACAAAAATTATGGATTAAATGGGGGACCTGGGAATCGAACCCAGGTCCCAATGCCTGCAGGACAACTCATCTACCAACTCAACTATCGCGTGCGTTTGTATACACAATGGACAATAAATATTATAAAAAAACAACGCTAGTGATATAAAACAAAGAAAAAAAACGCGCCAGCTTTTGAATTGCCCTATCACATGAAGACACGCATGCTTCGTCTTCGTTTTTCCTATAAACGCAAAACAAGTAGCGGGGGTTTTAAACCCCCACTAAACACAGCCATGAAAAAATAGCGATTAGCACATGCTTTAACATAAATTGAGCGCGAGGTCATTGTTGAATCAGGTTTCTTGCCACGAATTCGTCCATGTATGTTCGAAGGTCTAATTTTACCATATGTAAGAACCCCTAATTTTTGAGCTCTGAAACCCTAAAACACGTTAATGGTGAATCATGATACAGGGCCTCATAATGCAATTGAATTATATCATTAGCTTCAGAAGGTTAACATTAGTATAAATCAATCAATAAAACACATGAATAATGCATGGAAATTAAAATACGATTATGGACATATTTATGAAAAGTGTGACTCTGTTCTACCAATTCTTGGAGTATGGAGACTGGAAAGTGATTGCTACACGTTCAAGGGAGTCTCAGCAAGAGTTTGGAATAGGTTTTAGGCTTTGAATCGTGCTCTAACTGTGATTTCAGATTCCAAGTTTATGGTAAAAATTTGCAATTTGGTTCTATGCTTGTGAGCCTTTTTTCGTGTCTGCTTGAATAGGGTTGAGTTGTGCCTTTGTACATGAAGCAAATTAGGTCAAGAAAACAAGCCCAAAGTCCATGTATTAATGTTTTCAATATTTGATTTTTCCATATCTTTTTTTCAATCTTTTTGCCATGAAAACCATGCCAATTATGGAAGATTTGGTCTTGTTGATTGATGCACGATTTGCCACTTTGCCCTAGTTTGATTTGCTGCACAAAAAAGATTTAAAAGGCATGATTTGATATTTTTCTCATATTTAAAACTAATTAAATGAATAAATAAGAATAAAAATTCAATTAATTAATTAAAAATAATAAAATAAATCCCTTTGAGCTTAATGGGTCGTGCATATGCTTTGGGTAATGATTCATGGAAGAATTTGTGGCCCATTAGCAATTTTGAAGCTTTTGAAGCAAAGTTGACTTTTCAAAGTTCCCAAAAATTTCCCAACTTCTCCAAGGCATATCTTGCTCAATTTTGAAGCTATGAACATGTTCTTGGACATTTTGGAAATGTCTTGAAGTCCTCTAACCAATGCCTTTGGTCCCATGTCATTTTGATTTACCAATCTCAAGTTATGGTCTTTGACTTAAAGTGCCTTTTTGTTGACTTTTGAAAATGACCTATAATGTTGAAATTGATAACTTTTTTTGAGAGCATTTCTTGGACTTGAAGTGTGAAGATGAGTTGTAGGAGATGTCATTCTCTTCAAAATGAGCTTTGGATGGGATTTTTCTGATAAACCATGAGGAAGTTATGCCCTGGTCAATTTGCAGTTGACTTTTTCAACTGTCCAAAAATAGAAACTTTTGCATCTTGAGACTTTTTGAGCCATTCTTTGAGAATCATGATCAAGAATTGATCAAATTATGTTTGTGGCTTCAAAATAAGATGTTGACCAAAAATTTTAACTTTTGACTGTCAAATGACCATTTTTCCCTTGCAGTTGACTGTGGAGCATTTAGGGTTTCTGACTGTGCAATTTGATGCTGTGAGTCTTGAAACTTGACATATGGATGCTTGGCAATGTATATGGGCATATGGGACTTGATTGGACCCTTAGAAACCTCAATTTCTTTGTCAGAACCAAAACCCTAATTTTGACTGTATTAGGAGGCCATTAGACTGTGCAATCCTTGAGAGATTTTGAACCTTGATCTTGGCAAATCTTGAAGAGTATGAGAGGGAAAATTTTGGGGTACAATACTTCTTATCCTCCTCAGTACCCAAGTTTACTGTCTAAACTGGCTCTTCATGAGGATGTATTGCCCTTTCCTCTTGTTGTAATAGTCTAGCAATCTTTCCTGGTACTTCACAATCTTTCTCACCTTCGTCCTCGGCTTGGTAGATCGGATTTTCAAAGTTATAATTGGTGTTGTACCCCAAAATTTGCCCTCCCATATTTCTCAAAACATTTCAAGAAAAATTCACAAGTCCAACCTGGCGCGTCATATTCAGGTATTCTTTCGCCAAGATATCTCTGATAACGTATTCTCAAATTCAGGTTCGGCTCAAGAGTCAATTCTTTAAAGAAGGTATCCGAATGTGTGAGTTTTCTTGAAGAAATATAGTGAAAAAGTGTGCTGAAAGTGCAGTTTTTACGCGCTAAAAAATTCATAACTTGAAGATCGTGGCTCGTTTTGAACCCGTTCCGGTGGCCAAAATTCTGTCTTGACATTATCTACGTTTTCATCTCTCACGGCTGGAAGCCAATTTCGATCATAAGGTCTTCAAAAATGTGGATTTATCAAGTATTTTCATACAGAAAATTTGTGACAGAAGTTTATTTGCGTCATGTTTAGAAAATCATAACTTGGTCGATTTTCATCGTATCGAGCTGGTTCCGGCGCCAAAATTTCACAAATTGAGTTGACTACATTTTCACAGAAGGTATTGAGTTCAAACGGTATTCAAAAGGCCTTCGTTTTTTGCTCAGAGTGCGTGACACGCTGAAAATCCTGAATGCTGAATATTATTTCATCTGAGCCGAAACTTCGAAAATTCATAACTCGGTCAATTTTTATCGGATTGGACTCATATTTTTACACAAGGTCCCTGACTTGTAGATCTACAACTTTGCTTCAAAAGTCGAGACCAAATTATGCACCGATCAATACCAGTTTTTTATTGAAGAACGTGTCAGAGTCGACACTGGAGCCCAAAATAAGTTTCTCTGAGCTGAAACTTCAAAAATTCATAACTAATTCACCGTTTATCCGATTGAGTCGATTTTCGGACAGGAGTTAGTTCTCGATGCCGGCTACATTTTGTTTTCACATTTCAACTTCAAAAAATGCACTTAAGTCCCTGCGATTTAGCCTGAAAAGTGACGAATTCAAGTGAATATTGGAGACCCAATTGCACATTCAAAGCCCATTTGCTTTACCCTAATTTTCATTATATAATCACCTTCTTTTCACACAAACCGAAGAGGAGGAAAAGAGAGAAAAAAACCTTGTCACAACACTGTTAGAATATTAAATTCTTTCAAGAACCCTAAAACCTTGAAATCCTTATTACAAATCCCTCTCTCACTAAAAACAAGCCATCACAGTTACAAACCAATACCTCACTACTTCTTTAGTAAGGATAAGGCTGGCTTGATCTCCATGATCCTAATTTTCCAGTAAGGCATAAAAGCATTCAGGTCACTAATTTTCCAGTAAGGGTAAGATTGATTTGATCTCCATGATCAAAAGGGTATAATCATTCATACATGTCATATTGTGCCTAAACATTAAATTTCTTCATATATTGGCTTTATTTTCATTTTATGATTTTATTTAATGTGTTCATGAGATTCAACACTGCAGATTTAGACAAGATCTCATGCAGGTTCATTAAGGAACGTTGAGGCCAAAACACAAATGGCCAAAAGCCAAAAGCCAAATGGCCAAAGTAGAACAACTTATGCATGATGAGGCCAGAACACAAATGGTCAAACCACTTCAATTCACCTCCAAAAAGGGCCAGATACCCCCCATGGTTTGCATCATTTTTATTTTTTATTTGATTTTTCTTTTTCATTCTTTTAATTGTTTTAATTGTTTTCTTTAAATTCATGAATTAATTTTTATAATATAAAACCAGAAAATCAAAAACTAAGAATATGTTAATTAATTTATTTATTATATATTTTTGTAAATAAATGTTAAATAATTAATTTAGTTAAATTAGGTTTTAAAACTTAAGTCTTTTTCTTAACAAATTAAAATATGTAGAAATTAGGGTTTTTAACTTTTCATCATCTTTTTAATAAATAATGTTTTCTTATTATTATTATTGTTATTAATTATTAAATATTTTTGTAAATAAACATGTACATTAAATATTTAGTAAATTAGGTTAAACTTTAACATTTTCATTAATAATTAAAAAAACTTAGAATTAGAGTTTCTTTTAATTTTAATTTTCTTTATTTCATAAATACAAAAAAACTAAAAAACATTTCTTTCCTTTTATTAAATAATTAATTAGCTTTTTAAATTCATTTAATTTCTTTAAAGGGTCCAACGCCCTCGAACGTTCTATTTTTATTTCTTTCGCACATTTATTTTCTTTCAAATATTATGTAATTGCTCAAGCCATGTAACTCGGACATTTTATATTTCCCGCATTTTATTTCTTTATTTTATGTCAAATCGGGTCCTGGTTTAATTTGGCGATGTGGTCCCGCGCCTTTGTAATAGTTTAGGAACTTTATATTTCTCGCAATTTTTAACTATTAATAATGACATGGAAGAATGAATGATAAAATAAAAACAAACGCATAGATCACTTTGACAAAAGACAAAAATAAATGAAAACGACACACAAATCACACACCACCCCTAGGGTACGCCTCACTGTTACCTTGCCTCGAAAGGTGATCGTCGAGTAGAGGATGTCTTAGTAAGTCCTCATGATCCGGGAACCTGGCATGAGGGTAGCTTCTAAGGTGTCTTCCCATTGCTCTGGTGATCACCATGTCCCGAACCTCGAATTGACCCGAACACCTCCAACGGTGGTGCTACCTACCTCTCAATGGTGGGATGGCACTACTTTAAAGGACATTTACACAGACGAATTCCTTAGGGTAGGTAGACGACTCTAGATACTTGCTCTAAATTTCAAAACAAATTCAAAAATACTTTTCACACCAACACATTTTCAAAAAGCTTTCGAAAGCAACTTTTCAAACACTCTTGAGGACCGATACAAGAGTCGAACTGAAATTTTCAAAGAAACTTTTTTAAAAACCCACAGTTGAAAAGCAAACAAACCATTTTTTGAAAACACAATGAGCAAGTATCTAAGAGCCCATGGATAACCATGGATAGAAAGGGTGCTAACACCTTCCCTTTCTATAACCTACCTCCCGAACCGAGAGCAATCTCTATAAGGAATTTTTCTGTGCTTTTGTCCTTTCCATTTGGAGAAAATAAAAGACGGTGGCGACTCTTGCTTACCGTGACATTTCGCGAACCAGCGTTAAACAGTCAGTTCCAGATCCACCGATCACAGAACTGGCGACTCTGCTGGGGATAGAACTTAAAGTGAGGTGTACCTTAGGGTTAGTTCATAACTGTGTTTTCAATTGTATTGACTGGTCTGCTTTAAACTTGTGGGTTGCATCGGAGTTACATAGATCCTAACCCAGATCTGGGGATACCCTGTTTAGGTAGCATAAGCTGTGAGGGACCTGTCCGACGTATACCGACATGGGTGAAGAAGTGGCTACGTTGGTGTGGCGCCTTGGTCTATACCGATATCCCTCGTGTTGAAACGGGGAGAATATGGGTCTTCTGAGGAGTCATTAAGCACCAACAAACCTTAGAACCTTAAATGACCCAACTTGGCCATTAGAACAGTAGCAGTATGCTACGCCCATTGAGGCTAAACTCTCGTGATGGTTCTGGCTGCAAGAAAAGATTGCGATGCTGGAGTTATGACCGATTGAGGGTAGTCAATGATGTTGGGATCCTCTAAGAACCCGGTTACTTTGATAGGACAGGTATGAACCAACAAACTGAAAGAGGGTAATACCCAGACCCCATGCTGGCTTAAACTCTAAGGGTTTCTCTTGTGTGACTTGTGTGCCTTCGTACTTGACTACTTGCATGCTTTATCTGACACATGAACTACTTGCAGGTTTTGTCCTTAATGGGGACCCCGGACAGGGTTACTGAGTTTACTTGCAGGTTTTGTTTATAGTCCTTAATTGGGACTCATAACAGGGTATACTAAGTTTCTTGCAGGTTTTGGTTTGCAGTCCTTAATTAGGGACTCATAACAGGGTTACCTACATTACCCCATGCATACCATAACATCATACCATTGCATACATCCTAATCCATTTCAAGGATCTCAAGGGCTTGTGATGCAGGTCGTGATGAATCAAACGCCCAGCAAGGGGCAAAGAGGATTTATTTTCCTCTAGACAAAGTTGTCAGGGGCTATGACCCACTGGATATGGTGAGCTCTTGACCCTTGAAGAAGGACTCTCAACAATATGAAGTGCCTTCAATCAAGCCACCAGTTACCAGATGCTAATAATTTTTCTTGTTTACCCCGCGAGGTCCTTGAAAACATTACATGTATATGTCATACATATCATTGTATAACAGGTACCCTTTTGACAGGTCACTTACCATCTGCGATGTTTATTTCAGCAATGGCTTCCCAACAAGATAACCAGGACCTTCTTGCTCAAGAGACTCGGTTCGGGGAAATCCTCCTGAATCTATCCAAGGGGCAGGAGGAGCTAAGGACACTTCTCATGGAGACTTTGGTCAGGAACAGCGTTGAGGACGAACGGCTGAAACACTTGCAAGCTGAAATGGATGCAATGAAAGCCCAAATGCTGGGGCAGGGGATTTCCATTAAAGGGTTAGCTCAAAGACAAGAAGAGCTCGGAGTTCTCATCAACCAACTGCTTCAGAATAACCAACTGGGGAAAACGTCTAAGGGTAAAAAGCCAGTCATCGTTCAACCACCTTTGAGACAAGGAGATAAGGGGAGAGCTCCTCAAATAGCTCCAGTATCACAAATTCAGCATCAACCTCACCGGCTTCAGCCAGATAAGTCCAGGAGGCAATTCAACCCGCTCAACATGTCGTTGTTCCAAGCTTTACAACACTTGTTGAGGTTGAATCTGATCACATTAAGGGCTCATCCCCGGAACCCCAACACAGCATCTCCTGTCTATGGTCCCAATAAAAGGTGTGCCTACCACTCTGCCTGTCCAGGACATGATACAAATGAGTGTTGGGCTCTGAAGAACAAGATCCAGGACCTGATTGATGATGGGGCATTGGAGTTCACACAAGATGATCAGGCTGAATTTTTCTACTATCCCTCCAAGACTCACCAGTTGAAGTAACAGGCCCTAAGAAGAGAAAACTTTTGTTTGTTCGAATGTTCAAGCTGTAATTTTCTCTTGTTCAAACATTTACTCGTTGTTAAACATCGTTATTTCATTAATGCATCGCATATGTCTGTTTTGAAGCAATATATTCGTATTCACTATATGCAAATTATTTTCATATTTTTTCTGATATCAACTCTCATTAATTCTAAGCCTCTTGAGGGAGGATGACGAAAACGATACCATAATCTACAGTATGCTTTTGAACAGACCCCGCTGATGAGGTACATGCATTGTTTCAATCCCTAAACACTGGAGTTATAAGAAAGATAATCCCTCGTCAACCCCTCTGAGCCAAAGAAGTAGGAGTTTTTCTTGTCGAAAATTAAAACCCTTTATCATAACCTGGGGCAGGGTAGTTTCTCAGTTGATCCAAGTGCATAACAAATGGCACCAAAGAAGTCCTTACAAAACGAAGAAAGACAGTGATGGTTCCGAATAATCAATAAAGAAAGGCAGTCATTATCTCAAAAAAAAAAAAAACATTAAGTCAAAACCCATGAAGGAGACTTACAAAACTGGGGCATCCCGCTGACTGTGATTCCAAAAAAGGAAACAGTTCAGGCAAAAAAAGAAAGGGATAACAAAAATCAAAAAAAGAAAGAGGTCCTACAAACCCTCAGCAAAAAAGGAGATGAATGCCTATTCAAATAAACGTTCAATATCTGAACCATCATTGGAACATCAGGACAAAAACTCAAATAAGGTCAAACGCACGATCAGCTGAGTTTAGGTTTGGAGAACATCACGAAGAGCGGGTGGGTACAAATAAAATTTGAGCCTTTATCCTTTGTTTCTTAAACCGTGAACCAGGCCACGTTATAACCCTTAAAAGTCCTAGCTGAAGCATGGGTTAGTTCGAAAGCATATTGTTACGAAAGGTATCCTGACTCCTTAAGGCCTATGGTAAATACGGAGTTGACATCACGTTTTACAAACATTCACTTGTTTTATAAAAAGAATGTATTTTCAAAAATCTTCAAGACAGACGTAAGCTTTGCATTTTTGACATAACTTTGTTTGCATATGTCTTTTTGGTTGAACAACAGGAAATTCGCACGATGAATACCTAGCGAACAAAAGCACTTCCAATCAAGGGGCAGACCTGATCATGGTCTATCATCTGGGGCAATCCAATCAAGATTCGGAGAATCTCTCAAAGGCCAAATAGCCTGGGGCAAATCTCCGCCTGAGTCACTTGGGGGCATTCCAGCAACAAATCTTGCCTGATCAAACACCTTCTGATGGCATGACAAAACACTTCTGACAGGGGCAATTCCCTACATCTTGAGGACACGGACATAGTCGAAAAAATACTGCGTATAATCAAAGACCCGCTAGGTTGACATACCTAGGCAAAAGTAAGGGCTTCCCGGCGAACCAAAAGGGTTCGGGCAAAATGAAGGGATGAAATGAAAAAAATCTGTACACCCGGCAAGTCGAAAACCTGAAAAGGCGACTTGGGAAAAAATGGGTATCCCGGTGGACTGAAAACCCGAAAGGGCGGTCCAGGCAAAAGTTAGGGATCAAAGCGTACGACTATGTCCTGTCATCTTGTCACCTGCCTACCTGAAGAAGGTTTAACCCTCAACAATTATCAGCATCCCACAGGTGCCTCCCCCATAGAAACAGGGGCAATAATGGGTGGTATAAGTAATCTGATTGTTCTGTCCTCCAAGGTATCAAGGTAAGTTCCGTTGAAGAACATAACCAATACAGTTCAATACTCCCCAAGAGAGTCCAATCCAGTTTCCCCAAGAAAGTTGGAATCCATCTCTCCAAGCAGTAAGCTTATCCCCAATAGATTCTGGAAGCTTATCCTCGCAGAGCACGAACGCGTCTCCCGGCTTTATTCAAAGAGTTATTTCCTTACTAGGATATAACTGGGTTATCCTCAGCCAAAGCCACGGAAAGAGCGTCCTCGACGGAGTCTTCTTATCCCCAGCGAAGTCTATCAGCACTTCCAACACAACAAGGGTATCCCCGGAAAGTTATTATCAACAGCTTAACAAAGTACCTCTCTCCCCACAGAGTATTGCTTCCCAGCAAGATCGTTAGAGTACTTTTCTCCCCGCAGAGTAATTCATTCGCCAAGTTTATTTCCCAACGGAGTCATCTTCTCCTACCGGTATTCTTGCAACTATCATCCCCAGCAGAAGCAATAAATCAATACTTCAACATCAGCCCAGGAGCGACTTCCCGGCACCCGTCAAGGATTTATTTTCCCAAGACGAAAACATACATTCATAAACATCACATTTTCATTACAGCATGCATATACGCATCATATCTTACAAACCTCATTTATATTGAGAACATCATTGCTTGATCCATATCATGCATTGCATATGACTGACCTTTACCTTTCAGGAAAGATTCAGTTAAGTTCTCAAGCTACATTCCAAGACCTTGTCTGGTTCAGTTAAATTGACTCCAAAGATTTTCCTGGTTATTATCCAGTCAAAGGCGTTCTCTGGTCTAGTTAAACCGACTCCTAAAGGTTTTTCTTTTGAAGACTCAGTTGAAGACTCCAAAGACCTTGTCAGGTTCAGTTAAATCGACTCCAAAGATTTTCCTGGTTATTATCCAGTCAAAGGCGTTCTCTGGTCCAGTTAAACCGACTCCTAAAGGTTTTTCTTTTGAAGACCCAGTTGAAGACTCCAAAGACCTTGCCTGGTTCAGTTAAATCGACTCCAAAGATTTTCCTGGTTATTATCCAGTCAAAGGCGTTCTCTGGTCTAGTTAAACCGACTCCTAAAGGTTTTTCTTTTGAAGACTCAGTTGAAGACTCCAAAGACCTTGCCTGGTTCAATTAAATCGACTCCAAAGATTTTCCTGGTTATTATCCAGTCAAAGGCGTTCTCTGGTCTAGTTAAACCGACTCCTAAAGGTTTTTCTTTTGAAGACTCAGTTGAAGACTCCAAAGACCTTGTCTGGTTCAGTTAAATCGACTCCCAAAGATTTTCCTGGTTATTATCCAGTCAAAGGCCTTCTCTGGATCAGTCAGATCGACTCCAAATATCTCCCTGTTTCTTATCCAGTTGAAGACATTCAAGACCTAGACAGGTTCAGTTAAATCGACTCCAAAGATTTCTCTGTTTCTTCTCCAGTCAAAGGCCTTCTCTGGTTCAGTCAGATCGACTCCAAAGATTTCTTATCCAGTCCAAGGCCTTCTCTAGTCCAGCTAAATCGACCCCAAACAGATTTTTCTGATAAAGACCCAGTTGAAGACATTCCAAGACCTAGACCGGTTCAGTTAATCGACTCCAAAGATTTCTTATCCAGTCCAAGGCCTTCTCTAGTCCAGTTAAATCGACCCCAAACAGATTTTTCTGATGAAGATTCAGTAGAAGTTATCCAAGGTTTTCTCAATGATTGCTATTGAGGTTGTAATCGCCTATGGTTCTCTCCCCGATACTGCGGAGATGATAATTCCATCCAAGGTTTTCTCAATGATTGCTATTGAGGTTGTAATCGCCTATGGTTCTCTCCCCGATACTGCGGAGATGATAATTCCATCCAAGGTTTTCTCACTGATTGCTATTGAGGTTGTAATCGCCTATGGTTCTCTCCCCGATACTGCGGAGATGGTAATTCCCACCAAGATTCTCTCAATGATTGCTATTGAGGTTGTAGTCGCCTATGGTTCTCTCCCCGATCCTGCGGAGGTGGTAATCCCAGGCTTTCGCTCAACGATTGCTGTTGAAGTTGAAGTTATCCAAGACTCTCTCAATGATTGCTGTTGAGGTTGTAGTCGCCTATTGGTTCTCTCCCCGATACTGCGGAGGTGGTAATCCCAGATTTCGCTCAACGATTGCTGTTGAAGTTGAAGTTATCCATGGTTCTCTCCCTGATCCTGCGGAGGTGGTAATCCCAGATTTCGCTCAATGATTGCTGTTGAAGTTGAAGTTATCCAAGGTTCTCTCACCGTTCCTGTGGAGGTAGTAGCCATCCCTGGTTCATTCATCACCATTTGAAGCTCCAGATCCAGCTCCTGTAACCAGTCAGGACACATCTACAAAGAGTCTGAAGACCAGCTCCTGTAACGGGTCAGGTAATCTTTTTCTTTTGCAGGTACGCAAGTTCTCGCTAAGGAATCTCTTACGCGATCAACATCCAGATGGCATCTATAAGCCCATCCACCATCTTCCAGCATCTCTCAGCATGGCATCTATAAGCCCATCATCCTATCCATCAATCTCCAAATGGCATCTATAAGCCCATTCCCATCATCACACTGCTACTATGTGAGCGCAAATTTCTGGGCACTCTAGTGTTCAATCATCTTCCACCTTCGGATTACGAAAGGCACGTCAGCCAATCTGCATCCTCAGGTTTAAGAAGATTGAACAGGGGCAACTGTTGTACCCCAAAATTTGCCATCCCATATTTCTCAAAACATTTCAAGAAAAATTCACAAGTCCAATCTGGCGCGTCATATTCAGGTATTCTTTCGCCAAGATATCTCTGATAACGTATTCTCAAATTCAGGTTCGGCTCAAGAGTCAATTCTTTAAAGAAGGTATCCGAATGTGTGAGTTTTCTTGAAGAAATATAGTGAAAAAGTGTGCTGAAAGTGCAGTTTTTACGCGCTAAAAAATTCATAACTTGAAGATCGTGGCTCGTTTTGAACCCGTTCCGGTGGCCAAAATTCTGTCTTGACATTATCTACGTTTTCATCTCTCACGGCTGGAAGCCAATTTCGATCATAAGGTCTTCAAAAATGTGGATTTATCAAGTATTTTCATACAGAAAATTTGTGACAGAAGTTTATTTGCGTCATGTTTAGAAAATCATAACTTGGTCGATTTTCATCGTATCGAGCTGGTTCTGGCGCCAAAATTTCACAAATTGAGTTGACTACATTTTCACAGAAGGTATTGAGTTCAAACGGTATTCAAAAGGCCTTCGTTTTTTGCTCAGAGTGCGTGACACGCTGAAAATCCTGAATGCTGAATATTATTTTATCTGAGCCGAAACTTCGAAAATTCATAACTCGGTCAATTTTTATCGGATTGGACTCATATTTTTACACAAGGTCCCTGACTTGTAGATCTACAACTTTGCTTCAAAAGTCGAGACCAAATTATGCACCGATCAATACCAGTTTTTTATTGAAGAACGTGTCAGAGTCGACACTGGAGCCCAAAATAAGTTTGTCTGAGCTGAAACTTCAAAAATTCATAACTAATTCACCATTTATCCGATTGAGTCGATTTTCGGATAGGAGTTAGTTCTCGATGCCGGCTACATTTTGTTTTCACATTTCAACTTCAAAAAATGCACTTAAGTCCCTGCGATTTAGCCTGGAAAGTGACGAATTCAAGTGAATATTGGAGGCCCAATTGCACATTCAAAGCCCATTTGCTTTACCCTAATTTTCATTATATAATCACCTTCTTTTGACACAAACCGAAGAGGAGGAAAAGAGAGAAAAAAACCTTGCCACAACACTGTTAGAATATCAAATTCTTTCAAGAACCCTAAAACCTTGAAATCCTTATTACAAATCCCTCTCTCACTAAAAACAAGCCATCACAGTTACAAACCAATACCTCACTACTTCTTTAGTAAGGATAAGGCTGGCTTGATCTCCATGATCCTAATTTTCCAGTAAGGCATAAAAGCATTCAGGTCACTAATTTTCCAGTAAGGGTAAGATTGATTTGATCTCCATGATCAAAAGGGTATAATCATTCATACATGCCATATTGTGCCTAAACATTAAATTTCTTCATATATTGGCTTTATTTTCATTTTATGATTTTATTTAATGTGTTCATGAGATTCAACACTGCAGATTTAGACAAGATCCCATGCAGGTTCATTAAGGAACGTTGAGGCCAAAACACAAATGGCCAAAAGCCAAAAGCCAAATGGCCAAAGTAGAACAACTTATGCATGATGAGGCCAAAACACAAATGGCCAAAAGCCAAAAGCCAAATGGCCAAAGTAGAACAACTTATGCATGATGAGGCCAAAACACAAATGGTCAAACCACTTCAATTCACCTCCAAAAAGGGCCAGACACCCCCCATGGTTTGCATCATTTTTATTTTTTATTTGATTTTTCTTTTTCATTCTTTTAATTGTTTTAATTGTTTTCTTTAAATTCATGAATTAATTTTTATAATATAAAACCAGAAAATCAAAAACTAAGAATATGTTAATTAATTTACTTATTAAATATTTTTGTAAATAAATGTTAAATAATTAATTTAGTTAAATTAGGTTTTAAAACTTAAGTCTTTTTCTTAACAAATTAAAATATGTAGAAATTAAGGTTTTTAACTTTTCATCATCTTTTTAATAAATAATTTTTTCTTATTATTATTGTTATTAATTATTAAATATTTTTGTAAATAAACATGTACATTAAATATTTAGTAAATTAGGTTAAACTTTAACATTTTCATTAATAATTAAAAAAACTTAGAATTAGAGTTTCTTTTAATTTTAATTTTCTTTATTTCATAAATACAAAAAAACTAAAAAACATTTCTTTCCTTTTATTAAATAATTAATTAGCTTTTTAATTTCATTTAATTTCTTTAAAGGGTCCAACGCCCTCGAACGTTCTATTTTTATTTCTTTCGCACATTTATTTTCTTTCAAATATTATGTAATTGCTCAAGTCATGTAACTCGGACATTTTATATTTCCCGCATTTTATTTCTTTATTTTATGTCAAATCGGGTCCTGGTTTAATTTGGCGATGTGGACCCGCGCCTTTGTAATAGTTTAGGAACTTTATATTTCTCGCAATTTTTAACTATTAATAATGACATGCAAGAATGAATGATAAAATAAGAACAAACGCATAGATCACTTTGACAAAAGACAACAATAAATGAAAACGACACACAAATCACATACCACCCCTAGGGTACGCCTCACTGTTGCCTTGCCTCGAAAGGTGATCGTCGAGTAGAGGATGTCTTAGTAAGTACTCATGATCCGGGAACCTGGCATGAGGGTAGCTTCTAAGGTGTCTTCCCATTGCTCTGGTGATCACCATGTCCCGAACCTCGAATTGACCCGAACACCTCCAACGGTGGTGCTACCTACCTCTCAATGGTGGGATGGCACTACTTTAAAGGACATTTACACAGACGAATTCCTTAGGGTAGGTAGACGACTCTAGATACTTGCTCTAAATTTCAAAACAAATTCAAAAATACTTTTCACACCAACACATTTTCAAAAAGCTTTCGAAAGCAACTTTTCAAACACTCTTGAGGACCGATACAAGAGTCGAACTGAAATTTTCAAAGAAACTTTTTTAAAAACCCACAGTTGAAAAGCAAACAAACCATTTTTTGAAAACACAATGAGCAAGTATCTAAGAGCCCATGGATAACCATGGATAGAAAGGGTGCTAACACCTTCCCTTTCTATAACCTACCTCCCGAACCGAGAGCAATCTCTATAAGGAATTTTTCTGTGCTTTTGTCCTTTCCATTTGGAGAAAATAAAAGACGGTGGCGACTCTTGCTTACCGCGACATTTCGCGAACCAGCGTTAAACAGTCAGTTCCAGATCCACCGATCACAATTGGCAATAGCAGAACCGATATCAATGGGATCCAGAGTGGATGGGGATCTGCAGTTTGATATATGGGTGTGTAAGAGAGCATAGATATTTTTGATAAAATAAAAGCAGAAAAGAAAGTTAGAGAGCGTAAAATTTGTATGCAAAAAGTGCAATGATTTATTAATAGCATATGAATATGAAGTAATAACCCTCACAAATAGATTATTGTGCCTCGAGTACAGCACAAGGCTTTAGAGTTTAAATTTTTTAAATATTACAAATTCCAAAAACAAAAAGACAATTACTCCTGAATAAAAGTAATGAGAACAAAATCCGTGGCCTCCTAACTGTTTAGTCCACAGCTGATAGTTGGGAAGATCCACTTGTCCATGTCGCAGTTACCGTCAGCATCTTCTGTAGCAGAAACAACATCAATACCACTGACTCCTGATCATGCTTGGGCATTGGTGCAGTTATGACGTTGGGGGTTTTAGGAGGATCAAAATCAATCTCCTTTGCCTCAATGAGATCTTGCACTTTGTTCTTCAGATCCCAACAATCATTTGTATCATGCCCTGGACTGTCAGGGTGGTAGGCACATCGAGCATTTGGGTTGTACGGGGAGATGCAGTATTTGGATTTTTAGGGGCCTCTTTTAGAGTGACCAGATTAGACTTCAACAAGTGTGGCAAAACCTGAGATAAAGTCATGTTGATCCGGGTGAACTGTCTTCTGGGTGCATCCTGTCTATGTTAATTGTTTTGTTGTTAATATGACGCAGGGTTGGAGATTATCACAGCTCCTACCATTGGACGGTGTTCAGTTTTGCTTTGATTTCTCTGGCCATAAGCAGCACTGACCTCTTTATTTCCAGTGAAGGATTTCTTAATTGTACTTGAAGATGCATCCCTCTGAATCTTACTACTCTTGATACCCGCTTCTACTTGTTCCCAGTTAATATCAGCTTAGTAAACCCGGCTGAAGAGCTTCCAATCAAATGGTTGAAAAATGGACCAAACAAAGTGCCCAAGAACATGTCTACCAGCTCTCTATCAGACAGAGGAGGTTGGACTCTTCCTGCAAGATCCCTCCACTTCTGGGCATAATATTTGAAACCCTTGCTGGAACCTATAGACATACTTTGAATTTGGGTACGGGTTGGATCGAGGTCAGCATTGTATTGGTACTACCTGTAGAAAATAGCAGCCAAATCTTCCCAGTTCCGTATGTTGGTCCCCTCCAGCTGATAGAATCATTCCAATTGAATCCCTGATAGACTTTCCTGGAAGAAATGTACCCACAGATTCTTGTCAGAGGTGTAAGGTTGGATCTTCTTGACATATTACCTTAAATGCAACTTAGGACATGAGACACCATCATACTTAGAAAATGTGAGGACTTTGAAATTCTGGGGAATGACCCTCCAAAGACCAGCCCATATTCTTCAAAATCCAGACCAGGTACCCTCTAAATTTCCATAGCATTAAGACGATCCTTCAACTGCTTGTATTTATCATCAACAGGAGGATACTGTTCCTCAAAGTAATCAGCTTTTTCTTCATCAGTCCCTGTATTGTTGTTTTCTTTTGTTGGCTTCTCTTCTTGATTGTCCCCCTCATTTTACGGGGTTTCAAAATCTAGAGCTCGTTTGGCTGGTCCTCTAACCATCTTCCCATATTCAAGATTCCGACCAGTTTCTTTGCCTTCTTCTTCTTCTCTTTGGTGATGAGAGCTTTCAGATCTTCTTGCCCCTTAGCCAGAGCTAGGAACATTTGTTAGAATTTAGCATTTTGTGCTTGAATATCCTTAATTGTTTGTTCAAGAGCCATTTCTTTTTGCTGAAATAAACTGCGAAAAGATAAGAAACTTGTCCTGAAATACCTGCTTAATGTAAGTATATGCATGATGATGTTTATGCAATGTTTTCAAGGACTTCGAGAAATTTAAATTTGTGAGCCAAAATGAGACAAAGATTTTATTACTAAGATTCAAATTACAACTGCCTTTTAGGCTTACAATTGAAAATTAAAAACTCTTAAAATCTAAGAATCAAATCTCCCATGGGCGCTTCCTCTTCGTGCCGAGGTAGACATTAATATTTCTTCTTTGTGAAGTTGCTTCGTGATCTCCAACACTTTCTTCTCACTGGTGTAGAATTGGTCTCTAAAGGTATCTCGTTCTTCCTTCAGCTAAATCCAGGACCTCTACAACTCTTCAAGATCAATGGACATGTCAGGATGGAGACATGTATAAGGAACATCTTCTTTGGTGACAGGTTCCACAATCACCGGCAAGATGGTTGTATAAGGCATCATAAGGTTTTGGGCGCGAGCTCGTACCCGTCTGAGATAAGGCTCCATAGGGATGAAATTCTTGTGCCCCAAAGCCTTACTATCAACCTTGTTTACCATGCCCAAGCTCGTACGAACCTTTGACGATACCCTTGAACATCATCCTCGTAGTTGAACATAATGCCTTGGATAAGCATATCATGGGGTCCTTCGAGCATAACCGAATTATCGTAGAGCCATAGAAGGATTATAAGTGATACCTCCTCTGATGCCGAGGAGTGGGACATTAGGGAATTCCTCACAGCGGTCAATGATAGAAATATCTCCCGTGGACCGGGAGTACCAAATAATATCTGAGTGAGAAAGTGACATTATCCTTTGCGACCAACCAAAACTTTGTTCGTTCTTCAATATTGATTGGGGAAGGTGTGAAATAAACCACCTAGACAGCAATGGTATGCTACACATAAGAACCCGTCTTCTCTTCATGGTAAGAGTGTGAAGGGAATGCAATATATCTCCGAGAAAAGTAGGCACAGGGTTACAGGAGAGAAAAACCATGACAATATTCACATTTATGAGTAAGTCCGGATTAGGGAACATTACTAATCCATAGGTTAGAAGATCTAGGACTTCTTCGAAAGCTTGGAAATCCAAATCATCCCTAAACAATTGAGCCTTTTCTAAAAGGAACTTGACTAGGAAACCCTTGACTCTGCTTCTTATTTCCCAGTTGGATATAATATCAGACTGTATCAGATGCAAGGCTGCTGCAATGACCTTTGGCTTTGGAGCCTCCTCTAAACTGGTGAAAGGTATCTAATCCAGAATCGGTACACCCAATAACTTAGAGAGCTCTTCCATAGTGGGTACCAACTGATAATCAGGAAATATGAAGCAATGGTGTTTGGGATCAAAGAACTGAAAGAGCACACCCATCATCTTCTAATCAAAGTATGAGGTAATCAGGTTGAGAATTCGACCATATTTCTTGGTGAATGAGGAAGTCTCAAGAACCCTTGATACTAGCTCTTTAATTTGGAGAGGTATTCTCACAAAGCTGATTCAGATGGTATTTCTATGAACGAAATCCATGATCTACAAAACTGAACAAAGATAAATTCCCTTGGTCATTGAAATCGTTAGTGAAATGAAAATTGATGTCATGATGCATGATGTTATGCTTGAACAATTTAATCACACAAGAAAAACACACAAGACCTTAGGTTTAGGCTTGCAATGGGGTTTATAGGCAGATACCCTCTTGAAGTTTAGTTGGTTCAACCTGTCTTAGAAAAAGTAATCGGGTTCTAAGGAGTCTAAATATCACTGATCTTTCTTTATCAGGCATTGTTTCAGCTCAAACGATCTTTTCTCGCGGTCGAAATATCCCGAAAGTTTGATTTCGATGAGTGTAGGCTCGAGTATCAACCAATCCTCATATTTATATTGAGGTCGGCTATCTCACTACTTTCTAATGGCCAAGTTTGTTCAACTAAGGTTCTAAGGTACGTTAGTGCTTTATGACACCACACAGGGGCCCTATATTCTCCTCGATTTAACACAAGGGATACTGGTACCAACAAATGTGTTACACTAACACAGCCATCACTTTAACCATATCGGTCTATGTTGTACAGTCTCCACAATCTATTGCTACTTACCTAAAAGGTTTCCCAGATCTGGGTTTAGGATCTTTTAGTAACAACCCAAACAAGCCCTCAAAGATAAAGCTTACCAACACACAATGTAAAGAAAATTAAAAAATGAACTAAGCTCTAAGGTAACCCCAGTTTTTGTACTTTCCCCAGCAAAGTTGCCAGTTCTGTGATATGGTGGCAGAACCGACTGTTTATACTGGTTTTGCATTTTGTATTCGTGAATGTTGCGGTAATCAAGAGTCGTCACCGACTTTTCTTTTATCCAACAAATGAAAGGGTGAAAATAATAGAAAAAATACCTTTCTAGATTTGTTTCTGAGTAAGGGGGGTAGATTATGGAAAGGGAAGGTGTTAGCACCCTTTTCATCCGTAGTTTTCTATGGGCTCTTAGATGCTTAGCTCAATTTGAAAGACGTTGTGCTTTGTGTGTTTTGAAAAGTATTTTTGAAATGCCAATAGTAAGGCGATTTGCTTTATGATAACTCTTGTATCATTCCTCAAGAGTGTTGATAAAGTGTTTTGAAAATGTTTTTGAAAGTTATTTTGTGTAAGTGTAAAAATTGTTTGAGCATAGCATCTAGGAACTATCTACTTTTACTCGAAAGGTTGTTATTTTCCTCTTTTCCTTTAGACAGTGATATCCTACTATTTGTGAGTAGGTAGCCCTACCGTTGGATGTTTTGAGGGACATTCAAATGGACGTTTTATAGTCACAAAGGAAATTGGGCAAGAAACCTTAGTAACTACCCTAGGGTTTTAAGATCATTTTTACTGAGGCAACGTCGAGAGGGTCACCAAGGGACTTATGATCTTTAAACCGGAGGGTAGCCACTAAAATAACTCACGTTTCGAGAGTTGTGGCTGTTTTCCGAAGGCAACAAAAGTGGGGGTACCCTAGAGGTGCGCATGTGCAATTGTGTTGTATTCAGTTATTTTTGTCTTTACATTAGGTTTCCTAGCATTTGGTTATTAAACTCTTGCCATACAATCCTATTAGTCATGCATCTAAGCAGTTAATAATTTGCAAGAATTTAAAATGCGGAAAGATAAATTCTAAACTATTACAAGGCTTCGGGGAGAAGGATTAATTATATATCCAAAACTTTGGGGGGAAATAAAACATTAAATGTAAAGTCTTAATTATGATATTAAATCCAGTAGGAAGTTACAATATGTATGAAAAAATAGCAATGCTAAAATAAAATCGCGCGCTAATTAGAAAATACGTCTAAAAAAATTCTAAGGTATAAGAAAAAACCTTTTTGTTGTTTTTTTGTTTTAATTAAGAAATGAAATTAATTCTAAGTCTATTTAATTTTTTTTTAAATGTTAAAGTGATTAGTTAATTAACTTACCAAAATTAAAAATTTAATCAAGAAAAATCATAAATCTATTTTATGTAATTTTTATATTTGTTTTTCTGATTAAATAAATAAAAAAGTAAATTAAAGTAAATAAATGAATGAATCAAAAAAAAGATGGGCCTGATGTCAAAACAAAGTTAGGGGGTGCAAGTTGGGAAAAAACGTGAGGCCCAAATCTGGGGAGGCCCGGATTAACACTGACTCCAGTGAGGGAGACTCCTTCAGGGTCAATGGTGAGACTGCGCGTTTGGGGAACTTGGATCCAAATTAGCTGGGATCTGATGGTGATGACCATGTGGTGTATGGTATGCATACGCTGGCTGGATACACTGAATCTTCATGTAACGCATTAGAAAAAATGAAAATGCAAGACCTGGGTATCTGTTGTACCCCAAAATTTGCCCTCCCATACTCTTCAAGATTTGCCAAGATCAAGGTTCAAAATCTCTCAAGGATTGCACAGTCTAATGGCCTCCTAATACAGTCAAAATTAGGGTTTTGGTTATGACAAAGAAATTGAGGTTTCCAATGGTCCAATCAAGTCCCATATGCCCATATACATTGCCAAGCATCCATATGTCAAGTTTCAAGACTCACAACATCAAATTGCACAGTCAAAAACCCTAAATGCTCCATAGTCAACTGCAAGGGCAAAATGGTCATTTGACATTCAAAAGTCAAAAAATTTGGTCAACATCTTATTTTGAAGCCACAAACATCATTTGATCAATTCTTGATCATGATTCTCAAAGAATGGCTCAAAAAGTCTCAAGATGCAAAAGTTTCTATTTTTGGTCAGTTGAAAAAGTCAACTGCAAATTGACCAGGGCATAAGTTCCTCATGGTTTATCAGAAAAATCCCATCCAAAGATCATTTTTAAGATAATGACATCTCCTACAACTCATCTTCACACTTCAAGTCCAAGAAATGCTCTCACAAAAAGTTATCAATTTCAACATTATAGGTCATTTTCAAAAGTCAACAAAAAGGCACTTTAAGTCAAAGACCATAACTTGAGATTGGTAAATCAAAATGACATGGGACCAAAGGCATTGGTTAGAGGACTTCAAGACCTTTCCAAAATGTCCAAGAACATGTTCATAGCTTCAAAATTGAGCAAGATATGCCTTGGAGAAGTTGGGAAATTTTTGGGAACTTTGAAAAGTCAACTTTGCTTCAAAAGCTTCAAAATTGCTAATGGGCCACAAATTCTTCCATGAATCATTACCCAAAGCATATGCACGACCCATTAAGCTCAAAGGGATTTATTTTCTTATTTTTAATTAATTAATTGAATTTTTATTCTTATTTATTCATTTAATTAGTTTTAAATATGAGAAAAATATCAAATCATGCCTTTTAAATCTTTTTTGTGTAGCAAATCAAACTAGGGCAAAGTGGCAAATCGTGCATCAATCAACAAGACCAAATCTTCCATAATTGGCATGGTTTTCATGGAAAAAAGATTGAAAAAAAGATATGGAAAAATCAAATATTGAAAACATTAATACATGAACTTTGGGCTTGTTTTCTTGACCTAATTTGCTTCATGTAGAAAGGCACAACTCAACCCTATTCAAGCAGACACGAAAAAAGGCTCACAAGCATAGAACCAAATTGCAAATTTTTACCATAAACTTGGAATCTGAAATCACAGTTAGAGCACGATTCAAAGCCTAAAACCTATTCCAAACTCTTGCTGAGACTCCCTTGAACGTGTAGCAATCACTTTCCAGTCTCCATACTCCAAGAATTGGTAGAACAGAGTCACACTTTTCATGAATATGTCCATAATCGTTTTTTAATTTCCATGCATTATTCATGTGTTTTATTGATTGATTTATACTAATGTTAACCTTCTGAAGCTAATGATGTAATTCAATTGCATTATGAGGCCCTGTATCATGATTCACCATTAACGTGTTTTAGGGTTTAAGAGCTCAAAAATTAGGGGTTCTTACATATGGTAAAATTAGACCATCAAACATACATGGACGAATTCGTGGCATGAAACCTGATTCAACAATGACCTCGCGCTCAATTTATGTTAAAGCATGTGCTAATCGCTATTTTTTCATGGTTGTGTTTAGTGGGGGTTTAAAACCCCCGCAACTTGTTTTGTGTTTACAGGAAAAACGAAGACGAAGCATGCGTGTCTTCATGTGATAGGGCAATTCAAAAGCTGGCGCGTTTTTTTTCTTTGTTTTATATCACTAGCGTTGTTTTTTTATAATATTTATTGTCCATTGTGTATACAAACGCACGCGATAGTTGAGTTGGTAGATGAGTTGTCCTGCAGGCATTGGGACCTGGGTTCGATTCAGGGGTCCCCCATTTAATCCATAAGTTTTGTTTCAATGCTTTCCTGTGTAGCACTCATTCCATTGCTCACCATGCACGTTCATGCTTGTGCCTGCCATTGCTCACTCATTCCATTGCTCACCATGAACGTGAATTCTATGATGCACTCCAGTCAACAGTCATACACCTAAACATGGAAAGTCAAAAAAGGCTTTGATACAGTGGGCCAAATTGCTTCCAAAAAACCTCCTAAATGGGCCTGATACCCCCCATGGTTTGCATCATTTTTATTTTTTTTATTTGATTTTATTTTAATTCTTTTTAATGTTTTAATTATTTCTTTTAATTCCATAAAATAACTTTTCATAATATAAAATACAGAAAAATCAAAAAAATGTTTATTAATATTAATTTCACCATTATTATTTTTTGTAAATAAACTTTAACCATTAATTTAGTAAATTAGGTTTTAAAACTTTAATCTTTTTCTTAAATAAATTAAAATATGTAGAAATTAAGTTTTTTTAACCTTTTCATCTTTTTTTAATAAATAATTTTCTCATCATTATTATTATTATTAATTACTAAATATTTTTGTAAATAAACATGTACATTAATTATTTAGTAAATTAAGTTAAACTTTAATATGTTTCATTAATAATTAAAAACAACTTAGAATTAGGGTTTCTCTTGATTTTCAATTTTCTTCATTTTCATTAAATACCAAAAACATAAAAAACATTTCTTTTCTTTTAATAAAATAATTAATTAACTTTTAATTCAATTTAATTTCAAAAGGGTCCAACGCCCTCGAACGTTCAACTTTAATTCTTTCGCGCATTTATTCTTATTTTCCTTTGTGAATATTATGTAACTGTTGAAGCCATGTAATAGTAATTAGGAATTTATTTACTTTCCGCATCTTTTACCAAACGGATCTTTGTATTTTGGCGATTTATAGACCCGCGCCTTGTAATAGCGTAGGATTTATCTTTCCGCATTTAAATTTCCGCACTTTTAAATTCTAATTGCATGAAAGAATGTATGGCTAATTAAAAATAACTCGTAGCTCACAATACAATAATCAAAGATAACTGTTAAACTGAAAACAACACACAAATTCACACACCACTTCTAGGGTACGCCTCACTGTTGCCTTACCTTCGAAACGTGGTTGTCGAGTATAGGACGTTTTAGTAAGTCCTTATGTCCATGATCAATGGCATAAGGGTAGCTTCTAAGGTGTCCTACTGTTGCTCTGGTGACCACACTGTCCCTATAAACGAATTGACCCGAACACCTCCAACGGTGGTGCTACCTATCTCTCAATGGTGGGATGGCACCACCTTAAGGACATTTACACAGCCTAATTCCTTAGGGTAGGTATATGACTCATAGATACTTGCTCTATTCAAAACAAATCAAAACTCTTTTCACACCGACACTTTCAAAAAGCTTTCAAAAACAATTTTTCAAACACTCTTGAGGACTGATACAAGAGTCATTCTGAAATCTTTAAACGAAACTTTTTTCAAACCCACTCACAATTGAAAAGCAAACATTTTGAAAACACAATGAGCAAGTATCTAAGAGCCCATGGATAACCATGGATAGAAAGGGTGCTAACACCTTCCCTTTTTATAAATCTACCTCCCGAACCGAGAAAATATCTCATAAGGAATTTTGCTGTGCTTTTGTCCTGTCCATGTTGGAGAAAATAAAAGACGGTGGCAACTCTTGCTTCCGCGACATTTCGCGAACCAGCGTTAAACAGTCAGTTCTAAATCCACTGATCACAGAACTGGCGACTCTGCTGGGGACTCTTTTAAAGTGAGGTGTACCTTAGGACTAAGATCACTTGTGTTTTCAATTGTCTGAATTGTTTGCTTTAAATTGTGGGCCTGTCTTGGGAGTTCTATAGATCCTAACCCGGATCTGGTGGATACCTTCTTAGAAAGTAGCAACAAGGCTGTGAGGGAACTGTGTGGGGTATACCGACATGGTTGAAACAGTCTGCTACGTTGATGTGGCACTTTGGTGTGTACCGGTAACCCTTGAGCCCAGTCAAGGAGAATACGGGGCCGCCGCATAGTGTCGTGAAGCATCAACTGACCTTAGGAACCTTAATTGAACCATCTTGGCCTCTTTAGGGTAGTGAGATAACTGACTTTGGTACAGTCCGAGGTTGATTGATACTCGATACTACACTCAATTGAGGGTTGTTTTATTGGAATATTTCGGTCGCCAGTTCAGTGGCTAAATCGAAACGATGAACAATGAAAGCAATCCAATGATATTGGGACCCTTAGAACCCGGTTACTTCTGATAGGACAGGTTGAGCCCACCAACTTCAAGAGGGTAATACCTAGACCCCATGCTGGCCTAAACTCTAAGGGTTGTGGTGTGACTTGTGTGCCCTATCATGTTTGCTTCTTGTGAATATTTGTGGTGTGTTTTATCATAGCATCATAACATCATACAACATCATGTGCATTGGCTAACCGTTTCAGGGGTTCGAATCTTCATCTTTGTTCTTGTTTTGTAGGACATGGAAACTATTCGCAGAAAGACAATTCAGATCAGCCTTGTAAGGATCCCTCCTCAGCTTAAGGAGCTTATATCCAGGATTCTCGAGAGTTCTTATTTCAGTGAGAGGCATGGAAGACTCATCAGCTTGGTCAACACCAACATTGAGGAAGATATGATAAAGGTCTTGTTCCAGTTCTTTGACCCTCTGCACCACTGTTTTACCTTCATGGATTATCAACTGGTGCCTAGTTTGGAAGAGTTCTCCCGGCTTCTGAAGATCCCTATCCTTAGTCAACTACCCTACAACGGTACGGAAAAGGAACCCAAACTTGAAGAGATTGCTAAAGCCTTACGCTTACAACCATCTGACATCAAGGGACATTGGGAAGTTAGAAGTGGTATCAAAGGGTTCTTAGCCAGGTTTCTGTTTGAGAAGGCCCAAGAATGTTGGAACTCCCTTGACCTACAAGCCTTTGAAGAAGTTGTGGCTCTCCTTGTCTATGGATTGGTTTTGTTCCCGAATCTAGATCAGCTTATAGATATCAGTGCCGTCAAGATCTTCATGTCCAAGAATCCTATACCTACGTTGCTTGGGGACATCCTTCACTCATGTTACACTCGAACCATGAGAAAAAGAGGTGTTCTTATGTGCTGCACTCCTCTCCTGGGAAGGTGGTTTATTTCGCACCTTACACAATCAGTTTTGAAGAATGAGCGGGGTTTGAGATGGTCACAACGGGTGATGACTCTTACACATGCAGATATACATTGGTGCTCTCGGTCCAGAGAGGATGTCACTATCATTGATCGTTGCGGGGAGTTTCCTAATGTTCCTTTACTTGGAATCAGAGGAGGTATTACTTACAACCCGTGTCTGGCTTGGAGACAGTTTGGTTATGCTCGGAGGGATAGCCCTCATGACATGTTAATTCCTGACATAGTTTTTGACTTCGACGACGATGCACAAGGACTTCGCCAGAGATTTATCAGAGCATGGAGGATGCCCAGCAAGATATACAGCAAGACACTGGGGCACAGGAATTCCATCCCGTTGGAGCTTTATCTCAAGTGGGTACGAGCCCGCTCCCAGAAGTTAGTGATGCCATATCCTCATGTTCTCCCGGTGATCAAAGAGCCAGTCCTGGAAGGAGAGGTGTCCTACACCATTCAACATCCTGACATGCCTACATCCTGGGAAGAAATGCAGAAGAGCTGTATCCAGCTTAAGGAAGAACGGAATTCTCTTGAGTCCAGTCTACATGCTAGTGAGAAGAAGGTCTTGGAGCTCACCCGCCTCCTGCACGAGGAAAAGACTCTCAACACTTACATTGCTCCAAAGAGGATGCGCAGTGTCTTTTGGGATTGATTCACTTTTGTAATGTTTTGCCCATGAGGCCTTGATGTACTGAACAATTATTTCTTAATGATAACGTGTGTTCCTTTTTGTCTACAACAAATTTGAACTTTCGAACCCTTGAATGCATTGCATAAACACATATCATGCATCATGTGCATAACAGGTACTCTTCTTTTCAGGTTGCTTAATGTTCTTCGCTGTTTATTTCAGCATCATGAACCCTGAATCATCTACCGAGCAGTCCATCAAGGCCCTTCAGGCTCAGAACGCCCAGTTCCAAGAGCTGATCATGAGTTTGGCCCAAGGTCAGGAGGAATTGAAGGCTTTGCTGGTCAAGAAGAAGAAAAAGAAGAGAACTGTACTATTCAACACTGGCCGGAGGTTTGGTAACACACTGCAGAATGAGGTTGATCAAGCTGGTTCTTCTGTGGGAAAAGGCAGTCCCCAGGGGGGAAGGGTTCCTAGTCCGGTGGTCTCTGACAACGAGACTGATTTCAATGAGGAGCAATATCCTCCAGCTGAAGACAAGTACAAGCAGTTGGAAGATCGTCTGAACGCCATGGAAATTCAACAAGTGCCTGGTTTGGATTTCGGAGACTTGGGTCTATCTTCTGGTGTGGTGATCCCACATAAGTTCAAAGCATCATCTTTCGCAAAGTATGACGGAGCGTCCTGCCCTAAGCTATATCTCAGATCTTATGTGCGGAAGATTCAACCGTATACTGTGGACAAGAACTTGTGGATCCACTTCTTCCAGGAGAGTCTTTCAGGGACTCATCTCGAATGGTTCTATCAGCTGGATGGAACCAAGGTTCGTAACTGGGAGGAGTTGGCTACTGCTTTTTACAAGCAGTCTCAGTATAATGCCGACCTCGCTCCTACACGTACCCAACTCCAGGGTATGTCGCTAGGATCGGGAGAAGGTTTTAAAGAGTATGCGCAGAAGTGGAGGGACCTGGCTGGTAGGGTGCAGCCACCATTAGCCGACCGTGAGTTAGTGGATATGTTCTTGGGGACCCTATCCGGGCCGTTCTTCAATCATCTCATTGGTAATTCATCTGCAGGGTTTATAGATCTCATTCTGACTGGGGAAAGGATAGAGGCTGGTATGAAATCGGGAAAGATACAGAAAGGTGCGTCCTCAAGTTCTGAGAAGAAGCCTTTCAAAAAGGAAGCCAGTGCTGTGTATGGGCCTAGAAGGCAGAATAAACCAGAACGCCGCCAAGCTGTCAACACGGTGGTAATTGCAAAGCCTGCTGCCGCTCCTCGGCAACCTAACCAACCAAGGGGTGAGAGACCCAGAAGAGAATTCACTCGGCTGAGTATGACCTTGTCGCAGATCTTGCCGCAGCTGCTATCGACCAACTTGGTGACCGTCAGAGAAGCTCCGAAGGTGGTGAATACCACATCTCCGAAGTATAATCCAAATGCCCGCTGTGCTTATCACTCCGATAGCCCGGGGCATTCTACTTATGATTGCTGGGCCCTGAGAAATAAGGTTCAGGACCTTATTGATGCGAAGGAAATACAGTTTGAGGCGCCCGAGAGGCCCAACGTTGTGACTGCTTCTATGCCCCAGCATGGACTAAATGCCATTGAGGAAGACTTGTATGCCGTTTCTGTGGATGATGTTGTTACCCCTCTGTTGACTGTTAAGAGGAACCTGTTGCTGGCCGGTTTATTTCCGGGTTGTAGCAAGGGTTGCCTTCTGTGTGCCGTTTCCCCTGCTGGTTGTCCGTTGCTGAAGTCAGGCATCCAAAGCCTGATGGATAGCAAAGAAATTTTGTTCAAGAAGACCGTTGTTCCTTTTGTTCCCACTGAAGAAGTATCTGTCGGCACAATTTTCAACAATCCTACCAAGGCTCCCCCGAGGAAGCCAGTCAAAATCATATCTGTTGCACCTATTATTATTACTGTTCCGGAGCCCCTCCCTTATGAATTTAACAAGGCTGTCCCATGGCATTATGGGGCAGATGTGTATGTACTTGGAGTGAAGCAAGAGTTCAACACCGGTACCGGCATCAGTAACATCACTGGTCTAGCTAAAGTCACTCACAGTGGCAGGCTCTTCTCGCCTGACATTGCGCCACCAGCTATCCGAAGACCTCTTATAATTACGCCTGCAAGCGCGCCTGTTTCCCCTTATGACCAAGTTTCCACCCCTACTGCCGAGTCATCTAATACTCGGGGCAAAGGGATTGATGATGAGCCTGCCCGGATGGAGGCACCGAAGACTGTCAATGTTGAAGCCTCCCAGCAAGAGATGGAGGAAATCCTTAAAATCATCAAGAAGAGCGACTTCAACGTCGTTGAACAGCTGGGGCATACCCCTTCCAAGATCTCTATGCTGTCATTGTTGTTGTGCTCAGAGGCCCATGCCAAGGCCCTGATTTCATTTCTGAAGACGGCCCATGTGCCACAAGAGACATCTGCGGACCAATTTACTGACTGTGTGGCCAACTTGACCGCTGACAATGGGTTGGGATTCTCGGATGCTGATCTTACCGCTAAGGGAAAGAACCACAATGATGCCCTGCATGTCTCCATAGAATGCAGGGGCACTACTCTCGCACACGTGTTGGTGGAAACCGGTTCTTCCCTGAATGTATTTCCCAAGAAGGCCTTAGACCGGTTGGATTGTGAGGGCCTGGAGTTGAAGCCTAGTAACATCATTGTCCGAGCCTTTGACGGGTCGAAGAGGATGGTACATGGTGAGGTATACATTCCGATTCGTGTGGGTTCTCAAGTCTTTGACTCAACATTCTATGTGATGGACATTCGTCCATCCTATTCTTGTCTGTTGGGTCGACCTTGGATTCACAAAGCTGGGGCTGTGACCTCCACTCTACACCAGAAGCTCAAATACCCCGTCAGAGGGAAGATTGTTACTGTGCAGGGGGAGGAAGAATACATGGTTAGTCATCTGAACTCGTTCCGGTATATTGAGATGGACGGGGAGTTTATTGAAACCCCCTTTCAACATTTTGAAGAGGTACCTCCGACATTGGCGTCAGCAGAAACAGTAATCGGAGAAGACTTTCCTTTGAAGATGGCCTCCTTGAAGGATGCCCGGGCTGTAATTGAGAAAGGTGAATGTGCTAACTGCGGCAGGCTCCCTGATTTTACTCCTAAAACTGACAAGTTTGGGCTGGGTTTCACTGCAGAGGCTCAGAGGACTGTATGCAAAGCAAAGATCGGAAGACCTCCCGTGTTCATCACCAACCCGGGAGTGAATGCTATTGGTGACGAAGTGGAGGAATCAGAGTTTGATAGCTGGATCTACCCGACGACTGACGGTGGACTGAACAATTGGACCGCGAAGGACCACATACCTGTTACTTTTGTTACGCAGTAATGAATTCCTTTGTTTTTTATTTGTAATGAACAATAAATTGAAACTTTATGGCCCGGTGTCTTACCCGGGGCACCGTTGGCTTCATTTGTGAGGGCTTATTACTTGTCATTTCCATATATCATGAATAAAGACATTGGACGTTTTTCGCATTTCAAACCTTGTGCTCCCTTTCTTTCTTTATATATTGCAAAACAGCTATATTTACACACACTCACTCATACAGGTTCCAATCCACTCTGGATCTCACTGGTAACGACTCTGCTACTGCCAGTTATGACTTCGAAAATCCGATCAACTTAGCCGAAGACGAAGGTGAAGATGATTGCGAAGTTCCTGGCGAGCTTGCAAGACTGTTACTCCAGGAAGAGAGGGCCATTTAGCCACATGAAGAGCCAGTGGGAACGGTAAATCTGGGTACTGAGGCAGACAGAAAGGAAGTTAAGATTGGGGCCAATCTGGAGCTCAGCGTGAAACAACGGTTGGTTCAAATGTTGCATGATTATGTGGAGATCTTCGCCTGGTCCTACGAAGACATGCCTGGGTTGGATACCGACATCGTGGTCCATCATTTGCCTACCAAGGAAGACTGTCCTCCGGTAAAACAAAAGGTCTGCCGTATGCGTCCAGAGATGTCCGAGAAGATCAAAGCTAAGGTTATGAAGCAATTCGATGCCGGGTTTCTTGCAGTGACTTCTTACCCTCAGTGGGTTGCCAATGTGGTGCCGGTACCAAAGAAAGATGGTAAGGTCAGAATGTGTGTTGATTACAGGGATCTGAACAGGGCCAGCCCCAAGGATGACTTCCCCTTGCCTCACATCGACGTTTTGGTTGACAATACTGCTCAGCACAAGGTGTTCTCCTTCATGGATGGTTTTTCAGGTTATAATCAGATCAAGATGGCTCCTGAAGATATGGAAAAGACTACCTTTGTTACTCAGTGGGGCACCTTCTGCTACAAGGTCATGCCATTCGGGTTGAAAAATGCTGGGGCAACCTACCAACGTGCCATGGTTGCTTTATTTCATAACATGATCCACCATGAGATTGAAGTGTATGTCGACGATATGATTGCAAGGTCCCAAACTGAGGAGGAACACCTTGATCATTTGCAGAAATTGTTTGACCGTCTGAAGTTGTACAAGCTGAGGTTGAACCCGAACAAGTGCACCTTTGGGGTGAGATCTGGAAAGTTGCTAGGCTTCGTCGTGAGCGACAAAGGTATTCAAGTGGACCCTGCCAAGGTTAAAGCCATACAAGAGATGCCAGTTCCTAAGACAGAGAAAGAGGTCAGAGGCTTTCTAGGACGTCTGAATTACATTGCTCGATTCATCTCGCACCTAACTGCTACCTGTGAGCCAATCTTCAAGCTGCTGAAGAAAGATCAGGTAGTACGTTGGAACGATGAATGTCAGGCCGCTTTTGACAGAATCAAAGAGTATCTCCAAGAACCACCCATTCTTATGCCACCGGTTGAAGGGAGACCTCTAATACTATACCTGACAGTACTTGACAACTCGATGGGGTGTGTGCTGGGGCAGCATGACGAGTCTGGCCGAAAAGAGCACGCCATTTATTACCTTAGCAAAAAGTTTACCGACTGTGAGACCCGATACTCACTGCTCGAGAAAACTTGCTGCGCTTTGGTATGGGCTGCTCGCCGGCTGAGACAGTATATGCTGACTCACACTACTCTGTTGATATCAAAGATGGATCCAATAAAGTACATATTCGAAAAGCCTGCTCTGTCTGGGAGAATAGCAAGATGGAAAATGATCTTGACGGAATATGATATCCAGTACACAACTCAGAAAGCTATCAAGGGAAGTGTGTTGGCTGACCACTTGGCACACCAGGCAGTAGACGACTATCAGATAATGAACTTTGAGTTCCCAGACGAGAGCATCATGATAGTGACTGATTGTGAAGTACCTGGACCGGATGAAGGATCTGAGGAAGGATCCCGATGGTCTATGCACTTCGACGGAGCCTCCAACGCTTTGGGTAACGGTATCGGCGCTGTGATCATATCCCCTCAAGGCACTCATACTCCACTTACTGCCCGACTATGTTTCAACTGCACCAACAACATGGCAGAGTATGAGGCATGCATCATGGGTCTTCAAGCTGCGATTGACTTAAGGATCAAGTTTCTGAGTGTCTTTGGAGATTCCGCTCTCGTGATCAATCAGATCAAAGGCGAGTGGGATACGAAACATCCGAATCTTATTCCTTACAGAGAATGTGTGTTGACATTGATCCCCCATTTCACAGAGATAACTTTTGAACATTTCCCACAAGAGGAGAATCAGTTGGCGGACGCGTTAGCTACGATGTCTTCTATGTTCAAAGTCAAATGGGATAATGAGGCTCCCCGGATCATTATTTGGAAACTGGACGAACCTACATATTGTTGTGATCTTGAGGCTGAGACAGTAACTGAAAAACCCTGGTATCATGAGGTAAAGAGGTACTTGGAAGCTCAAGAATACCCTGAAGGTGCATCCATCAATGATAAAAAGTTTCTGAGAAGGTTCGCAGCGAAGTTCTTCCTTAGCAACGGCGTTCTGTACAAGCGAAACCATGATTCGACCTTACTGCGTTGTGTGGATAAGACTGAAGCAGAAAGGATCATGGCAGAACTGCATGAAGGTACCTTCGGAACACATTCCAGTGGACACACCATGGCAAAGAAAATCCTTCGGGCAGGATATTTCTGGTCCACAATGGAAGCTGACTGTTACCGACATTCTCGGACATGTCATAAGTGCTAGATTTACGCAGACAAGGTGCACGTTCCTCCAGTCCCTCTGAATGTCTTGACTGCACCTTGGCCTTTTGCAATGTGGGGCATTGATATGATCGGCGAGATTAAACCTACGGCATCCAACGGGCATCGCTTCATCCTGGTGGCGATCGATTACTTTACAAAGTGGGTTGAAGCAGCTTCTTATGCTACTGTAACCAAGAACGTTGTGGCACGGTTCATTCGGCATAACCTGATCTGTCGATACGGCATCCCGGAAAGGATCATTACGGACAACGATACCAATCTCAATAACAAGATGATCACTGAACTCTGCGAGCAATTCAAGATACAGCACCACAACTCTTCTCCTTACCGGCCGAAGATGAATGGGGCTGTAGAAGCAGCGAATAAGAATATTAAGAAGATTGTGCAGAAGATGACAGTGACCTACAAAGATTGGCACGAGATGTTACCGTTCGCTCTTCATGGGTACCGTACCTCAGCAAGGACGTCAACCGGGGCAACTCTTTTTTCCTTGGTTTACGGCATGGAGGAAGTCTTACCGATTGAAGTGCAGATACTCTCTCTCCGGATAATGAAGGATGCAGATCTGAGCGAAGATGATTGGATCCAGACACGACTTGATCAATTAAACCTGATTGACGAAAAGAGACTCACTGCTATTTGTCATGGTCAAACGTATCAAAAACGGATGATCAGGGCATTTAACAAGAAGGTCAGACCACAAGAATATCAAGTTGGGGACCTAGTAATCAAACGCATCATTCTTCCTCAAAGTGATCCCAGGGGCAAATGGACCCCTACGTACGAAGGGCCATTTGCGGTTAAACATGTGTTCTCAGGAGGAGCCATGATTCTAACCACCATGGATGGTGACGACCTTCCTCACCCCGCCAATGCAGACATAGTAAAAAGATACTACGCATGATAAAAGACCCGCTAGGTTGACATACCTAGGCAAAAATTAGGGCTTCCCGGCGAACCAAAAGGGTTCGGGCAAAATGAGGGATGAAATGAAAAAAATCTGTACACCCGGCAAGTCGAAAACCTGAAAAGGCGGCTTGGGCAAAAAAGGGTATCCCGGTGGACTGAAAACCCGAAAGGGCAGTCCAGGAAAAAGTTAGGGATTAAAGCGTAATACTATGTCTCATTGGATTACTTCGCATCCAGAATCCGGTATCAACATCAGGTTCAGACGGCATCAACCAATCCGCTTCATCTTCAACTGAGCATCCAAGTGATGAGACGCTCAAAGATATAAAGGCGATAACAGAGTTGGAACCCAGTGGGATTATTCTTTTCACATATCTGTTTTGTTTTCTTTCTCACAAAATTGTATAAACTCTGTTGTTCGGAGGCGTTCTCTTACTAGGACGTCAGCCTCTTGTACATAAACGCCTATTTACAGGCAAATTCAAAAATCAATACAAATTCACTATTCAGACAAATTGCCAATTGTTTTTCCTTTTTCTGTTTTGTTTTGTTTTGCGAAGAACGTCCAATGTTCAATTTTTGATATATGCATTTGACACTAATTGCTAACTCATAAATATTTGCATGCGAAACAAAGGATTAATTACAGGTAACATTAGAAACAGGGGCAATAATGAGTTGTCTAAAGCAATCTAGTTGCTCTGTCCACTAAGGTACCAAGGTAAGTTCGGCTGACGAGTGTAACCAAGATATCTTAATTCCCCAGGGAGTGAGCCAGCAAGTCAACGATACTCTCCCCAAGCAGAGTTAGTCCACTGACAGCCTTAAGGAAATTGGGTATCCCCAGCAGATCTCAACATTCCTCAGCAGAGTTCATCAATTCCAACACAACTTATCAATGGTATCCCCAGCGGAGTTATCATCAACCTCAGCAAAGTGCTCTCTTTCCCCACAGAATTCACTCCCCGCAGAGTATTCCATTCGCCAAGTTTATTCCCCAACGGAGTCATCCTCTCCTACCGGTATTCTTGCAACTATCATCCCCAGCGGAAACAACGAAGCTCTACTCTTCCACACCAGCCCAGGAATTAACTTCCAAGCACCAGTCAAGGATTTATTTTCCTAGACAAAAACACATTCCATAAACATCACATCTTCATACATTATAGCATGCATATACGCATCATGAACATACAATCTCACTTATTCTGAGAACATCACGCATGTCATACATCATGACATCGCATACAACTAACGTTTTGTCTTTTCAGGACAAAGGTCAACACAAAGATAATTACTATCAATAGTCGTGATTCCAGATCTGATTCCTGTATCTTGCCAGGGTGTATCTATTGACGACTATATTCCAGACTCGATTCCTGTATCCGGCCATGGCACGTCTGAAGAGTTCGAAGACTCGATTCCTGTATCTTGCCAGGGTGTATCTGTTGACGACTATATTCCAGACTCGATTCCTGTATCCGGCCAGGGCACGTCTGAAGAGTTCGAAGATCCGATTCCTGTATCTTGCCAGGGTGTATCTGTTGACGACTATATTCCAGACTCGATTCCTGTATCCGGCCAGGGCACGTCTGAAGAGTTCGAAGATCCGATTCCTGTATCTTGCCAGGGTGTATCTGTTGACGACTATATTCCAGAATCAATTCCTGTATCCGGCCAGGGCACGTCTGAAGAGTTCGAAGATCCGATTCCTGTATCTTGCCAGGGTGTATCTGTTGACGACTACATTACCAGACTCGATTCCTGTATCTTGCCAGGGCACGTCTGAAGAGTTTGAAGATCCGATTCCTGTATCTTGCCAGGGTGTATCTGTTGACGACTATATTCCAGACTCGATTCCTGTATCCTACCAGGGCACGTCTGAAGAGTTTGAAGATCCGATTCCTATATCTTGCCAGGGTGTATCTGTTGACGACTAACATTACCAGACTCGATTCCTGTATCCGGCCAGGGCACGTCTGAAGAGTTCGAAGATCCGATTCCTGTATCTTGCCAGGGTGTATCTGTTGACGACTAATTCTCCGGACTCGATTCCTGTATCTTGCCAGGGCACGTCTGAAGAGTTTGAAGATTCGATTCCTGTATCCAGCCAGGGCACATCTACATAAAGAGTTTGAAGATCAACTCCTGTAACAGGCCAGGTAATTATTTTCTTTCTCAGGTACACAAGTTCTCGCTAAGGAATCTCTTACGCGATTAACACCTAGATGGCATCTGTAAGCGCATCCACATACCAACAGTCTCCAAATGGCGTCTATAAGCCCATTCCCGACAAGTTTCTGTCACATCTCCAGATGGAATCTATAAGCCCATCCTCCTATCCATCATCTCCAAATGGCATCTATAAGCCCATTCCCGCTATCACATTGTTGATACTCTACTATGTGAGTGCAAATTTCTGGGCACTCTAGTGTTCAATCCTCTTCCACCTTCGGATTACGAAAGGCACGCCAGCCAATCTACATCCTCAGGTCTAAGAAGATTGAACAGGGGCAACTGTTGTACCCCAAAATTTTCCCTCCCATACTCTTCAAGATTTGCCAAGATCAAGGTTCAAAATCTCTCAAGGATTGCACAGTCTAATGGCCTCCTAATACAGTCAAAATTAGGGTTTTGGTTCTGACAAAGAAATTAAGGTTTCCAAGGGTCCAATCAAGTCCCATATGCCCATATACATTTCCAAGCATCCATATGTCAAGTTTCAAGACTCACAGCATCAAATTGCACAGTCAAAAACCCTAAATGCTCCATAGTCAACTACAAGGGCAAAATGGTCATTTGACAGTCAAAAGTCAAAATTTTTGGTCAACATCTTATTTTGAAGCCACAAACATCATTTGATCAATTCTTGATCATGATTCTCAAAGAATGGCTCAAAAAGTCTCAAGATGCAAAAGTTTCTATTTTTGGACAGTTGAAAAAGTCAACTGCAAATTGACCAGGGCATAACTTCGTCATGGTTTATCAGAAAAATCCCATACAAAGCTCATTTTGAAGAGAATGACATCTCCTACAACTCATCTTCACACTTCAAGTCCAAGAAATGCTCTCACAAAAAGTTATCAATTTCAACATTATAGGTCATTTCAAAAGTCAACAAAAAGGCACTTTAAGTCAAAGACCATAACTTGAGATTGGTAAATCAAAATGACATGGGACCAAAGGCATTGGTTAGAGGACTTCAAGACATTTCCAAAATGTCCAAGAACATGTTTATAGCTTCAAAATTGAGCAAGATATGCCTTGGAGAAGTTGGGAAATTTTTGGGAACTTTGAAAAGTCAACTTTGCTTCAAAAGCTTCAAAATTGCTAATGGGCCACAAATTCTTCCATGAATCATTACCCAAAGCATATGCACGACCCATTAAGCTCAAAGGGATTTATTTTCTTATTTTTAATTAATTAATTGAATTTTTATTCTTATTTATTCATTTAATTAGTTTTAAATATGAGAAAATATCAAATCATGCCTTTTAAATCTTTTTTGTGCAGCAAATCAAACTAGGGCAAAGTGGCAAATCGTGCATCAATCAACAAGACCAAATCTTCCATAATTGGCATGGTTTTCATGGCAAAAAGATATGGAAAAATCAAATATTGAAAACATTAATACATGGACTTTGGGCTTGTTTTCTTGACCTAATTTTCTTCATGTACAAAGGCACAACTCAACCCTATTCAAGCAGACACGAAAAAAGGCTCACAAGCATAGAACCAAATTGCAAATTTTTACCATAAACTTGGAATCTGAAATCACAGTTAGAGCACGATTCAAAGCCTAAAACCTATTCCAAACTCTTGCTGAGACTCCCTTGAACGTGTAGCAATCACTTTCCAGTCTCCATACTCCAAGAATTGGTAGAACAGAGTCACACTTTTCATAAATATGTCCATAATCATTTTTTAATTTCCATGCATTATTCATGTGTTTTATTGATTGATTTATACTAATGTTAACCTTCTGAAGCTAATGATATAATTCAATTGCATTATGAGGCCCTGTATCATGATTCACCATTAACGTGTTTTAGGGTTCCAGAGCTCAAAAATTAGGGGTTCTTACATATGGTAAAATTAGACCATCAAACATACATGGACGAATTCGTGGCAAGAAACCTGATTCAACAATGACCTCGCGCTCAATTTATGTTAAAGCATGTGCTAATCGCTATTTTTTCATGGTTGTGTTTAGTGGGGGTTTAAAACCCCCGCTACTTGTTTTGTGTTTACAGGAAAAACGAAGACGAAGCATGCGTGTCTTCATGTGATAGGGCAATTCAAAAGCTGGCGCGTTTTTTTTCTTTGTTTTATATCACTAGCGTTATTTTTTTGTAATATTTATTGTCCATTGTGTATACAAACGCACGCGATAGTTGAGTTGGTAGATGAGTTGTCCTGCAGGCATTGGGACCTGGGTTCGATTCCCAGGTCCCCCATTTAATCCATAATTTTTGTTTCAATGCTTTCCTGTGTAGCACTCATTCCATTGCTCACCATGCACGTTCATGCTTGTGCCTGCCAAGTGGCCAGAAGATCCCATCCAATGGCCAGAACGTGAATTCTATGATGCACTCTAGTCAACAGTCATACACCTGAACATGGAAAGTCAAAAAAGGCTTTGATACAGTGGGCCAAATTGCTTCCAAAAAACCTCCTAAATGGGTCTGATACCCCCCATGGTTTGCTTCATTTTTATTTTTTTATTTGATTTTCTTTTAATTCTTTTTAATGTTTTAATTATTTCTTTTAATTCCATAAAATAACTTTTCATAATATAAAATACAGAAAAATCAAAAAAATGTTTATTAATATTAATTTCACCATTATTATTTTTTGTAAATAAACTTTAACCATTAATTTAGTAAATTAGGTTTTAAAACTTTAATCTTTTTCTTAAATAAATTAAAATATGTAGAAATTAGGTTTTTTTAACCTTTTCATCTTTTTTTAATAAATAATTTTCTCATCATTATTATTATTATTATTAATTACTAAATATTTTTGTAAATACACATGTACATTAATTATTTAGTAAATTAAGTTAAACTTTAATATTTTTCATTAATAATTAAAAACAACTTAGAATTAGGGTTTCTCTTGATTTTCAATTTTCTTCATTTTCATTAAATACCAAAAACATAAAAAACATTTCTTTTCTTTTAATAAAATAATTAATTAACTTTTAATTTAATTTAATTTCAAAAGGGTCCAACGCCCTCGAACGTTCAACTTTAATTCTTTCGCGCATTTATTCTTATTTTCCTTTGTGAATATTATGTAACTGTTCAAGCCATGTAATAGTAATTAGGAATTTATTTACTTTTCGCATCTTTTACCAAACGGGTCTTTGTATTTTGGCGATGTATAGACCTGCGCCTTGTAATAGCGTAGGATTTATCTTTCCGCATTTAAATTTCCGCACTTTTAAATTCTAATTGCATGAAAGAATGTATGGCTAATTAAAAATAACTCGTAGCTCACAATACAATAATCAAAGATAACTGTTAAACTGAAAACAACACACAAATTCACACACCAATTCTAGGGTACGCCTCACTGTTGCCTTACCTTCGAAACGTGGTCGTCGAGTATAAGACGTTTTAGTAAGTCCTTATGTCCATGATCAATGGCATAAGGGTAGCTTCTAAGGTGTCCTACTGTTGCTCTGGTGACCACACTGTCCCTATAAACGAATTGACCCGAACACCTCCAACGGTGGTGCTACCTATCTCTCAATGGTGGGATGGCACTACCTTAAGGACATTTACACAGCCTAATTCCTTAGGGTAGGTAGATGACTCATAGATACTTGCTCTATTCAAAACAAATCAAAACTCTTTTCACACCGACACTTTCAAAAAGCTTTCAAAAACAATTTTTCAAACACTCTTGAGGACTGATACAAGAGTCATTCTGAAATCTTTAAACGAAAATTTTTTCAAACCCCCTCACAATTGAAAAGCAAACATTTTGAAAACACAATGAGCAAGTATCTAAGAGCCCATGGATAACCATGGATAGAAAGGGTGCTAACACCTTCCCTTTCTATAAATCTACCTCCCGAACCGAGAAAATATCTCATAAGGAATTTTGCTGTGCTTTTGTCCTGTCCATGTTGGAGAAAATAAAAGACGGTGGCGACTCTTGCTTCCGCGACATTTCGCGAACCAGCGTTAAACAGTCAGTTCTAAATCCACCGATCACAGTATCGATCCCAGGTCCTTCCCCTTAATTTGAACTCCTACCTAATTCGAACCCTTGAGTCCAAATCTGAAACTACTTTATCCTGAAACAACATGAATCTTGAGATTCAAAGGAACCAAATTCAAATGCCCTAGCAATGACATTTTGTGTTTTGGGCACTTAAACTCACGTGAATAACATTAAAACATTCATAAACATCATTCATAGCATGGATACATAATCAATATGGATTTAAATTACATATTGAATGAGTTTGAGATCGAAGACAAGTTACCAAAAGAGGGATTGCGTGAGTGATGCTCCCGCGTGTGTTGGGCCTGCCTAATGTGTGGAAACGTCTCCTGGAACCTTCAGGGAGTGAGTGGAGTGCTTGTTTTGGATTGAGGAGGCCTGCAAAGATTGCTTCTATTCTAGCAACTTTGGGAAGGCTTGGAGAATTTGGTGTGGTTTTCTGGGGCAGCTTCTTGTGTGTATAGGCAGTGTTTTTGTGTCTGGAGGCAATGCGTGTGTGTTTCTGGGAAATGCGTGTGTGGGTACTCTTTTTCTTGCAATTTACCTCTATATTTATAGGGTTGCAGTGATGAACGAAAATGGTAAGAATCAACCATTAACCTTGGCTTTGAAGGCATAATTGAAAGTCTTAAAAGGTTTCCATTGTTGATGATTTTCTACCATTTTGGGTTTTTGAGTGAACCTAGACAAGTTTTACTCCCACATATTGAATTTTCGAATGCTCCCAATTTTTTTTCCTTGATGGTTCTGAGTTCCAATTCGAATGATCCAAGGCCTCATCATTGTGGCTTCTTCGATTGAGCCACTATCTGCCTTAGTTGCTTGATCTGAAAACTATCCAATTAGCCCAATCGAACAATTATTGTTCCTTTCAATTTCCTTTCCTTCAATTAGACCACCTCTTCCTCTTAGTCTGTCGAAGCTTCATTTTGTCATCTCCTTCGAATGTAGTTGTGCAGGTGGCTCTTTGATTCCAACTCCCACCCTTTGCTTATGTCTACAAAAATATTTTTCTTGCTGATCACTAATTCACCTTCGATTGGTGAATATAGCTTATATGTGCCAATCGAAGGGTGACTTATGAGCACCAAGCCTTTACTTTCATTACCCAACTCTTTCTTTGCCTTTTCAAGCACATGCCTGAAACACATTGATCCCCAAAACTCTAAGATGACTCATATTTGGTTAATTCATATCTAACTATCCTTCGATCACGCCATGCTTGAAGATGGAATGTCCTTCGAACCAATAGATTTCCACGTGTTTCTTTGGATAAAATAAGATATTTTTGAATTCCAAATATTCTTCTTTTTGAAGCGCCCATTCAGGCAACATGTCAATCGAAAGTTGTCTTCCTTGTAACTCTTCGAATGGCTTACATCTCCATGTTTGAAAACAAACCTTTCAATGGAGCTCATTACCAGCTCTCCCAATCGAAAGCTTCATAAGATCCTTCTCATGCTTTCTTTTGAACTAGCCCTCCTTCAATCCTAGTGTTTCGTTGGGCATTAAATTAGCCTGCAAACTGTTGTCGAAGCTGCTTCGACCCAAAAGCCCTTAGGAATATTTTCAGCCTTCGACCTACACTTTGTCATGTACACTTCTTTTCTTTCTTTCAGCTATGCCATTATGCAGAGGCATATAGGGTGTCATGGAAATCATTTGAAGCTCTAGAACTCACACATCTTGGTGAAAAGTGAAATTAGTTGAAAGGCCATTGCTTATGAGGAGAATTTATCTGATCAATTCTTGGTCAACCTTGAGCAATTGGGGATCTTAATGAGTATGCCTTGAACAAAAACAGGAGGGTTAATTTTTGGGTACAACAAAGGGAAAGTGTAGGTGTTTAGGTATTGGCTTGCATTTTTGGTAAATCCCAAGTGTATGTGTGAATGTCATGACTGATGTCATAACATTCTAGTTCAGTTTGTACTGACTCATTAGGTACCTTTGCAGAAAAATATTGTAATTGAAGTACTGATGTTTATAAGTGTGTATCTGAGCATTTTGCAAAATGATCACATTTTCCTAAATCAGTAGACAGGTTTTCTCAGATGTCATAACAAATGTTATGACATCCTGTTTTGAACTAACAGGTATGCAGGATGGATAAGTCTGAGTTTTTTCAGGAAATAACTCAGTCTTTCCTGAACAGAATCCTGCGTTTTCTGAGGGGTAACCTAGCTCAACCCTAACCTGGTTAATAAAGTCCTGTGACCTGGTCTTTAGGTCAAACGGAATTAACCCTAGGATTTTGGAAACCCTAACTGAAGTTGCAGCTGCTATATATTCAACAGAGCTGCTGTTTTTCAAGTATCTCTTTTGATTGATCAGAAGATCATTTTGTAATCTGAATAGATTTGATTATTGTACTCCAAGCAATTATCATTGTGATAAGTGCCTTGGAATAGGTTTCTAATTGTAAGGGTTGTGTAGCACTCAAAGCTTTGAAGCAAGAGTGTTTGAATTTTCCTTGACTAAAGCTGTGAAGCAGAGTCAAGTTAGTTGTGTGCATCACTCAAAGCTGTGAAGCACGAGTGATTGTGTTGCTTGATTAAAAAGCTGTGAATCTTAATCAAGTGTTTGTTTATGAAGAGTGTCTTCATCAATTCTTAAGTCAAATTGGTTTATGTATCACTGTTGTGATTGAGGGGGAGTGAGTAGGAACTCAGGTTTAAGTTGTACTTAGATTGGAATTGCATTGGGTAGGTCTTAAGTGAAGGAGATAAACTGGTTGGTTTATTTCTGAATTAAAATCTCTTATAGTGGATTTCCTCCCTGGCTTGGTAGCCCCCAGAGTAGGTGTTGTTGCACACTGAACTGGGTAAACAATTGACTGTGTTCTTTATTGCTTTTGTATTTACTGTCATATAGTAAGTCAGATACGGTGTCATAACATTGAACGTGACATTGAGTATCTGCAGCCAGAATTTCAATTGGTATCAGAGCAGGCACCCTGCCTGTATTACTGGGTGAGATCTAGGGATATCACTTTCTGGCACTATGGACAAAGAAGGAGTTTTTGGAAATAGACCACCCATTCTGGATGGAACTAATTATGACTACTGGAAACCTCGTATGATTGCCTTCCTAAAATCCCTGGACAAAAAGGCTTGGAGAGCTGCTGACAAAGGATGGATTCATCCCACCATAACTGAGAAAGATGGGACAATCAGTCTGAAGCCTGAGGAAGATTGGAGTAAAGAAGAAGATGAGTTAGCTCTGGGAAATTCAAAAGCTCTAAATGCCTTGTTCAATGGAATTGATAGAAACATTTTCAGACTAGTACATCAATATGAACTGGCCAAGGAAGTTTGGGACACTCTCAGAACTACTCATGAGGGCACTTCCAAAGTAAAAATGTCAAGGCTTCAGATGTTGACCACTAAGTTTGAGAATCTAAAAATGATGGAAGATGAAACCATTCATGAGTTTCACATGAACATCTTGGAGATTGCCAACACCTCAGGAGCACTGGGAGAAAAAATGTCAGAAGAAAAACTAGTGAGGAAGGTTCTCAGATCCTTGCCTAAAAGATTTACAATGAAGGTAACTGCCATAGAGGAAGCCCAGGACATTAGCAAGTTGAAAGTGGATGAACTTATTGGGTCTCTTCAGACTTTTGAGATGGGAATCACTGATAATGGTGTCAAAAAGAACAAGAGCATAGCACTTATGTCCAACACTGATGTTGAAGAAAATATTTCAGAAGCTGTAGCCATGCTTGGAAGACAGTTCAACAAACTCATCAAAAGAATAAATCCAAAGTCAAGGTCTAATGTTCATAACATTCCCTCTAACATTGACAGTTCCAGCAGAAGACCAAGGTCAGAAGAGAAAGGAATTCAATACCATGGTTGTGAAGGATATGGGCATATTTGAGCTGAATGTCCTACCTTTCTTAAGAAACAAAAAGGAATGACAGTTACTTGGTCTGACTGTGATTCAGAAAGTAATTCTAAAGAAGAGACTGCCAAACGAGTTACTGCTTTAACTGGTGTTTGTACCTCTGAAAGTGACATCAGTGATGAAGAGGTGACTTTTGAAGAACTGGCTGATACTTACAAGGAATTGTGTATCAGAAGTACTGAAGTCTGTGTGCAGAATGAGAAACAATCAAAACTCATCATAAAGATGGAGGCTGAAAAAAGGGCAAACCTTGAAACTATAAGTCATCTAGAAGGAGAAGTTCAATTGCTGAACTCACAACTGAATCAAATGACCAAATCTGTCAAGATGTTGACAAATGGAACAGACAAATTGGAAGAGATCCTTCAGGTTGGACAAAATGTGGGAAATAAATCTGGTCTAGGATTTATGGAAGCAACGAAATCTGGTACTGGTAAGCAAATGTCAAAACAGATGTCTCAACACAACTCTCAACATCAGGAACAGAGACATGTGAAGAAAAGGTACCAAATATGGAAATGTCATCATTGTGGGAGATATGGACACATAAAGCCCTTCTGCTTCAGATTACATGGATACCCTAATCAGAACTCAGGTGTCAAACCTAAGTCTAAAAAGGTACCACATGCTCCTCAATGGAAGAAAAAGGCTACTGCACTGATAGCTCACACTTCCCTGAGGGTCTCTGCAAAGGAAGACTGGTACTTTGACAGTGGATGTTCCAGACATATGACTGGAATCAAGAACCTCCTCAATAATGTTAAGCCTCACACCACCAGTTTTGTGACCTTTGGAGATGGGGCTAAAGGTGAAATCAAAGGAGTTCGTGATTTGGACTGCCCTGGAGTTCCAAGTCTGAATGAAGTACTGCTGGTGAAAGGGCTGACCGCTAATCTCATTAGTATCAGTCAACTGTGTGATCTAGGATTCAAGGTCAACTTCTCAAAATCTGGATGCCTTGTAATCAATGACAAACAAGAGATAGTACTGAAAGGAGTCAGATCCAAAGACAACTGTTACTTATGGGAGGCTGAGAACACTAATTTCTACACTGTGTGTTCCATTGCAAAAGAAGAAAAAGAGGTGAAACTGTGGCACCAAAAACTTGGCCATCTTCATCTAAGGGGTATGAAGAGGATTATCTCCTTGGAGGCAGTCAGAGGGATTCCAAAACTGCAAATTGATGAAGGAAGAGTTTGTGGTGAATGTCAGGTTGGTAATCAGACTAGGATGTCACATCCAAAGTCAAGACATCTGACCACCTCTAAGGTTCTAGAACTCCTCCATATGGATCTGATGGGACCAATGCAAGTAGAGAGTCTTGGTGGTAAAAGATATGCCTATGTGGTTGTGGATAATTTTTCCAGATTCACCTGGATTAATTTCATTAGGGAAAAATCAGATGCATTTGAAGTTTTTAGAGAACTGTGCAAGAGAATTCAAAGAGAGAAGGAAGGATGTATTGTCAGAATCAGAAGTGATCATGGCAAGGAATTTGAAAACAGCAGGTTTGATGACTTCTGTTCTTCAGAAGGAATCAGTCATGAGTTTTCTTCTCCCATAACACCTCAGCAAAATGGAGTTGTGGAAAGAAAAAACAGGACCATACAAGAATCTGCCAGAGCAATGTTACATGCCAAAAGACTTCCTATGTATTTTTGGGCTGAAGCTCTGAATACAGCTTGCTATGTTCATAACAGGGTCACCTTGAGAAAGGGAACCTCATCCACCATATATGAACTCTGGAAAGGAAGAAAACCAACTGTGAAGTACTTCCATGTGTTTGGCAGCAAATGCTATATTCTGACTGATCGTGAAAAAAGAAGAAAACTGGACCCCAAAAGTGATGAAGGCATATTTCTAGGATACTCCTCAAACAGCAGAGCTTATAGAGTATTCAACTCCAGAACCAAAACCATGATGGAATCAATAAATGTTATAATTGATGACTATCATGAAGAAATAGATGTTCCTTGTACTGTTGAGACATTCTTTGAGACTTCAACCCAACAGGATGACCTACCCAACTCCACCACAACAGAATCTGAATCAAAGGAAGCTAGCAAGATTCCTTCCATCAGAATTCAGAAGGATCATCCAAAAGAGCTCATCATAGGAGATCCCAATAGTGGAGTCATCACAAGATCTAGAGAAATCATCTCAAATTCTTGTTTTGTGTCCAAAATGGAACCAAGAAATGTCAAGGAAGCCTTAGCTGATGAATATTGGATTGGTTCAATGCAAGATGAACTGAACCAATTCAAGCAACATGAAGTTTGGGAAGTGGTTCCTAGACCTGAAGGAACTAACATCATTGGGACAAAATGGATATTCAAGAACAAGTCAAATGCTGAAGGAGTTGTCACCAGAAATAAGGCAAGACTTGTTGCTCAAGGATACACCCAGGTTGAAGGGGTTGATTTTGATGAAACCTTTGCACCTGTAGCCAGGTTGGAATCAATTAGACTCTTGTTGTCAATTGCTTGTCTTCTGAAGTTCAAGTTATTTCAGATGGATGTGAAAAGTGCCTTTCTAAATGGGTACTTAAATGAGGAAGCTTATGTGGAACAACCTAAAGGTTTTGTGGATCCAACCCATCCTGATCATGTCTACAAATTGAGAAAAGCTCTATATGGCCTGAAACAAGCTCCTAGAGCATGGTATGACAGGTTAACAAAGTTTCTCTCAGACAAAGGCTACAGAAAAGGAGGCTTGGACAAAACTCTTTTTGTCAAAACTGAAGGAGGGAAGTTGATGGTTGCCCAAATATATGTTGATGACATAGTGTTTGGAGGAATGTCAGAACATATGGTTAAACACTTTGCTGACCAGATGCAGGCTGAATTTGAAATGAGTCTCATGGGAGAACTAACTTATTTTCTTGGACTACAAGTCTCACAGATGGAGGACTCAATCTTCTTATCTCAAAGCAAGTATGCTAAGAATATTGTAAAGAAGTTTGGTATGGAGAATGCAAGTCACAAAAGGACTCCTGCTCCTACTCATCTAAAGCTTTCCAAAGATTCAAGTGGGGTTAAGGTGGATCAAAGTCTGTACAGAAGCATGATAGGAAGCTTGTTGTACTTAACTGCTAGCAGACCTGATATTGCCTTTGCAGTTGGAGTTTGTGCTAGATACCAAGCTGATCCCAAAGTCAGTCATATCAATCAAGTGAAGAGAATTTTGAAGTATGTAAGTGGTACTTACAACTATGGATTGATGTATACTCATGGCTGTGAACCAGCTCTGACTGGCTACTGTGATGCTGATTGGGCTGGTAGTGCTGATGATAGAAAAAGCACCTCTAGAGGATGTTTCTTCTTGGGAAGTAATCTGGTTTCCTGGTTCAGCAAGAAACAGAATTGTGTGTCTCTTTCCACTGCTGAAGCTGAATACATTGCAGCTGGTAGTAGCTGCTCTCAAATGATATGGATGAAACAGATGCTCACTGAGTATAATGTCACACAAGATGTTATGACATTGTACTGTGACAATCTGAGTACAATCAACATATACAAGAATCCCATTCAGCATAGCAGGACCAAACATATTGACATACGACATCACTTTATCAGAGACCTTGTAGAAGAGAAGACAATCAAATTGGAACATGTTGCCACTGAGCTACAGCTGGCTGACATTTTTACCAAGGCTCTGGATGCAAATCAATTTGAAAACTTAAGGGGTAAGCTGGGTATTTGCCAACATGAGGAATTGTAGCAATTAATTTTGCTTAAAACAAGGATCAAAGGACTTATGCCTGTTCTGATTGGTTTAAAATTGTATTTTCTCATTTCCTACAATTCTTTTAAGAAGTTGAATAGACACTCCCTTGCTTCCCTTCTCTCTCGTCTCCTCATCAAAACCCAGTCTCTCAATCAGAAATTTCTCCTCAGTTGCTGTTGGTCCTCTAAAACTGTCAAAATGTCTCAAACACCTTCATCATCCAATACGACCATTTCAACCTCTTCCTCTGATCAAGATTCTGGGACAATCTCTTCTTGTCTGGACTCTGACGTTCTGGAGATCTCTTCTCATAGAAAAGTGGGAACTAACCCCACCAAGGTCAAAGAGTTGAGAACAAGACATGCAGGAAAGCCCCAAGCTTCTGCCTCTGGTAATCCATCTCATCCTTCTTCTTCAGTTCCCCCTGAAATTGCAAATAGGGAAGGGACAGCCTATGTTAATCAAGCAATAGCAAAAATTGTTTCAAGAATTCTGAACGAGAACCACTCAGTTCCTGGCATTTCTGTTCCTCTGAACCAAGAAAGCCCAAATACTGAAACAAATCCAGATGTCTCTAAGAATGTTGAGACATCAAACAAAGAGAAGAATGCTGACATTGCTCACAAGAAAAGAAAGAAGCCTGAATCCTCTGGATCTGATGACAGTGCTTGAAGGCTGGTTGCTGATATCTGGTGGAGTTTGGAAGTGTATTCAGTTGTTTTCTGCTGCTGCTCTTATTATTTTGTTTTGGAACTGTATAATTTTATGAACTTGTATCTTTGGCCCATTTGTGGCTAAAGAGGGGGAGAATATTTTGGTACTTACTTAATTAGTACTTGACATTCTATTTTTCTGCTGTCACTTATTTCTACTGCTATCTATCTCTGATTGTTTAGGGTCTTTAGCCAAAAATCTGCCAAAGGGGGAGTTTGTAGGTGTTTAGGTATTGGCTTGCATTTTTGGTAAATCCCAAGTGTATGTGTGAATGTCATGACTGATGTCATAACATTCTAGTTCAGTTTGTACTGACTCATTAGGTACCTTTGCAGAAAAATATTATAATTGAAGTACTGATGTTTATAAGTGTGTATCTGAGCATTTTGCAAAATGATCACATTTTCCTAAATCAGTAGACAGGTTTTCTCAGATGTCATAACAAATGTTATGACATCCTGTTTTGAACTAACAGGTATGCAGGATGGATAAGTCTGAGTTTTTTCAGGAAATAACTCAGTCTTTCCTGAACAGAATCCTGCGTTTTCTGAGGGGTAACCTAGCTCAACCCTAACCTGGTTAATAAAGTCCTGTGACCTGGTCTTTAGGTCAAACGGAATTAACCCTAGGATTTTGGAAACCCTAACTGAAGTTGCAGCTGCTATATATTCAACAGAGCTGCTGTTTTTCAAGTATCTCTCTTGATTGATCAGAAGATCATTTTGTAATCTGAATAGATTTGATTATTGTACTCCAAGCAATTATCATTGTGATAAGTGCCTTGGAATAGGTTTCTAATTGTAAGGGTTGTGTAGCACTCAAAGCTTTGAAGCAAGAGTGTTTGAATGTTCCTTGACTAAAGCTGTGAAGCAGAGTCAAGTTAGTTGTGTGCATCACTCAAAGCTGTGAAGCACGAGTGATTGTGTTGCTTGATTAAAAAGCTGTGAAGCTTAATCAAGTGTTTATTTATGAAGAGTGTCTTCATCAATTCTTAAGTCAAATTGGTTTATGTATCACTGCTGTGATTGAGGGGGAGTGAGTAGGAACTCAGGTTTAAGTTGTACTTAGATTGGAATTGCATTGGGTAGGTCTTAAGTGAAGGAGATAAACTGGTTGGTTTATTCCTGAATTAAAATCTCTTATAGTGGATTTCCTCCCTGGCTTGGTAGCCCCCAGAGTAGGTGTTGTTGCACACTGAACTGGGTAAACAATTGACTGTGTTCTTTATTGCTTTTGTATTTACTGTCATATAGTAAGTCAGATACGGTGTCATAACATTGAACGTGACATTGAGTATCTGTAGCCAGAATTTCAGAAAGAGAAAACCATAACTTACTGGGGAAATGGGAAATACCCAAAGACCTGACTAGTGGTATCAAACAGACTCTACTGGGGAAACATGATAGGATCACCCTAAGTCTGTTGTGGAGGTAATTCAAATCTGAGCGCATAACAATTTGGTTACTGTAAGTAAGCATAACTGGCTTATACTTGTGCATGTTTAAATTTTTTATAGCGTAATTCTCCATACAACAGAAATGGTACGTTTTTGGGTAGATGCAATGTAATGATGCATGTTTAGAAATTCATTGGGGAAAACACATCAACAATCGGCTGCTGGGAAGACCGTGAACTTCCAAACGGATATTCTTGCGCATCTGAACTTCTGTAGAGAAAACATTCCCCCAAACTTCAATTGGGAAACGAGATTCGAAACCACCGACCTCTAAAGATTGATATCACTGGGGAAGTAACTTCCTGGGGAAAATACTTCAAAAATAAACTACAGTTTAGAGAAAATTTCGAATTCTGATCAAACTCTCAACTTCCTGGGGAACAAATTATTTATCTTCTGTTAGAAAGAGGATAGCTTCTCTTGGAATGGAAACTTTCTCGCGTAGAAATTCTTGACAAAGATAACTTCTACTGGAGAGTATAGAAATTCTTGAGTAAAAATGATTATATTCAGACCACACTGCAAATAACACTGCCAGGGGGAAAATCTTCACTTAAGGAAGAAACAAGCTTCATGGACAGAAACTCCACTGGGGATATCTCAACAAAATCTCTCGGGGATGAAAGAGTTATGGCTAGCATTCTCATGTGCACCATACTGGGGAAATGCGATGCTCATTCCACTATGTAAAGACAACTCACTCCACTAGGGAATAATAGACAAATTACTCCAGTGGATCATCAAAAATCGACTTTGATTGAGGAATCATTCAAAAGAACTCCACCTTGTCCGCACTGGGAATACTACCGCTGAGGGTATCAATCTTCGCTTGAGGAAGATGAGGGCCACCTTGAACCATAAGTTTGAGGTTCAGAACTCCACTAAGGAAATATTTCAAGCATACTCTACCACTGGGGATAAAAGAGCCCTAACCAGAATTCATCCATGCACACTGCTCCAGAACAATAGGAGATTTGCTCCACTGGGCATAATAAGCATATTGATCAACCATCTCCCCACGAAAACTTGAAAAGGAAAACTTCCCCGGGGAGAAAAGATATAAGCTTCATGGAGAATACATGATCTTCCTTACTAGGGAGATAAATACCAATCACAAATACACAATGGTATTGACTTCAAGGGGATATAACAAATATATCCAGTCAAATGTAGTGAACCTTCCCAGATTCTTCGAAAAGAGTAGACTGTATTGAAAGAGAGGGTTGTACAAAATCATATTGAAATGCACTTCTTTGGAGATAACTCCTCTGGAGGGGACAAACCCTTGAACAAACTCTTATCAAGAATGTTGATTTCAGAGGGGATTACGCATGGATGCTCAAACCTCACTGGGAAGATATAAGATACTTCACGGGGAATAAAGGATCTTCCAGCTAATGGGAGTCCTTCATGGGGAATAAAAGGATTCCATATGGGTAAGAGTACACCTTCACTAGGAATATGGGATTCCATTCTAATAAAGAACTCATGTTGGCTGTAACCTAGCCTTCCTATGCCCATTTACTACTACCCTCCTGGTCACAAAAGACCAAAAGTACCTACAAAGGTGGAAACCACAACAACATGCCCCGGGTATGGGATGATTACCTTAGCCATCACCTCAAACACCCGAAACTTTAGGCAATTTTCAGTTATTGATATCATGTGTTGTAAAGCATTAATGTTTTAAACGTAAAGTTTATCAAAAATGTTGGACATCTTTTCACAAACAAAATAGCAAAAATTAAAACAAATAAGTATAACTTAAAAAGAGAAGAATTTATTAATTAATTGACCTGTAAATAGGCATTTACGTCAAGAAGTAATTCCTAAAAGAGGTAATTGCATATAAAGCATACATAGGAGAAAACAAAGGTGGCAATACGAGTGCAAATTATCGGGTCCCGACTCTGCTATGACTTTTATAACCTCAAAGCTCCTTAGTATCTTGCTTTCTAAACAGATTGATTGGGTTTATTCCTTATCCTTCCAAGCTAACCAACAACAGTGTAGAATAACATTACAGATACAATGCAGACTGTAGTATTCGCTTTAATCCCTAAATTTTTCTTGGATCTCCCTTTCGGGTTTTCAATCCACTGGGATACTATTTTTTGCCTAAGTTCCCCTTTCGAGTTTTAAACTTAGTGAGTGTACATCATTTCATTTTTCATTATTTTATTCATATATCCCAAATTTTTGCCTGAACCTTTATACATTTTGTGTTCGTCGGGGTGCCCCTTTTTTCCTGAGCCAGTCAACTCAGTGGGTTTGTTTATGCGAAGTACTTTTCACTACGTCTGCATTGACAGGGTGAGGGAAATCCTCCCCTTCCATAGTTGTGAGCATCATAGATCCTCCAGAGAATACTTTCTTCACGATGTATGGTCCTTCGTAATTAGGAGCCAATATGACCCTAACATCTGTGTGATTAGGAGGCAAGATCCTCTTCAGCACAAGGTCACCAACTTGGAAAGTCCGAGGACACACCTTCTTGTCGAAAGATTTCTTCATCCTCCTCTGGTATAACTTCCCGTGACAAATATTTGTCAATCTCTTCTCATAAATGAGATTCAATTGATTAAATATATTATGAACTTATTCAGCCTCGTCAAGTTCTACATCTATCATTATCCTTAAAGAAGGAATCTCCACTTCTATGGGTAGGACTTCTTCCATGCCGTATACCGGAGAGAACATGGTTGCCCTAGTCGAAGTGCGCACCGAGGTGCGGTAACCATGTAAAGCAAATGGAAACATATCGTTCCAATCTCTATAGGTTACAACCATTTTTTTCACAATCTTCTTAATATTCTTATTAGCTGCCTCGACAACACCATTCATCTTTGGATGATATGGAGAAGAATTGTGATGCTTTATCTTGAAGCTTTCATGCAGCTCTTTCATCATATTTTTGTTGATATTGGACCTGTTATCAGTGATTATCTTCTCGAGTACCCCAAAATGACAAATGATGTTATGCTTGATAAAACGAGTCACAACTTTCTTGGTGATGTTTGCATATGACGCTGCTTCAACCCACTTGGTGAAATAGTTAATAGCCACTAGAATAAAGCAATGTCCATTAGAAGAAGTCGTCTCAATATTCCCAATCATATCAATACCCCACATTGCGAAGGGCCAAGGAGAAGTTAAGACATTCAGCGGATTGGGCGACACATGCATTTTGTTGGCATAAATCTGACATTTGTAACAGATTCTGGAGTGATTATAGTAATTGTTTTCCATGGTAGACCAATAATAACCTGCTCTCAAGATTTTCTTGGCCATGGTATGCCCACTGAAATGCATCCCGAGAGAGCCTTTATGTACCTCTTCTATGATTTTGTTTGCTTCGTGTCTATCCATGCACCTGAGCAAAATACAGTCATAGTTCCTCTTATACAAAACACCATTGTTGAGGAAAAAATTGGATGCATATTTCCGCAAAGTCTTCTTATCAGTAACAAAAGCATCCTCTGGGTATTCTTTCATCTCAAATATCTTTTGATATCATAAAACCAAGGCTTTTCATCGACCGCATCTTCATCTATCTCACAACAGAATGCTGGCTCATCCAACCTCATGATACGGATTAAGGGAGCATGGTTAGCCCACCTAACCTTGAACTTAGACGACAAAGTAGCAAAAGTGTCTGCCAGGTTATTCTCCTCCCTTGGGTTATGCTGGAAAGTGATTTCATCGAAGTACGGGATTAACCTCAAAACATGCTCGTGATACAAAATTAGATTAGGGTGACGAGTCTCCCAATCTCAGCTGATATGACTGATCACTAGAGTGGAATCCCCATATACTTATAGGATATTGATTCTCAAATCAATAGCAGCTTCTAACCTAAATATGCAAGCTTAATACTCGTCCATGTTGTTGGTACATTCAAAGCAAATTCTGGCAGTGAAAGCAGTATGGAAACCATCAAGAGAAGTAATAATAACACTGATACTAGTACCCAAGGCATTTGAGGCAGGGTCGAACACCATTGTCCATCACGATCCTAGTTTGGGTCCCTCTTCTGAGTTTGGGATGTTATAATCTCATACATACATGATATCTTTATTAGGAAACTCAAACCTCATCAGTTGATAGCCGTCTTCCACTAGTTGTTGAGCAAGATTATCTGCCAACACACTACCTTTGATATCCTTTTGGGTAGTATACCGGATGTCGTATTCTCTAAGAATCATCTGCCAATGGACTACCCTTCCCGTGAGAGATGGCTTTTCGAAAATGTACTTGATTGGATCCATTTTGGATATCAAGAGAGTAGTGTGAGTCAACAGATACTGTCTCAAACGCTTTGCCGCACATGTGAGTGAACCACAAGTCTTTTCCAGTAATGAGTATCTCGACTCGCAATTCGTAAATTTCTTGCTCAGGTAGTAGATGGAATGTTCTTTCCTACCTGTCTTGTCATGTTGACCGAGTACACAGCTCATGGAGTTTTCAAACACCGTCAAATACATTATCAAGGGAAAGCCTTCCACTAGAGGCGAGAGAATTGGAGGTTCTTGCTAATACTCTTTTATTTTATCAAAATCCGCTTGACAATTGTCATTCTACCTGGTCGTTGGATCTTTTCTCAGTAATTTGAAAATTGGTTCACAAGATGTTGTAGGGTGAGAGATGAATCTAGCAATGTAGTTCAACCTCCCAAGAAAGCCACGAACCTCTTTTTCTGACCTTGGCTCAGGAATTTCTTGTATAGCTTTTACTTTGGCAGGCTAGACCTTGATTCCCTTTTCACTTACAATAAATCCCAATAACTTTCCTGATCTCATTCCGAAGGTGCACCTATTAGGGTTCATCCTTCGCCTGAATTTCCTTAACCTTTCAAACAGTTTCAACAAGTGAACAAGATGTTCCTCTTCTGTCTGGGACTTGGAAATCATATCGTCAACATAGACTTCAATCTATTTATGTATCATGTCATGAAAGAGAGTGATCATGGCATACTGATATGTTTCCTATTCATTCGTCAAACCTAAGGGCATCACTATGTAGTAAAATGTTCCCCAAGGTGTAATGAAAGTAATTTTCTCCATGTCCTCTGATGCCATCTTGATTTGATTGTAGCCAGAAATACCATCCATGAATGAAAACACTTTAGCTTGAGCAGTACTGTTAACCATAATATCAATGTGTGGAAGCGGAAAATCATCTTTAGGGCTTGCTCTGTTCAAGTCCCTATAGTCCACAAAAATTCTCACTTTACCATCTTTTTTCGGCACTGGTACAATATTTGCGATCCATGGCGGGTAAGATGTCACTTTCAAAAATCCCGCATCAAATTGTTTCTAAACCTCCTCGTTGATCTTCTTAGACATCTCAGGATGAGTTCTTCGAAGCTTTTGTTTAACAGGAGGACACTCTTCTCTAAGAGGCAGCTTGTGCACAACAATATTTGTATCCAGCCCAAACATGTCTTCATAAGAATAAGAAAAGATGTATGCATACTCATGGAGAATTTCAATCAATCTTCGATTGACGTTGTCTTATAAAGCAGCCCCAATCTTGACTTCTCTTCGGACCTCTTTGGTACCCAAATTAATCACTTCAACAATCTCTTGGTGCAACTGAATGACCTTTTCTTCTTACCTCAACAATTTGGATAGCTCTTCCCGAAGTTCACAATCTTCTTTAACTTCTTCATCAGCTTGATAGATTGGATTTTCAAAGTCATAATAAACCATAGCAGAATCGTTTTCGACATATTCCGAGATTAGTGGGGGACAAAATATGCATGATTATTTTTATTTTTATTTTCATTTTAGATTAAAAAAGAAAAAGAAAAAATCACATTGCCAAAAATTTAAAAAGAAGAAAGCCAGAGAGCGAAATATTTGAATGCAAAAAGACGTCCTTTGTTGATGATAAATTTGAAATGAAAAACATCATGGCCCTACATCATGTTCACTATGTCTTGGGCATAACATAGGAATTATTACATGATGAAAAATAAAATAAAATTACTTTTCATAATGGGTGACTTTGATGATGTCCTCAACAGGAAAATTAGCAAGCTCTTTACTCGGGACAAGGGGACGAACCCACTTATCCATTTCGCAATCATTATCCCCTTCCTCACTCACAGTATGAGCCTCTTTATGGATAACACGACCACTGACAAATTGAATCGGCGAAGGGATGCCTTGAACCTTAAGAGGGGCAACAATTGGCATGTTTCGACCAACCACGAAACCTAAACCTTTCTTGTCTGTCTGTGTGGGGAGATTCAGCATACTGCCCCAGCCTTCAGGATGACCGGATTGAACAACTGGTTGTGCTTGACAATATGATGACATGGAGACCTCCGACTTCTTAACCTCTTCGCGAGGAGTTATGACAACCTGTACAGTTTAAAATTCTTGGCATGGAGTCTCATATATTTATCCTTCCACCTCAACATACCGAAAGGAACTCAAGTGACTAACAATATAATCTTCCTCACCACAAATGGTGACAACCTTTCCATTCAATAAGAACTTCAGCTTTGGATGTAGGGTGGACGTGACAACGTCGGCCCCATGAATCCACGGACGACCAAGCATACAACATAAGAAGGATTAATGTCCATAATGAAAAATGTTGCATCGAAAACTTGGGGGACCTATCTTAATAGGAAAATTAACCTCCCCGAATACGGTCCTTTTAGACCCATTAAATGCCTTGACAATCAAACCACTAGGCCTCAACATGACCCCTTCATAATCAAGCTTCCTGAGAGAAGACTTAGGCAACACATTGAGAGATGATCCTGTATGCACCAGCACACAGGATATAGTATGTGATATGGTGGGAGAACTGACTTTTGGTTTTGAGTTTTATTGCAAATGTTGCAGATAGCAAGAGTTTCCATTGACTTTTCTTTTATCCAATAAAGGAAATGGTGAAAAGAACAGGAAAGACCTTTGAGAATTTATCTGAGTTTAGGGGGTAGGTTATGAAAAGGAAAGGTGTTAGCACCCTTTTCATCCGGAGTTATCTACATGCTCTTAATTGCTAGCTCACTTTTTGAAAATGCTTTGTGTGTGTGAAAATATTTTTAAAATGCCTAAGTGTGGCAATTTTGTAATGATTCTCGTATCGTTTAGAATGCATACAAAATGTTTATTTTGAAAATATTTGTTAGAAAGTGTCATTGTGTGAAAAATGTTTTGAAATGTTCGCAAGCAAGCGATTAAGAACTATCTACCTACTCAAAAGTCTTTTATTATTTTCCTCTTCCTTTAGATAGTGATATCCTACCATTAGTTAGTAGGAAGCCCTATTGTTGGATGTTTGAGGGACAGGCACAGGTCATCGTACAATCATAAAGGCAACATATATGGATACATTTAGCAATTCGAAGGGACTATAATCATATATTCATAGGCAACATCGAGGAACGAGATCATTTACCAAAGGAAGCATTGAAGGGTCATTGAGGGACTATGATCTTTATGATGATTTTTAACTTAAGGTCTTTGCTAATGGTATCCCTATGTTCGAGGGACATGACTGTTTTTTTATCCGAAGGCAACAAGTGAAATCACCCTAGAGGTGCGTGTGTGAATAGTGATTTGTTTTCAATTAATTTGTCTTGATTAGGTTTCCTGGCGTTTTGTTTTAATTTTTTCCATACAAGCCTATTACTAACAATTAAATATTTACAGACAAGCAAGTATAATATACGTGTAGAAAGTAAAAGTGCGAGAAATAAATCCTAATTTATTACATCCATGAGCAATTACATAATAGGAAAAAATGTGATAAAGTAAACTACGACTATTATAAAAAATATCCATGCAACCTATACATTTATTTCTAGAAATTTAAATGACAAAGAAAAATTAAATGTTATAAAAAATGTTTTAAAGTCCTAAAATCTAAAACATTAGAAATTAATTTTTTTTGTATATTTTTGGTTTTATTTGAATTATAAAATAAATAGACTTTAAACCTAAATTAAATATTTAATTAATTATAAAAGAAACCTATGTCTAACTAATTAATTAAGAAAAATATTGTCTAAAAATTAAATTAACCTATTAAAAGTCTAGTTCTGATTTTATTATATTTTTTTTGTGATTTTATTAATTAAAAAATGAGTAAAAACAAATATTAAATTGATTATACAAAATGAAAAAGAAAAATAGAAAAAGGTTAAAAAGTATTAAAAAGAAGAAAAGAAAGGTGCATGCGCTGGTGTTTGAACTCACACCCTTCTATTTACAGTCTTCGTCCTTTGCCATCTGAACCATGCACGCTTAGTGTTTGAAAAATGGGATTTTATCATTATATGATAAACCTGCAAAGATTGAAAAATAATAGCAAAAATATATCTTGCATTGTTGTACCTCAGAAGATCATTAGTGGTGGTAGTATGCACTAAAACAAAATGTAAACAGAAAAATAAATTTGCAAGAAATTAAGAAAAACGGCGTAGCATGTGTTCTCATTTCATGCTCTTTGGATCATTACAAATGATCCAAACTTACCCTATAATTCTCCTGGAAGTGAATGGAAAGGCTGGTTTGTTTTGATCGTGGCTGCAACTAGAGTTTACAACTTGTCCTAGTTTTGAGAATTTTGGAAATTTTAAAGTGCTTTTTTGCGAGCAACTTTTTGTGTCGTTTGCACTTGAGTATTGCATGTATTTATGGAGGAATGAAATGGAACAAGAACAAGACAAGAATCTTTTACCATTATGTCACAATTCATTGCAAAAAAAACACATTGAAATCTTTCCAAAATTGTTTTAAAAACATTCCAAACTTGAAGATTCTTATTCCAAACATGTTTTCACAGTTTTGAAATATTTGTAATATGTTCTTGGGCCTCCATGTGGTTGAAATCAAAATCCCATGCGCCTTGGTCCAATGATTTTATATCTTATTTGATTTACTCGCATTTAAATGAATAAAAATTCAAATAAAAGAAATAAAAATCATAAAAAAATAAATGAATGTGTTTAAAGGTCTTATAACACATTTTTAACATGTTTGAACATCAAAAGTTAGGCCCATTAGTCTAGAATTTCAAGTTTGCTCACTTTGCATTTCATGCATTTTACCAAAATTTTCCAATTTGCAATGGTCATAACTCTCTCAATTTTCATCTTTTGAAGATGATCTTAGACTTCTTGAAAATGTAAAGATGTCTTCTTCAATTTTAATTTTGATCATTTTTGCATTTGGAGACTTTAGTTTAGTTTAAGTTTCCTTGACAAAAAGTATCTTTTGTTGACTTTTGAGATGACTTATAATGTATGGGTTCATATCTCTCTAATGAAGCACTTTTGGATTTGAGCATATAGATACAAAGTTGTAGAGAATTGAATTTCCTTAAAAATGGGCTTTGGTTGGGGAAAAGTTGATGAAGCATGTGAAAGTTATACTTGGTCAAAGTTCAGTTGACTTCTCCTAAGGAAACATAATTTGGTAACTTTTGACTTTTGATGATTTGAGGACATTCCTTGAGGAATAATGATCAAACCTTGATCAAATGATGAATATTACTTTAAAATGTTAATGTTGACCAAAAATCTTGAAGTTTGACTGTATGTTGACCATAGTTGACTTTTTACCCAATATAGTGGATTTTCAATCATCTGAGCTATTGACTGAGCAAACTTGTGATGCAAGGATTGAAACTTGACATGAACATTGTTGACGACCTGTGGTGAACCATGGAAACTACTTGAGACCTTTTAAACCCATATATCCTTGAAAACCATAAAACCCTAGTTGTGGACCCATTGCTTATAAGGAGATTTGACTGGTCAACTATTTAGTAGCCTTGAGTACTTAAGACCTTTATGAGCATGAGGAGGTGTTTTGAGTTAACTGTCTTCAAAAATGGGAGGAAAATTTTGGGGTACAACAGTTGCCTCTGTTCAATCTTCTTAAACCTGCAGAGTTAGATTGACACATCTGCCATTCGTGATTTGAATGTAGAAGATGATTGAACACTTAAGTGCCCAGAAATTTACACTCGCATGTGCAAGAAGTAACACTGTTGGTTGATTGTACCAGGAATGGGCTTAAAGATGCCATTTGGAGAGTGACGGGATATCATCGGAGATAGGCTCATAGATGCCATCAAGAGTAATTGTTGATAGGAATACCAGAATATGTCTACCCCTGACTTTGTCTTAAGAAGATGTATTTTGAATGAGTCTACGTCTGAATTTGTCTTAGAAGATGTATCTGAAATGAGTCTACAACGACTTTGTTCAAAAGAGTTTTAGAAGGAATCTACGCTTTATTTTATCCAAACTAGAATATTTCTACATTTGATTTCAACTAGAAGAGGTATCAGAAATAGTCTATTCCTGTCTTTTCCAAAAAGAGTATTAGAAAGAAATCTACGCCTGATTTCATCCAAACTAGAATATTTTTATGCCCGACTTTAAGTAGAAGAGGTGCCGGAAAGAGTTTATGCATGACTTTTCCAAAAAGAGTATCTGAAAGAAATTTACACCTGATTTCATCCGAACTAGAAGATGTATGCCCGAATTCAACTAGAAAAGGTACCAGAAAGAGTCTATGTCTGATCTTTTCTAAAAAGAGTATTAGAATGAAATCTATACCTAATTTCATCTGACCTAGAAGATGTCTACGCCCGACTTCAACTAGAAAAGGTACTGGAAAGAGTTTACTCCTGACCTTTTCCAAAAAGAGTATCAGAAAGAAATCTATGCTTGATCTCATCCAAACTAGAAGATGTCTACGCCCGACTTTAACTAGAAGAGGTACTGAAAAGAGTCTACATCTTAATTTTCCAAAAATAGTATTAGAAAGAAATATACGCTTGATTTCATCCGAACTAGCATATGTCTACGCCCGACTTCAACTAGAAAAGGTACCGGAAAGAGTATACGCCTGAACTTTTCCAAAAAGAGTATTATAAAGAAATATACATTTGATTTCACCCAAACTAGAAGATGTCTATACCCGACTTCAACTAGAAGACTTACCGGAAAGAGTCTATGCCTGAACTTTTCCAAAGAGAGTTTCAGAAATAAATCTATGTTTGATTTCATCTGAATGATGTACTAGAATGAGCCCGTGTCAAGCCGCGTCCAGAAATGTATTGGAAGGTAACCATGTAAGGCTGCTTCAGGATGAGCCTATGTTAGACTATACCTAGAATTGTCTTAGTAGGAACTTGTGTAAGATTGCTTCAGGATGAGCCCGTGTTAAACTGCATCTTGAAATATATGAGAAGGAGCTTGAGTAGGGCTGTTTCAGGATGACCCCGTGTGAAGCTACATCTGGAAATATATTAGAAGGAACCCGTGTAAGATTGCTTCAAGATGATCCCGTGTGAAGCTGCATCTTGAAATATATGAGAAAGAGCCTAGGTAGGGCTGCTTCAAGATGAGCCCGTGTGAAGATGCATCCAGAAATATATTAGAACCTGGGTAAGGTTTCTTCAGGATGAGCCCGTGTGAAGTTGCATATGGAATTATATTTAAAAGGAGCCTGGGTAGGGTTGCTTCAGGATGAGCCCGTGTGAAGTTGCATCTGGAATTTTTAGAAGGAACCTGCGTAGGGCTGCTTCAGGATGAGCCCGTGTGAAGCTTCATCTGGAAATTATTTAAGGAGGATCCGGGTAAGGCTGCTTCAGGATGAGCCTGTGTGAAGCTACATCTGGAAATATTTGAGGAGGAGCCCGGGTAATGCTGCTTCAGGATGAGCCCGTGTGAAGTTGCATCCAGAAATATATTTGAAGAACCCGGGTAAGGTTTCTTCAGGATGAGTCTGTGTGAAGTTGTATCTGGAAATATATTAGAAGGAACCCATGTAAGATTGCTTCAGGATGAGCTCGTGTGAAGTTGCATATGGAAATTTTTAGAAGTAACCCGTGTAAAGCTGCTTCAAGATGAGACCGTGTTAAGCTTCATCTGAAAATATATTACAAGGAACCAGTGTAAGGCTGCTTCAGGATGAGCCCATGTGAAGCTTCATCTGAAAATATATTAGAAGGAACCCGTGTAAGGCTGCTTCATTTGGTCATGTAAATATTCTCCCTGGCCTATTTCGAGAGTTCACACCGTTTGGTCATATAGATAGTTGCGTCATCCTGTTTTGGGAATTAATCTGTAACCTGTTTGAAAGTTGCTGATGATATTTTCCTGTTTGCAAACTTTAACTGAAAATAAAAAATTAGCTTTATGCAATGTCATGATGTATGTAATGCATTGCATGATAATTCTCTCAAAATAAATGAGAATGTTATATTTGTTATGTATGCATATACTACGATAAATTATGTATGTGAAATGTCGTTGAAGTGTATTGGTAGATTTGTATAACATTTTTGATCGGGAAAATAAATCCTTGATTGTTATTGGGGACGTCGAATATGAATCTTTGATCTGTTGGGGATTCCTTCTTGATGTTTGAGGAAACTCCGCTGGGGAATGTTGATTTCTTCTTGGGGAGAAGAGCTCAGGAACATTGGTCGTTCATCGCTCTAATAGGGAATTTAATTCTTATATACCATGACTGGGGATAAAATAGATGGATAACCTTTCGAGGTGATCTTTTACCAAGTTTTTGATATGGACGTCGACTCGTCTGGGAGAATAAGGTTGAAAGATATCTGGTCCGATTTCAGATTTCATAGCAACTCTATGGGGATAGTAGCCTGGACTATCCTTTGTTGGAGAGAGGAGTTTTGTCGTTGATTTGTAGAAGCTAAAGTAATATACTCACGCTGGGGAGGCTGAATTCTGTTGGGGAAATAAACCCTATTGTAGAAATACTTTCCTGAGGAATACTTTTGGTGAGGAGATGTGTCCTGCTGGAGGAGAGAATTCTATGGGGAATTTTATAGTGCTGGAGAAATAAACTCAGCTGGTGAAGAGAATTCCTATGAATTATGCTGATGACCTAATCTCTGATGAGGGTTGGGACTATGTAAGTTGGCGACATTGTCGGGGAGACGATCACACTCGTTTATCTATTAGGAGGATCTGCTGGTGAGTACGATTATGTTAACAGCTGGAAGATGCCCTACTTTCTGTCGTGAAGGCTTATTAGACTTGCTGGGAATGCATCTCTTGTTGAAGATGGGCTTGTACAGATAGCTCTATAGGGATAATTCTGTGGAAACTGCTCTGTGGGGCTTTATGGAAGACTTGAACATTATCTCAACTTCTAGAGCCCTTGGTAAATACTGATCAAGGTGATGAGCCTTCTACTGATAGACAAGAGAAAACGGGACATAGTCGTACACTTTAATCCCAAACTTTTTCCTATACCGTCTTTTCAGATTTTCAGTCCACCAGGATACCCTTTTTTGCCCAATCCGCCTTTTCAAGTTTTCGACTTGTCGAGTGTACAATTTTATTTATATATCCCTAATTTTTTCCCAAACTCTTTGGTTTGCCGGGATGCCCTTATTTGTGCCCAGGCCAATCAACCTAGGGGGTCTTTTTTTTCATGTGTAGTATTTTTCGACTATGTTCGTGTTCATAGTGTGTGAATAATTGTCACTGTCCATAGTAGTATGTGTTGTAGCACTGCCAAAAAATGTTTGCTTGATCGTACGTGACTCTTTGCTGGAATTCATGTTTAATGCCCCAAGTGATTCAGATGGAGATCTGCCCCTGGCTATTCAACACTTTTGAGAGATTCTTTGAAACTTGACTCGACTTCCACAAATGAGTTGGATAATAACATGACATGCCCCTTGAATATGTAAGTCTTTTTATTAGAAATGTCTTTCCATTTGAAGTGATTTTGTTCATTGAGAGGATTTTCGTTCATTATATATTCGTCGTGTGAAGTTCTCTGTTGTCGAAAAATTAGTTATATGCAAACAGTGGTATTGAAAATACAAAGCTTGTGTCTATCTAAAAGTTTTGAAAATGCATTTTTAGTAAACAAACAGAATTTTGTAAAAATATGAATTCAACTCAGGATTTATAGTAAGCCTTACAGGAGTCAGGATACTTTTTGTAACGGTATTCTTTCGAACTAACCTATGCTTTAGTTAGGACTTTTAAGGGTTGTAACGTGGCCTAGTTCACGGTTTAAGAAACAAAGTGTTGTACCCTAAAAATTTTCCTCTCATTTTATTCAACACATTCCCATTGAGGTCCTCAATTTGCTCAACGATGCCCAAGAGTAGACCAGACAAACTCTATCCTAAGGCAATGTACCTCAAACTAGGGTTTCCATTTTCAACAGGATGGTTAAAGTCCAAAGGTCCCAAATTCTTTCCATGTTCCTAATATGTTCTCAAGATCATCCATGTCAAGTTTCATTCCTTACACAAGAACTTTTCTCAATCAATTGCTCAGATGCCTGAAAATCAACTATACTAGTTCAAAAGTCAACTATGGCCCACATACAGCCAAATTTCAAGATTTTTGGTCAACATCATCATTTTGAAGTTATATCCATCATTTGATCAAGGGTTGATCATGATTCCTCAAGGAATGCCCCAAATTCATCAAAACCCAAAAGTTGCTAAATTAGGGTTTCTCAGGAAAAGTTAACCAAACTTTGACCAGGTATAACTTCTTCATACTTTATCATAAATTTTCCATCCAAGGCTCATTTTTAAGAGGATGCAATTCCCTACAATTCATATTCATCCCACAAGTTCAAAATATGCACTCATAAAAAGATATGAATTTCTACATTATAGGTCCTTTTGAAAAGTCAACAAAAACACCTTTTGGGTCAAAGCTTCTTACCAGAACATAGAAGACCCAATTGAGATGAGACCAAAAGGGTTGTTTAGGGGACATCCTAAGCTTTCTAAAAAGTCAAAGAACACCTCCCTAGGGTTAAAATTGGAGGAGATATGCCTTGTCAAAGTTGACCATTTTTGCAAAATTGTCAAAAGTCAAATGTGCTCAAAAATGCATTTTTTGTCAAACGGGCCTAGCATTTCATGATTTTATCTTTTTTGTGACATGGTCCACGACCCAAATAAGAATCTAAACTTTACTTGCTTCATTATTTATTTTATTTTGATTTTTTATTATTTAAAATTCAAATTAAATCAAATAAATTGCAAAAAATGCAAAAGATTGATTTTTGATCTGATTTTTGTAGGAAGCAAATCTAATCAAGCTAGCATATCATATCCAAATCGTGCAAGGGTTGATTGAAGCAAAAATAGCATTATTTTGGTTGTTTTGGAAAGATATAATACAAGGATAAAATCAAATCCAATCTCCTTAATTCACCAAGATTCAATGCTTTAGAGAACATAACCAAGCCAAGAGCACAAGGATTTTCAGGCGTGAGAACTCCAAACAAAACTCGAATTTTTGGACAAAAGTGGTGAATAGGTTTCAAGCTTTGAGGGAATTCAAAGCATTTCAACACACCCAATTGTTTCCTGGAACTTCCCAGAAGCTAACACGGTCGTTTACACGCCTCAAAGCTCCAGGAATCATCATATAATTCTCACGGTTTGCACCCTCTGAACTCAAACTTGTTCCTTTGGTTTTACGTATTTTTAATACAATTTTCTTGCATATACATGTTCATAATCATGTTGGGAACCTTTTTGATAGCCTGGATTTAAGTTTTGATGCAGGAATGGTTACTTGCCATAGTTAGGGTTCGTGAGCTCCAAATTGGGGAACCCTAACTAGAGGCAAAATTGGGCCAAATTAAAGGCATTTTCATGTTCAGGGGAGGAAGTACAGTCGACTTATGCCCTTGAATGGAATTTATATTGCTTGAATTTTGTTTTAAAGATTCGCAGGTTTATAGCTACAGACAAATATCGTCACTATATCATATAGCAATGAACCAGACTGTAGGTAAAGGGTTAGTGTCAAAAACGACATGCCTGGGGAAAGAGATGATAATGTGGATGACAACCATTGGTTTATTTGAATTCCGCGTATTTTCATTATTGCATCGACCCATGTTTCATTATATCATTTATTTTTTGTTTCTATTAACAAAGGAATAGTTGGTCCAATGGCAAGCAGGCACGGTTTCAAGGCATGCGTGTGTAAGAGGTCATGGTTTCGATCCCTGCCTCCTACATAATATTTTTCTTCATATTTGATTGTAGATCTTGTGCACAATTCTTCCAAACGCCTACCATTCGCTACTATAATCCAGCCGATGGATCGTTCACATTCCAGATCTAGTGCTCAAGCAAGCAAGGAGCATGGTAGACCATCAGGAAGGAACAACACTGAATCTCACGCATTGACTGGGCTCAGCAACTAATAGGCCTAACAATTCAGACATACACCCCGCTTTTCAGCTTCAATACAGGCCCATCTCTAATTCTTTTATTTTAATTCTTATTTTTTTATTATTTACTTATTTTCCTTTAACAAAATAACAGAAAAATTATTTTCTTTTTTATTTAAACAAAAAATCATAAAAAATCAAAAAAAAAAATTTCATAAAATATTTTATTTCTTTAATTAATTAGTTTAATTAAAATTAGGGCAAATTTAATTCCTTTTTTATAATTTAAATTAATTAGAAATTAGGGTTTTAATTTGTACATAACTTAATTGTTTTTCTCAAATAATAACCTAAATAATATTTCAATTAGATTTTTAGGTTTCTTAATTGATTCTCGCATTTAATTCACTGCACGCATTTTAATTCTTTTTTCTATTATTGTATATGCTTCGGGTTGTAATAGATTTAATTAGGGTTTTAAACTTCCGCATTTTTATTTTCAATCAAGACAATTATGTATTTGCGAAAGCCCTGTAAGCTAGGACTTTGAACTTTCCCGCATTTTAATTTTCGCAAACTATAAACTGCTTAGATGTATGTTAATAGGATTGTATGGAAAGACTAACTGAAAATTAAAACAGTAGATCACTTTAAATGTGCAAAGATAAATTAATTGAAAATATACAGTCGCACATACTCACTCCTAGGGTTTATTCCACTCCGGTTGCCTTCAGTAAACAGTCATGAAGTATAGGGTTTATTAGTGGTTGTCCTCTAGCCCCGAAAGATCTAAAATGACCCATTCGGATGTTGCCTCGGAAAAAGATCTTTAAGGCTTTAGGATGATTACTAATGTTTCCTAATATTGCTTTTGTGATCGTACGTGTCCCTTCGAATGTCCCTAAAAACTCCAACGACGATGCTACTTATTTCTCAATAATGGGATAACATTGTCTAAAAGGAAAACGAATAGACCTTTTTTCGAGTAGGTAGATTAGTTCCTAGGTACTTGCTCAAAAAAACAAACTTTTTCACACCAAACACTTTCCAAACAAAGTTTTCAAAAACAACTTCGTAACACTCTTGAGAACAGAAACAAGGGTTAAAACGAAGTAAAACAAAACTTTTCAAAACAAGCACACACAAGAAATTTCAAAATGAGCAAGTACCTAAGAGCCTGTGGAAAACCATAGATAGAAAGGGTGTTAACACCTTACCATTCTATAATCTACCCCTCGTACTCAAAAACTCTCGAAAAAAGGTTTTTCTGTTCTTTTTCCTTTCCTGATTGGATAAAATAAAAGTCGGTGGCGACTCTTGCTTACCGCGACATTTTGCGAACAAAAAACGCAAACCAGTATTAACAGTCGGTTCTGCCACCATATCACACAAAGGATAAAGGCTCAAACTTTATTTGTACCCAACCCGTTCTCTGGGATGTTCTTCAGCCCTATACTCAATTAATTGTGCGTTTAGATTCCAATTGAGTCTGGAATGATATTTTGGTGATAGTTCAGATACTGGAAGTTTATTTGAGAAGGCAATCATTCTTTGTAACATGTTTCTATTGTCGAATATTTGTAGAGACCTCTTTTTGATTTTATTATCCCTAACTTTTTCCTGAGCAGTTTCTTCTATGATTACAGTCGACGGGATGCCCCAATTTTGTTCTTAAGTCTCCTTTATAGGTTTTAACTTAGCGGGCTTTTCTTTTGAGAGATAATGAATGCATCTTTTATGGGGAACCATCACTGTATTTTGATTTGGAAGGATGTCTCCGATACTATTCGTTGTGTATGAAGTAAAAGCTTGCGATTGCATGTGCATTTGAATTAACTGAGAAACTAACCTACCCCAAGTTATGATTAAAGGTTTCAATTTGCGTGAAAAATAAAACTCTTACTTCTTAGGCTCAAAGGGGTTGACTAGGGATTATCTTCCTAATAACTCCATTGTTTAGGATTTGAAATAACGCCTATACATCGTCAGCAAGGCCAGTTCAAAAGCATAATGTAGAGATTATGGTATCATTTTCGTCATCCTCCATCTGAAGGCTTATAGCTTTTAATCGAGAGTTGAATATCACAAAAAGGAAGTAAAGGCATAGTTTAAGTATAGTGAAAATGAATGGATTAATTCAAGACAAACATATGTACTGCATCAATGGGGACAACCAAAGTCTGACATAAAGATAAGTGTTTGAAAAAACAAAGAAATTACAAATGAAAATTTGAATGAACAAAAAGTTTCTCCCCCTAAATCTGTCACTTCAGATAGTGTGCCTTTGAGGGGTGACAGAAAAGATCAATCTTACCATCATGTGTGAATTCCAACACTTCTTCGTCAATTAAGTCTTGACTCTTATATTTCAACATCCAATAACTATCAGTATCAAGCCCCGGACTGTTGGAGTGATATGCACACCTTGCATCAGGATTGTAGCTAGTAGCGGAAGTATTGGGATTCCGAGGAGGATCTTTCAACGTGACCAAATTCAGATTTAACATGTGTTGCAAGGCTTGCGACATCGGCATGTTGAGTTTGGTATATTTCCTTTTGGATGTATCATGCTTACACTGACTGCCCTGTTGTTATTAGCGGGGTCGTTGTTAGGCTTGTAATGTAGTAGCGATCCGGAAAGGCCTAATTTCAACCAAGCCAACTTCCTGTCTCATCGGAGGTTGATTAATGATTTTGTCCCCAATTATAACGGTTTATCCCATACGGTTGTATTCATCCTGATGAAGTTTGCTGATGAGAATTCTCAACTCTTCTTGTCCCTGAGCTAAGTTTTGGATAAGAGCCATATGACTCATCATTTAGATTCTCATATTTTCCATATCAACTAGCAATTGTTCCAACTGATCATCCATGTTGTCTTCAGAATTTTTCTTGGTCATGTTCTCAGTGAGGAGTGCTTTCAATTCCTCTTTCCCTTGGCTAAGCTTAAGAACATCTCCCGGAATGTGAATTTTGAGTTTGGAGATCTCTGACGGTCTGTTTGAAAGCCATTTTTCTGCTGCAATAAACAACGAGAAAATGAGAAACATATCTTGAGAACTATGTGTTATGTAATGACATGCATGATATGTAAATGCAATGTTTTCAAGGATCTCGCGGGATAAACAGAAGAAAATGTTAGAATTTGACTGCAACTTTGATGGAAGAACTTCGTATCCTTTAATGTCATTCTAAGAGAATTAAGCTCACCATGTCGAGTGGGTCCTAGCCTTTGACTTATAATAACGCACTTCGGTATTTGACGGCATCTAGTTAGAGGAAAATAAATCCCCTTTCCCTTTGCTAGACGTCGGTTCATGATACTTTGGCCGTATTTGGTTAGAGGAAAATAAATCCTTTTGCCCCTTGCTAGGCGTCTAGTTCATGATAAACTGCATCACAGGCACTTGAGATCCTTGAAATGGTTAATGAAAATGCTATGGCATGATGTCATGATGTGTATGCTATGCACTAAGCAAAAAGCGTAAGGTGATGAAAACAAGTGAGTCTTGAAAGAAGTCCAAGTTATTGGATAATGGATACAAACAAGTTCTGCAAGGGTTTCACATTGTTAGATAATGGATACAAACAAGCTCTGCAAGGAGTTCAAGTTGTTAGATAATGAATACAAACAAGTCATACAAGTAGCCTTAGGTTTAAAGGCTTGCATGGAGTTTGTAGGTAAGTACCCTCTTGAGTTTTAGTTGGCTCAATCTGTCCTAATAAAAGACATTGGGTTCTAAGAGCCTCAATATCACTGATCTTTCTCCCAGGCATTGTTTCAGCACAAGCATCTGATTTGCAACCGAAATATCCTGAGAGTCCGATCTCAGTGAGTGTAGAATCGAGTATTTACCAACTTCAGTCTGCATCAAAGCCGACCATCTTACTACTTTCTAATATCTAAGTTGTGTCAACTAAGGTTCTATGGTCAGTTAGTGCTTTATGACACCACGCATCAGCCCAACATTCTTCTTGACTTAACTCAAGGGACATCGACACCAACCAATATGTCACACTAACATAGTCATCACTTCAACCATATCGACATACGCTCTACAGTTTTCACGATCTATTGCTACTTACCTAAAATGCTCCATATCTGAGTATTTGATCTTTACAAAAATAAACCTGAGCAAAACCCAGTGTAAAGCATACAAATCTAGCAAGTAAAGCATTTTAAATGTGATCTAACTTTAAGGTAACCCCACTTTTAGTTATCCCCACCAGATTCACCAGTTCTGCGATACGTTGGAAGAACTGACTTTTTGTTTTGTGTTTTATCACAAATGTTGCGGATAGCAAGAGTCGCCACCGAATTTTCTTTTATCCAATAAAGGAAAGGGTGAAAAGAACAGGAAATACCTTTGAGAATATATCTGAGTTCGGGGAGTAGGTTATGAAAAGGGAAGGTGTTAGCACCATTTTCATCTATAATTATCTACGGTCTCTTAATCTCTAACTCACTTTTTGAAAATTCTTTGTGTTTGAAAATATTTTGAAAATGCCTAAGTGAAGAAATTTTGTAATGATCCTCGTATCGTTGAGAATGCATACAAAATGTTTATTTTGAAAATATTTGTTGGAAAATGTCATTGTGTGAAAAATGTTTTGAAGTATTTGCGAGCAAGCAATTAAGAACTATCTACCTACTCAAAAGTCTTTTTTTATTTTCCTCTTCCTTTAGATAATGCTATCCTACCATGAGTTAGTAGGAAGCCCTATCGTTGAATGTTTGAGGGACAGGCACGGGTCATCGTATAGTCATAAAGGCAACATATAGGGATACCTTTAGAAATTCAAAAGGACTATCATCATATATTCATAGGCAACATCGAGGGACGAGATCATTTACCGAAGTCAGTATTGAAGGGTCATCGAGGGACTATGATCTTTATGATGATTTTCAACTGAGTGTCTTTGCTAATGGTATCCCTACGTTCGAGGGACATGACTGTTTTTTTATCCGAAGGAAACAAGTGGAATCATCCTAGAGGTGCTTGTGTGAACAATGATTTGTTTTCAGTAAATTTGTCTTGATTATGTTTTCTAGCGTTTTGTTTAAAATATTGTCCTACAAGCCTATTACTAACAGTTAAATATTTACAGACAAGCAAGTATAATATAGGTGCAGAAAGTAAAAGTGCGAGAAATAAATCATAAGCTATTACATCCCATGAGCAATTACATAATAGAAAAAATGTGAGAAAGTAAACTACGACTATTACAAAAAATATCCATGCGACCTATACATTTATTTCTAGAAATTTAAATGACAAAGAAAAAATAAATGTTATAAAAAATGTTTTAAAGCCCTAAAATCTAAAACGTTAGAAATTAATTTTTTAGTGTATTTTTGGTTTGATTTGAATTATAAAATAAATAGACTTTAAACCTAAATTAAAGATTTAATTAATTATAAAAGAAACCTATGTATAACTAATTAATTAAGAAAATTATTGTCTAGAAATTAAATTAACCTACTAAAAGTCTAGTTCTGATTTTATTATATATTTTTTGTGATTTTATTGATTAAAAAAATGAGTAAAAATAAAAATTAAATGAATTATACAAAATGAAAAATAAAAATAGAAAAAGGTTTAAAATTATTAAAAATAAGAAAAGAAAGGTGCATGCGTTGGTGTTTGAACCCACACCCTTCTATTTACAGTCTTCGTCCTTTGCCATCTGAACCATGGGCGCTTGGTGTTTGAAAAATATATCTTGCATTGTTGTACCTCAGAAGATCATTAGTGGTGGTAGTATGCAATAAAACTAAATGAAAACAGAAAAATTAATTTGCAAGAAATTAAGAAAATCGGTGTTGCATGTACGCTCATTTCATGCTCTTTGGATCATTACAAATGATCCAAACTTACCCTATAATTCTCTTGGAACTAAATGGAAAGGCTGGTTTATTTTGATCGTGGATGCAACTAGAGTTTACAGCTTGCCCTAGTTTTGAGAATTTTGGAAATTTTGTAATTTTTTTTATGAGAAGCTTTTTGTGTCCTTTGCACTTTAGTATTACATGTATTTATATATGAATGAAATGGAACAAGAACAAGACAAGAATCTTGTACCATTATGTCACAATTCATTGCAAAAAAACACATTGAAATCTATCTAAAATTGTTTTAAAAACATTCCAAACTTGAAGATTCTTGTTCCCAACATATTTTCACGGTTTTGGCATAATTTTAATGTGTTCTTGGGCCTCCATGTGATTGAAATCAAAAGCCCATGCGCCTTGGCCCAATGATTTTATATTTTATTTGATTTACTTGCATTTAAATGAATAAAAATTCAAATAAAAGAAATAAAAATCATAAAATAATATATGAATGGATTTAGAGGTCTTCTAACACATTTTGAATATGTTTGAACATCAAAAGTTAGGCCCATTAGTCTAGAATTTCAGGTTTGTTCAATTTGCATTTCATGTATTTTACAAAAAATTCCCAATTTGCAATGGTCATAACTATCTCAATTTTCATCTTTTGAAGATGATCTTTGACTTTTTGAAAAGCTCAAGTTGTCTTATTCAATTTCTCTATTGATAATTTTTTCATTTGGAGAGTTTATCTTGTTCTAAGTTGCCTTGACAAAAAGTGTCTTTTTGTTAACTTTTGATATGACCTATAATGTATGGGCTCATATCTCTCAAATGAAGCACTTTTGGATTTTGGCATACAAATACAAAGTTGTAGAGAATTGAATTTCCTTTAAAATTGGCTTTGGTTGGGGAAAAGTTGATGAAGCGTGTGAAAGTTATGCTTGGTCAAAGTTCAGTTGACTTCTCTTAAGGAAACCCTAATTTGGTAACTTTTGACTTTTGATGATTTAAGGGCTTTCCTCGAGAAATCATGATCAACCCTTGATTAAATGATGAATATCACTTAAAAATTTTGATGTTGACCAAAAGTCTTGAAGTTTGACTGCATGTTAACCATAGTTGACTTTTAACCCAATACAGTTGATTTTTAATCATCTGAGTTATTGACTGAGCAAACTTGTAATGCAAGGCTTGAAACTTGACATGAACATTGTTGAAGATCTATGGAGAACCATGGAAACCATTTGAGACCTTTGAAACCCACACTTCCTTGAAAAACACAAAACCCTAGTTGTGGACCCATTGCTTAGGAGGAGAATTGACTAGTCAACCCTTGAGTAGCCTTGAGTACTTGAGACCTTTATGACCATGAGGAGGTGTCTTGAATTAACTGTCTTTAAAAATGGGAGGGAAAATTTTGGGGTACAACAGAGTAGTTTTCGCAATTTCCATGGAGATGTGCAACGCTTTATTGTGTTTCATCCCCTCGGGGGGTAGATCAAAGTATGTAAAGCCAAGTCCATTACTTGCAGAAATACTATTCACGATTCCCTCAAATTAATTCACTGAAACCTCTTGAGGAAAAAAAGAAGTCCCCAACAGCTTTATCAATGCATATATATATATATATATATATATATATATATATATATATATATATATATATATATATATATATATATATATATATATATATATATATATGGGCTTCCAAATCCCTGAGCAAAGCAAGAATCGAAATCTTGGTGGCCATCTAGTTCAGTTGGTAAATAATCTTGTAGTCGCTTTTCTTTATGTATCTCATTAATCCAGTCACATCCTTAGCCATCTTGGAACCCAGAATAGGAACAAGAGAATCTTGCCCTGACCTAAAACAAGGTTTCCTTTAGCCTTAGTTGCGACATCTTTACTACTTTCGGGTTGTTTTGGCGTAGAGAAAATTCGACCATTGTGGGTAATCCTGCTTTCACCCATGATGTCATGAATCTCAGACTTCTCATCTTCAAACTTGCCATCTTCGGAATTTTGAGTAGCAAGTTTATTCCCTTGTTGATAACATTCACCACCATATTACCAAGGAACTTCTTTTTCACTAACATCTGGTACTCACCCGGGTACAGTGACGCTTATATGTGATTTCCTGACAGGAACTAGAATCGTAACAGGCACTTGAACAGTCTTTTCCTTGACTGGAATAGTTATCACATCAACCTCATTCTCACAAACTTTAGTCTCAGCAACTATATGGTCAAACTACATAACTCCCATGGTAATCAAATCATGGACTGCATCCTTCAAGCACTGGCAACCCTTTGGTTTTACCAAACAATCTTCCCAATCAGACCCACATCCCAGAAACACGCCTTTTTGCGATAACTGTTCTTTCACGAATGAGAGGGGTGTCATTAGCTGATTCATATCCATAACAAGATTTAAGCTTTCTTCTCCAATAATGGCACTATCAATGGCACCCTCATCAGGTGGCAAAGGTTGACTAGTAATATTAGGTGTTGGCCAAAAATTAATAGCCTGAGAGTGCAATAGGTCTTACACCTTATGTTTGAACACCATACAATTCTCAATGCTATGACCCTGTGCTCCGGAATGAAACTCACATTTAGCATTAGCATTTAAATTCGGTGGTAACTTCTCTGGATTAATCTGCATTGTACGCTTCTCAACCAACTTCAATTTTAGTAACTGATGTAACATATCTCCATAGGGCATAGGAATTGTGTCAAATTTTCTGGGAGATAGTTTTGGCCTTTGCTGGTAGCCCTACCTGGGCGCATATGTTTGTTGCTGAGGTAAGACAACTGGTATTGTTGCGGAAGTAATTTGGTTGTTTGTATCATGGTATCTACCTGATCCCAATTTCGATTCTTTCCCCGTATGTCATCATTTCAGAGAATGAACCAGAAGTACTACAACTCATGTAATAATACCCTTGTAAAGTGTCAGTGAACATATCTACCATTTCACGCTCCACCATAGGGGGTTAAACCTGAGCAGCCATCTCGCGCCACCTCTGAGCGTACTCTTTAAAAGATTCATTCTATTTCTGGGATAAATTTTGTAGTTGGGTTTTAGTGGGTGCCATATGAGTATTGTATCAGTAGTGTTGGACGAAAGCTTTAGCCAGCTCTCTCCATGTATGGATACAAGTACCATCCAAATGCATATACCACTCAAGAGGTCCACCAGTTAAACTGTCTTATAAAAAATGCATAAGTAGTTTCTCGTCATCAAAATATGCGGACATCTTCCTATAATAGGATTTGACATGCGTCCTAGGACAAGAGATACCCTTGTATTTGACAAAGTCTGACACTTTGAACTTTGGAGTAACCTTCACTCCTGGGACTAAATCCAAATCAGACATGCCAAGGCCCATAGCACCCTAATTTTCAAACGCCCGCATACACTCCTCGAGCATAAGCAGATTTTTGTCAGCTTTGGTTGGCTCATCAGCCAGAGACATCCAGTCATTGTAATTGTCCTCTTCAAGTTGATGAGCAGGAACAATCACAGATTTTGGTTGAACAAATTGTTGCTCATCATGCTTCTGAGTAGGAGTGGGAAATGGAAAATTATTTCCCACACCTTGGACCACATGAATTCCTTGATTACCAGCAGGATTACCAAGACTCACAGTTTGACTGTTCTGAAGATTCACACCTGCATTTGCATTCAGATCCACATTGAGTGCCGCCCGGGCTTCCATTCACATTCTGACCACCATTCGAATTCTAAGCACCTTAGTTTCCATTCAGATTTTGAGCACTATTCATTTGTTCGCCTGGATTATAGATTGGGATGTTAACAATAACCCTTGGAGGATTGATAATCAAAGTCTCATTCCCATTATTCACAGTCTTAGCAGGCCTCACTATCAAGGCTCTCATCTCTTCCTATTGAAGGGCCATATTTTGGATAATCTCCATCAGTTGGTCCACACGAGTGTCCATCTTAACACCCATAGCAAAAACTTTTGATTGAATTTGTTCCATTTTTCTTTTGGAAGAACTATGAGTGTTGTAACAGTGTGAGTTTGTATTATCAATATCTAAAAAGAAAACCCAGATCGACGATAAGAAAAACTGTGGGAACCACCTGTCATGATATGATGTGCGTGAATGAATGATCATGCATGAAATGTTTTATCATTTCCAGGGCGCCCAAGAATTTTGTCATATACCGAAAATATAAAACAACATGATAAGAGATAGGCAAAAGTAAACGAAAAAACAAAAACAAAAACGACCGCTTTCATTCATAAAATCTCAAGCCAACTGAGTTTATACAAGATGATCAATCAAGATACAAAAAAAAAGATAAGACCCCGACCAACAAGCCTGGAGGTGGTCTTTTACAACAAAATAAAATAATAAACGAACATCAAACCCTGCATAATCTAGAAACTCATAATCACATTTGGACCTTGAGCCTGGTGATTTCTTCAACGGCCTCTGACAACCGAGTGCTACGCCATTTGAGATTGGCCTCTACTACGAGTCTCTGGTTGACTTCTGCTTTGAGCTGAGCATCTTTGTCTCAGAGCTGCTTCTCTAAAACATTGATTTTGGCTTCAGCATGCTTTTCTGCTTCAGCCTTGGATGCCCGGAGTATGTCTCCATCTCGACAACTCTGCTTGTACTTCTTCTTAATAGAAACAACAATTGTTTTGTGGTCTTCAAAACTAATAGAATTATCTTCACATCTGGATCTCTTAGATGTGCTAGCTTTCTCAGATTCTTTGAGTTTACATGCTAAATCTTTCTTATCTTCCCTTAGAAAATAAAGCTCCATCTCTTTGGCTCCCAAGTCGATGTGAAGATGCTTATTCTCGCCTTGGACTTGGAAGAAGCGTTCTTTGGGAACATCATGCTGAAACTTATCAGGTTGCAGGTAAAAGGGATCTTCCTTTGCAAATGGTAACTGAAGTGTTCTCTCCCTTGCTTCGACCCATTCAACACAACGTCCATAGGCTATCAGCTCCCTCTGCCCGAAGAAATCATTACCTTTTCTAAATATTTTGGTCCAAGAAATCACTACCCTCTTTAACATCTCATGATCTTCCCCTTTCTTGCAAAACACTGATTCACTGATTTCACTAGGAGGACTCCGCATAGCATACCCTAGCTGGCGTAGGGAAAGAACTGGGTTATAGTTAATTACTCCATGTGTCCCCATGAGAGGGACGTTGGGGAAACCACCACAACTAGCATTAATTACAGTACTATCAAGACGATGCCTATACTAGGTTATGTCAAAAGATGTGAGAGTTGTGAGCTTTGTGGCCCATGTACGAGTGCTCAGAGTGTCCACGAACGGTCCTTTGGTTGGCAGCTGATACATGAACCATTTGTACAACAATGGCACACAGTACACCATAAATCCTTTCTTTCCATACCTGGAATGGATAGAAAAGTAAGTGTTTGCCAGGATATTCAGTACCAGATTCAGATTCATGAACACACAAATAGCTGCCAGATCTACCAACTTCTCAACATCCGGAAATATAACTAGACCATAAATCAAAATAGCTAGAAAAGCGTTGGACTTAACCCACTAATGCTTAGTTTCCATTTCTCTAGCTTTGCATATCAGAAAATCCTTAGAGAGACCACTAGATGTACCTCTATTCCTCCAATTTCCTTTCACATCGCTCAGGCTCAAATAAAGCGCCTTAGCAATGGCATCATAATTGGGTTCATTTGGAACATAGGAAAAAGGAATATCATCATTGATTTAGATCCCCGAGATACAAGAATACTCCTCAAGAGTCGACGCTAGTTGATAATCCTATAATGTGAAACATCATAATTCCGGATCATAGAATTGTAATAGAGTATGAAGATCTCTATCCTCCACTTGAACATCCAACAAAGGCAAAAGATCATCATATTGTTTGCTAAAGGCTTATGAATTTGGATAAACCACTTCCCTACTCAATTGTTTCAAATGAGGCCAACTGGAAGCACCAAACTTGTAACTAAACAGGTCCATGGTGTCTCTCTTGACAACATCATAGTTGTTTGTCATTTTAGATACAGACGTTTACTTTGAAACACCCTGGAAATGAAATGAAAATGCAGGTTAACCCTTTTTTAGACATACATATTTTTCTTACATTTCTTTTGTAAAAATAAATATGCCATGATGCAAAGTGCAATAATTCATGGGATCAAAATTTCCAACATCGAAAATCCATTGTTCTGTTTCTAGATGTGCCAAGAATATCAAGATCAATAGTTCAGAACATAAACCACAGAAAACCAAGTCACTAGAGGAATACGGTCACCAACAAAACAAAATCACCATCAGAATAAAGTTACCAGTTTTACCTGTAAACATTACACCTCCCACTCACGAATAAAGACTAGGTTCGGCTAAGCAAAGGGTAACTCAAAAGCATAGATTCTTATGTAAGCACTATCATCAATCCATAGACGTGGATTACGATAACACCTCACATGAACCTCAGCTGAGCGTAGACGACATGACCTCACTGGTAGGACCTTCGTCCAATAGCCGTCATGTTCTACTATATTCCTAGGTTTCCTAGATAGTGCACTCTAGCCTGGGTACTGGGCCTTTTACCTCAATAGTAACACCCACCCAACATGGAGAACCAGAATCCAGCACAGCATATAACCAAAATGGAAAGCAATAAAATGCAATATAAATACGTATGCTCGGGTAATCATGTATGAATGAATAAATTGGAATCATAAAAAACAAATACCCAAAGAAAAGAAAACAAGAGCTAGGAGTGACTCCGGGATGGACCAGTATTTGGTCAACCTTCCCCAGTGAAGTTTCCAGTTGAAACAACCGGCTGAACAAATTATCAAGATGAAATCAATGAAGTCGCCATCAAACGTTATTTATCCCACGGGAAGGAAAAGGTAAACATCGAGTAAACCTGAGAAGGGTGAAATCAAGGTCGAATGACCAAGAGATACGGGTAAGGGAGTCTGTTACGCGAGGGGGAGGTATTAGCACTCCACATGCCTGTAGTAATCTATGGTATCCACTCTTGTTATTCTAATCTAATGGGTGTGGTCAAAGTCTATGTCTAAGGTTTTAAGTAGAAAAAAGAAAGAAAGAGGGAATGCATGAAAAAGAAAAGGAAAACAAAGTGTGGGGAAAAGAAAGAGTTTTTTTACCAAGATATGCTTGAATAGGCCCCATAAAAAGCCTCAGCCTACGTATCCCTTTTAAGGAATCAGAGCAGTCGTAGTTCGGCTCATTTGTTTTGGTGAGTTTGTGTTTTTTAGTTGAACAATATTAAATTCAATCATTCCACCGTTGCTCAACCTTTGGAGACTTACAACCTGTAGTGGAAAGGAACTAACATGCTCATTTGAAATTTTTTTGAAATAAAAGGGGCATGAAGGCGCAAAATAGTTTGCATTGGTCGATGTTTTTTACCTTAAAAAAGGATTTGACAATTATTAGATGTTTTTTGAATTTACCAAGAAAAGAGTTTTAGTCTTAATGCAAGGATGGAAAATAAAGAAAAACATCTAAGGAATACTATCCTTAATCTATTCCTAATGTTATCATGCAATGATGGCCCTATGGTTAAGTTTTGAAAGGGAAATCCTTATCCTATGTTAGCATGCATGGATACCTATTTTAAGGTCTAGCTCGAATCGGGAAAGAAACAAGCATATCCTAAGGGAGCATGGTTTATACAAACAAGTTCTTTGGCAAAAGCACACAATCGGGGTATATTGACTTAGGGGATGGGGGTGTGAAGAGAAAATGCTTTAGCTAAGGGGAGCGGATCATCCGAAGCAAACAAGCGAAAGACTGAGATGAAATAAAAAAAGAAAAGCATTACTTTAGCTAAGGGGAGCGGATCACCTGAAGCAAACAAGCAGGTAGAAAAGTGTCACCAATGGCCATTGCGAACTCCTGACAAAGTATGGGGGTTTGATTGCAAAACCCTTTTCCACTTGACCGACTCGATACACATGGTCTGCACAAATCTAAAGCATCGACGTGCAACGTGAGCTTAGGATGGCACGAACAAACTGTGGGGGTCGACTGCAAACCCTTTCTGCTTGCCTTCTTTTGAGGACTTATTGGGGTCGGAGAATATGCGAGCATGAATGTAAACACACCTGCAGAATACCTACTTTAAAGGTAGGATTTTAAAGAAACCCAAGTAGCACATATAATGCACATAATGTGGAATTGCCCTAAATGGGTCTTTAAATAAACCAGAGGGATTCCTGACATGATTAGAAATGGAGATCCCCGTCATACATCTCTATTCCTACTTCTCATGGCAAAGAAAGCAGTAGAAGTCCTAATTGACATAATCTCTAAAAAGCAATAAGATGCGAAAAATTAAAGTAGAAGGGAAATATACCAAACAGATAACAATCCATAGATGGCGAGCAATAGAAAAGAAATCCAGAAAACTTTGCGAGATGTTATCATCAATAAAGAAAATACCATCATCCTAAGTGTCAAAGTATCAACAAATCAAGATCAGAATGTGTAAAAGACACATCTGAATATCAAAATACACTTTCACAAAACACAATCCATACAGTGTATAACAGTCACATGGTGGAATGTTTAGCGGACACATCTGTTTGATGCCAAAGTACCTGCACGAAATACAATTCATACAGTATATGAAACAACAATCAGACGAAGAAATGTGTAGCGGACACATCCGTGTGTTTCCAGGGTACCTGCACAAAACAAGATTTATGCAAGAATAATATCATTTACGCATCATACGCAAACTTTCACTAACAAATGATCGCATAAAGCACTTTTCAACCGATAATCATGTACCAAATAAAGGTTGAAGGCTTAACAATGTACCTTGCAAAGTATTCACAAAAGAAGTTAGAATAAACAAAATAGTTAAGGAAAATGGTTACCATAACTGGGTAACCGGTTATCATAACTGGGTATCGGTTACCATAACTCAAAGAATTAAGGAAAACGCTATTGTTTTGAGGTAACTGGTTACCATAACTGGGGAACTGGTCATCATAACTCAAAATTTTTAAGGAAAATGCTACTGTCTTGAGGTAATCGGTTACCATAATTGGGTAACCGGTTACCCGCGTGAGGATTTCAAATTTCAGTTACGTGGAAAGGGTGGTAACCGGTTACTGTGTAGGAAGAAAGTAGCTTTTCTAACTTTTTGATGTTTTGGCTCATGGCTTAGGCAATTGATCAAACACCAAATCTCCACACATTCAACACTTGATTTTGCATAATTCAAAGTCTAGATTCAAACTTTACATGCTTGATTAAGATCAACAATTAAACCTCATGCAACATCCTCAATTTATTTCATTATTTAAGAACTTTCACCAAAATCAACTTAATTTAATAAGCACTTAATTCCACTATCTGATTCTGGATCTACACATGATGATCAAATAAAATAACAATTCTAGCATTAGATTTGTATTCTCAATTCAAAATTCAACCTAAATTTATTTCATGCTTGATTAAAGAAGTAACTCTCAAATAATAACTTATTTCAAAAGTGATTAATTCTAGAAAACTCACCGATAGAAGTGAAGAGGAATCTTAGGTTTTGAGATCTCAATGAACGAATCAATGATCAGGGAAGAATTGCTTTTCGATCTTGACTTTCAAATCTTGATCAAATTATTGTTGTATTCTTGATAAAAAAAGGTGTAGAACTTTGATTTGATCCTTCAGAGAATTGGGAGAAAAGATTTTTGTGTTTATGAGAATTTGTGAATTATGAGAATTCTCCCTTTCCAAAAATAAGATTTGAGATTATATACATGGGCCAAATGGGCCTAGCATGTGCAATTGGATTGGGCCTTGACTTGAAAGTGTGAGCCTGACACGACCGCGAAGTGTGATGTCATCATCCGTACAGAATCTTCAAACAGTTCCAACACGAAAAATGAAGATAATCCAATTTGTGACATGTTGCCAAAAGAACAGGCTAGATCTGATAAATGACGAGGGAGTTATGAATTTTTGAAGTATTACTGACACTGTGTCAGACAAAAATAATTTCTTGTGCATAATTTTATTGCATCACGCGCGAAGAATACCAAAACAAGAACCTTTAAATCACCGATTGCTTTTAGCATCTGAATATAAGTTGTAGTAGACGAAATTCATGAACCAACTCCGTCGGACCCATCTCAATGCAATTAAAATCGAGTGAGATATGAACTTAACCGTATCAAACGTTAACACAAATGAATTCCGCTTCAGCACCAATATGTCTTAAGAAACTCAAAATTCACGGATCCTTCCTTTGTGAATCAACTTTTAGCCTCCAAAGATGACATCCAGATGACACCGAGATGGAATTTCGTCAATCAACACCACGTGCATACGACAATCCTTCCAAAAGTTATGAATTTTTAACGCACACGAAATAACGATTCAACCCACTTCCTTTATATTCTTTTTACTGTATAACTTCCAAAAGAATGGCGTATTCTGAGACCTTCCTTCGAGATTTAGCTTTTGGTCCGAACACGAAAATTGAAGAGAATGTTGACACAGTTTCAAAACCTCAAGAATTAATCAAAAATACCATTTCAAATAGGAGATATGAATTTCTAAGCCCCAAATCAGCTGAAAAACTATTTCCCATTCGCACTGCTTAGAATTCACCGAAAACCCTCTAAATCTTCCGCAACTAAACATGGGTTGAACAAATACGGGAGCTTTGTCGTGTTGACCAAAATACATTGGTCCCATGAGTACGGATCCAAAGATATGCATGTATGCGCATGTTGACAAAGTATAAGCCAATTAAAGATAGACAAATAAAGAGGGCAAATTTTTGGGTACAACATTACTAACTGTTCGATACAAGCAAAGTAATATGTCTGTTTAACAATCAGTCGTACTAAGATAAGTTTCAAAATGAAATAAATCTTGGCATAAGGATGATTCTATAAAGCTTAGTGAGCTAGAAGTTAATAGGGATAAGAATGCTAATTCAGAGTAGGCCAAACTCAAAAGATATTTTTTTAGCAACCAAGGTATCCATGTTAGTGACTTATATCGTATAACTGTTTAAAAGTCGGGAGTGCAGAAGGTCATCTACAATGGGAGTAAAAGTGTCAAAGTGTGTTGGTCTTTCAACTGTTTAAGGGTATGTCATGCTTATGTGTTGTCGTGTTCTATGGTGTGCAGAGGTGTCGAATCAGATGTTCTGACATTCTATTTATGTGTGAATTTGGATAGCTCATGTGTGTTGTTCTAAGGAGATGAGTCTCATATGTGTGAACTTAGATAGCTCATGCAGGTCATTTGGGTTTTCCTCAATTCTAGCCTGGTGATTTTTCAGGCTGGTTTTCTTGTGCTTCGGGAAAACTTTCTTCTTCCACTTGGGAAGGAGAATTAGTCCTATGTGCCTAGAAGTGGTTCTGAGTGATAGGGGAAGTATTAAGCATGTCTATTTTTAACTGATTTTGTATGTAGTGTATGTTTCCATCTGTGGTATTCCTTATGTGTAATTTGTGTGTTTCCTTTTTGTGTTATTGCCCGAGTGCAATATTTTAGATAAAAAGGGGGAGTAAAATGTTGTGTCCTGATGTTACACCACATGTCTTGACATGTTGATTTAGAATTATGATAGGACTGTGTGCTACTGCTTCTATGAGAGTAGATGTGTGTATGGTTTCTCATGCAATCATTTAGGGGAGCATGCTTGTTCACGCTTGTGTATGCTTAAGTTGTTGTTGCTGCTACTGCTTTTGTTGTTCTGCTGCATGTGCTCTAGTGTGGGTTTTTCCCTTGAGGGGGAGAACCTATTATGTGTGATAGGGGGAGTGCTAACCTGTCTGATTGTACAAGCTTGTTAGCTGTGTTGCATGTTTTACAAAACTTACATGATCATCATGTAGCTTGTGTTGTGGTTTTATTCCTCTCTCCAATTGAATTTGGTTTTTGGTTGTTTTAGCCAAAATTTGCCAAAGGGGGGAGATTGTTAGTTCCATGGATTTATGGTTGGCTAAATTTTGGCTAAGCATGTTTCTGAATATGGTTCTATGTTGATGTTGAGTAAGATTGTGCAGCATCTTTATCAACTGTCATAACAGGTTGTGTTGTTATATAATTTTCAACCACATGTCAAAGACAATGTCATGACATCTTTGTATGGTGCAGCAAGTGTTGATGTTTGACATTTCTTGACAAGATTTGATTTGATTTTCTGAGATTCCTTTTGGATATATCTCATTTATTTTCGCAGGTTATGAAATGCAATCTGGAACAATAGAATCAAATCTCCATCAGCATTAACAGTTTCTAAATTTGGTTGCTAAGCTAATTTAGGATACTTGAAGATTTGTTCCAAGATTTAAGGAGATATTCTATGTTCCAATTAGCGCATGGATTAAATAATAATTGGGAAGAGACTTCGAAGCCCATGGGAAGCTGAAGCTTATAAAAGGAAGACCAAGCTTATGTTTTAGAGTCTCTCGTGTGTCTTGTGGTGTTAGTCAGCCTTGTATCTTTTGATACTTGTGGTAGACATAATTTTCTCACTCAAAAACCTGTAGGTAATGAGTTGAGTATTTTTCTCCTCAAAGTTGTGAAGTAAGAGTGAGTATTATTCTTGGTGGAAGATTTTAAGCAACCCAAGTATTATTGTTAGGTAAAATTCTTAACTATGTATTTGTAATTGGGGAGTATGTTCTTCCTGATAGTTCCTGGGATTGGGATTGTCTTCCGTTGTAATTGGGATTGGGATTTTCTTCAGTTGTCTTCCTGATAAGTTCTAGGCTTTGAAACATGTGCCTTCTTCTCGTCATGTGGCACGAGCAGCTAAAGTTCAGATACCATGACTGATGTTTCACCTATGCTGCTAAGGATTTCTCTTTTGTGTATGATTCAGAGTTTGGTTCATCTTCAGGATAACACTCCACTTTAGAAGTTCTAACATGAGCCATCAGTGTTATGTTAGCATGTTCTTCTTCTGAGTAGTCTACAGAGATATCCCAGGTTTCTATTAGCCATTTCTATTTGCTTTTGATATCTCTTTTTCTTAGGCTTGTCCTTCTGGAGTTCAGAAAAATCATTTATGTAGTGTCATGGCTCGTTGCACTCATAACAAGTGAATTCACTAAACTTCCTTTGACCATAAGTAGACTCGAAGAGACCACCAGTCCTTCTATTACTTCGGAAACTGTTTCCATGGTTTCTCTTCCAGAGACGATTAATCTTTTTGGACAGCAAAGACAACTCATCTTCATCAGAATCTTATTTTGACTCCTCAATCTCTTTATCTTGAAGAGCTTTGGACTTCTCAGATCTTCTGACAAACTTGAGCACGATAGATTTCCCTCTCTTCTGAGGTTCATCCTGATCTATCTTAATCTCATGACTTCTTAGAGAAATCACGAGTTCTTCTAGAGAAGTATTATTCAGATCCTTTGCAAGCTTGAATGAAGTTACCATAGAGCTCCATTTAGATGGAAAGCTTTTGATAATCTTCATCACATGATCTGATGTAGAATACCCTTGGTTTAGAACTCTCAGACATGCAACTAATATTTCAAACCTTGAAAACACCAGCTCAATTGTTTCATCATCCTCCATTTTGAAGTCCTCATACTTCTTAATTAAGGCCAAAGCCTTGGTTTCTTTGGCTTGATCATTTCCTTCATGGGTCATTCTGAGAGTCAAATATAGACTTAGTTGAGTCTTTCTTTATGATATTCTCATACTCAGTGTAAGAAATAGAATTCTGCAAAGTGGTTATTCCTTTGTGATGATTCTTATAATTCTTCTTTTGTTGATCAGTCATAGCTTTCCTTTCAAGATGCTTTCCATTCTCATATGTAGGATGTTCGTAGCCATCTGCTATCATACCCAAATATCAACATGACGACCTAGAAAGAAACTTTCTAGTCTATCTTTCGAGTACTTAAACTTTTCACCATTAAAAATGGGAGGTTTAGCATTGTAGTTATCTTTACCCCAAACTGGAGCGGGTGGTGGTGGAATAGGATTAACCATAGTGTTTCTAAAACTCATTTGGATCTTTATCTGACACAGTTAAGTGTTTGATAGAAATCAATACCAGAACTAAAGCTCTGACGCCAATTGAAGGTGTGAGAAACATAAGAATGGGGGGTTTTAATTGGGTTGAACCAAATATAATCTTTTTGCAACACAAAACACAAAGATAACAAGTGAATAAAAATAGATGAACACAATCATTTTTATCCTAGTTCAGTGTTAACTAAGTTACTCCAGTCCACCCCACAAGGAGATTTTCCTTATACACAAGGACTTAATCCACTATAATCAACCTGATTATTGACAACCACATTAAGTCTAATCAACCCTATTGGAACCCCCAATAAGCTCGTTGATCCTTATTTCAAACCACTATGACTGCAGCCAAAGTCTTCTAGAGAATTCTGACTACACATAGTCTCTCAAGGAACCTATCAATTACAATTGATTACAAAAATGTGTATATAAATATGCTTTTACACAAGTAGATTACACAATGTTTAATTACAGAAACACAAATAATTTCTCCTTGCTTATTTATAAAACTCTATACAAATAATTTCTCAATAGAGTTTTTGTAGCGGTTTGGTGTAGTTTTGTAGAACTGATTCGTTAATTTCAAATTCTTCCAAGTACTTATTTTATAGCTAAAAAGAAGAGATACATTGGAGGGTAGAATTGGAAATACAAATACATTTGTATTGTTCCCAATGGTCATGGTGATACTGGTAGACAATAGTACAAAAAGGTATGTCCTTGCACCAGTCTAGAGAGTAGAGGTCACAATGTACTTTTGTACTTTGATACTCACCATCACACGCAATCCCTTAGTCTTGATCTTCGTCTTTTATATCTTTAGAGGCTTATAATATGATTGTTGATGAAGCATGTTGTAGAAGGATCAAAACCTAAGTCATTAGAACCTTACAAGACATGCTCAGAAAACTCTTTCCCTCTCAGTCTTCAACATTTGGTCTTCAGAAGAATGTCTTTAGATCTTCAGAAATCGTTCAACAGAACCCTGTCTTCAGCATCTTGAGAACTTGGAACATTAGAAGTAAAGCTTTAGAATGCCTTCAAAGCTTCCTTGAATAAGTCACGATCATAAGCTCTTTTACTAACATTCCTCAAAACTGTTTCATAAGAAGAATTCCTTAATCTTGACTTAAAATGTAACACACCAAAGGTGTTCTTCTAGAGTGTTAAGTTCAGAACCTGATGACGTCACACACCTTCTTACCAGAGTTAGAACTTGTTTAAAAAAATCCACACACTAGACAGAAATTGTTAGAGTACACAATTGTTCTCAAAGATAACATGTAAAGTTATCCTCAAAACATAAGGCCAGATGTTAAACCAATCTTTTTCTTACATTAAGATGTTGGAACTTCTTGTGTGACATCTTGGTCTTCTTCCCTATTTGACAATCACCATAAATTTTTCCTTCTTTGAACTTGAGATAAGGTCGTCCAATAGTGGCCTTCTTAGAGACAATCTTTCTCTTATTTATGAGATTTAAGTGCCCAAGTTTTCTGTGTCCCAATTGAGTTTCGTCAGTTTTTGAAATTAGACAAGACAAAAGTTGATTCTTATCACCAGGAGACCACATGTGGAAATTGAATATGGATATGAATCCTTTCATTAGTTGAGCATAGTTTTTGTATGTGGTGGTGCATTCAACTCTATTGAAGTTAACATCTAGATCATGATCACAAAGTTAACTGATGCTAATAAGATTAGTAGTGAGACCATCAAATACAAACACATCATTAAGGAAAAAAGACTAGGATATTCTAACTTCCCTTTGCCAATAATTTTTTCTTTGGCACCATCACTATATGTGACATAGTTGTTAGAATAAGATCTAATGTCCTTCAGATAACTTTTTTGTATAGTCATGTATCTAGAATAACCATTGTCAAAGTACCAATCTTCACGTGATGAGACTCTTATATAAGTATAGGCAATATGACCTAGTATGTTTTACTTGGAACGCCAAACTTGTTAAGGATGCACATCAGACTAAACCTTCCACTTATGATGTGATTGATTATGATATCATGGCCTTCCATATAATTTCTAGTAGTAAAGTCGTATGTGACCACATTGAAAACAATAGTGACATACCAAACAGAATCTGGTATGAAACTTAGAACGTTGGTCAAGATGTTTGGAAAGTCATTGTAATTTATAACCATACATCATGAAATCTATTTTATTAATTGGTTTAATAAACATATTCTTTGAATTGGATGAATCACTAGTATATCAAATTCCTTTAAATAACTTGGATGCCTTGCCTACATTTAGAATTTCCTCAAGGTTCTTAGTTCCAGAATTCAACATGCGAAAAGATTTGGTCATAACTTCATGTTTGGAATTTAGATGGCTAACTTTTTTCCTTCAACTCTGAGATGGTTAACATGAGGTACGTTTTATCTTAGAGGAGAGTTTCAATTTTATCCTTCTGTTTTTCAACAAATTTAGATTATTTAGTCCATTTAAGGTGTAATGTCTTGTATGATTCAGCAACAATATCATCAGATGATTCATCATCACAAGTATCTCCATTTTCATTAGGCACTTCTTAATTTGATCATATGTGAGCAGTGAATGCCACCACATTGTTAGCTCGGTCATACTCACCCTTTTCATCTGATCATCATCGGAGAATGTGGCATTGTATCCCTTTTTCAATTTTTCTTATAAAATTTAGACATTTAGCCTAAATATGTCAAAAACCTTCACATTCGTGACATTGGATTACCTTGCCCTTGTTTAGTTTTTCTCCATCTTTCCTTTATGCTGAAAGTTGACAAGTTTTGAATTTTGTTGCTAATCATCTTTAAAATTTCCAGTAACATTATTCTTGGACCTTTTGTTAATTCTTCTCATGACCTTGTTGAAGCTCTTAGCTAGAATGGTAATGGAATTAGCCTTATCATCATTAGTATCACATTCTACCCGGTCATCACAATCTCTAGTATCCACTTTAAACGCCACACACTTACTCCCTTTTTCAGATTTATCGTCAATATCCACTCAAATGTAAGTAAGGATCCAATTAGTTCGTCAACTTTCATTGTAGAAATGTCTTGAGTTACTTCAATGGTTATACCCTTCATGTAAAACCTCTTGGTCATGGATCTTAGAATTTTTCTTATAAGATTTTCTTTAGACACCTTTCAACCAAGACCAAAGAAGTTGTTAACAATGTAACTGTTAGCTGGAAATTCGACGCTCAAAGATTAAATGAAGACATCAAGGTTTTTGAAAAGAAATCAAAAGTGTTGGAGAAATTCTTCGACAAAAGCAAATGATGGTCTTTTCGATCGGAGTTTAACAAAATAATACGAATTCGAAACTTAGAATTTGAAATATGTTTTAAGCGGGTTCGACAGAGATAATTTGAAATAAGGCCGAAAGAATTAAATTTTGGCACTTATCTGTTCTTTTCGAAAAAGCGACACGTGGAATCCTTTGAAGGGTCGAACACATGCATATGAGAACGTGTCCTCTTCTGATGAGAAGACCGTTCGTGTCGAATTAGTATAAATAAGAGTCTCTAGTTTAGATTTATGTGTGTTTAATTATTGTACAAATTACTCTATTCACTCAAAGTATCAAAGCTAATCGAGAAACGAGTTCTGAGAAATGTACATATGAAACACCACATTAAATTTTAGTATTAATTTACTTTTGTTAAAGTCATTTGTATTCCTTTAGAATTTCAATCGAAACTCCTTTATTTTCCTATTGTTTCTATAATCGCTTTGTCATTTCTTTCCAATTTACTTTCATTGCCAAAGAGATTATTATCCAAAAGGCCTAAAAACACAAACTATACACATTGTTTTAGGATCAATCTAGTCGATTGTGTAAGTAACTAGAATTATTACATTTTGGAAGACTAGCAGTTGTTTACCAAATTTCCCAGTAAATAGTAACCGAGTTGGACATTAAATTCATAGATAGTTTTGTCCTCTCGCATTTTCAAGTTTTTAAATTTTATGGTAATAAGTTTAAATCTTGACATACAAACTTTAGATGTATCTTCATGAGCAACTTCAAGAATCTACGAAAACTCCTTAGCATTAGTGCAAGTATCGACGACCTTGAAGATATTCTTATAAATTCCATTATAGATGTCATTAAGACTATGAGAGTTTCCAAGAGCATTGTCATATTTAGTAGTTGTCCAATCCTTTTTAGGCAAAGATTTAGTGGTCTTCAACTATGATTTTTGGAGGAGTCCATATTTTTATGATTATTTTCCAAGAAAGAGCATGGTTTAAATTATTATCCATCTCGTGATAACGTTATAGATAAAATCTTGAATGCTAAAACTGGTCCCAATGGACCTATATTAATACCCCCACTAATGTTGATACTAAAGTTGATTGTGAAAATGTCGCTCTTGATGTCAGTGAAGATACTGATATTGTTGACAGTGAAGAGGTGAACTTTGAAGTTGGTAAAGAAGACAATAAAGATGACAATAATGAAGTCTCTGAAGAAATTAGTAAAAATGATAGTGTTGTAACAACAAAGATGGAAATAAAGAAGTCATTCAAGATGTTATTGAAGATGTCAATGACATTGAAAGTGTCATTAAAAAGGATGATGAGGTTGTAAGTGAATATGTTTGTCATGATATTAATAAAAATGAATAAGTCATTGTGGAGGCAGATGAAGTTGTACTTGAAGATGTCCTTAATAATGTTAGTGAAAATGTCAATGACAATGAAGATGTCATGGAGAAGGTTGAGAAGATCATAAGAGAAGATATGAATTATGATGCTAATGATATTTCTCGTTAAGCCAGAAAAAATACAAAAAAAACAAAGGTGATTAAAGAAATTGTTCTTTTGGATTAATCAAATAAGAAACTAAGAGGACCATTGCCAATAAGAAAAAGGGTGTGATTGAAATTAAGAAGAATTTTGAGAAAAAGAATTCTACTATTTTTGTTGAGAATAAAAATAAGAACAATGAAAAAAAGAAGAAAAGTGCTACTAAATGAAGAAAGATGATGGGAAGAAGAATAAGAAGAATGTTGATAAGAAAAAAGCAGTGAAAAGAAAGAGGACTCCTGCTAGTATCAATGAGGATAATGTCGAAGATCATTTTGATGAAACCTTGGATGAAATTGATAAGAAGATAATTTGGTTTAATAGGATGCAAAAAGAGTTAAAAGAACAATTGGTGGGAATAAGCTTCCTAAACACATTCCCCGTGTTCCCCTTGACAATGTCTCTTTTCATTATAAAGTGAGGGTGGCCAAGTGGAAATTTGTTTTTCATATGAGGATAACTTCTGAGAAGGAAGTTTGTGTTGAAGCTCAAAAGTGTAATGAAATTATGGAGCTCCTAAGTGATACTGAGTTATTAAAAAATTGATGAATGTTGGTCTGTATCATCTGAAATTGGTGAAGGTGTTTGCTGTCAATCTACCAAGTGGTTTTACTAATGCTGGAACTGATGTTTACAAGAAAGATCCATGTGAGAGGATATTTCTTTGCTTTTTCTCCTAATATAATCAATGAGTATATTGACCGAGGAAGAATGGTCATAAATGATTGCCTTTCCTATGTAAAGATAACCGCTAAAGAGATTACATGGAATGTATATGAATATTGGCATTTTAAAGTCATGTTGATTGCATTGAATCTAAGTGGGAAATATGCCATAATTTACAAGATTCGAGTTGCTAATTGTGCTCCCCCATCACATGGTTCAAGCTTCACTCTCGGTCTTGTTGGTATGCTATATAAGATAGGTATTAGGGCTGCATTTAATTTTGGTGAATATGTTTTTGAACAATTTGTGAAACATGCTACGTCTTATGCTGTGAAAATTCACATTAGTTTCCTATCCTTAATCTGTGGAATTTTGGGTGCTAAAAAATGATAAAATTGCAAAAATAAGGATGATGTTGGTATTGCTCTTGGTGTGCTGAATTTTAATTTCAAGTTGTTTATGGGGAAACATGTCGACATTACTCTTCTGAATGTTCCTGCTATTATGACTCTACACTATGCCAAAGAAGGGATTAGACAGCACTTTTTTTTGGGCTTAGACAGCGCTTAAAAGCGCTTCCTATTCCAGCGTTGCTATAAGTAAAGCCAGCACTTTGGTTAAATGAGAAAGTGTTGTCTAAAGCACCCCTTTAGGCAGCGCTTTTACTTTAGACAACGCTTTTGGTTATCTTTTAGGCATCAATTTAGACGGTGCTTTGTCTGTAAAAGCACTGTCTAAAGCCCCCCTTTAGGCAGCCCTTTCACTTTAGACATCGCTTTTGGTTATCTTTTAGACAGTACTTTAGACAGCGCTTTTGACAATGCTTTAGACAACTTTTTTCCTTCAAAGTGCTGTCTATTCCCTACTTTAAGCAGCGCTTTTTATTTGAAGCGCTGTCTAATGTCCATAAAATTTTTTATATATAAAACTTAAAAAAGGCGCTGCCTGATATATACAATAAATATGCACCAGATTTTCACCATAATTTGCACCAGGTTTTCACCATTATTTGCACCAGGTTTTCACCATGTTTTGCACCATATAAATGATAATATATACAACAACAACTCGAAAATTGATGATACAACTTGAAATTCTAAAAATTCTAAATTGATGTTTAATCTACATATTACTATCTTCGAGAATTTCTAAAAAACAACAACAAAGAACTTGTTAGCTATATCTTCTACATCTGCACCTATAACCTGAAACAAAACCAAAAGATTGAAATTCATACCATGATAAAACAAAATTTTATTGCAATTTATACTTAAAACTCAAAAGTTATACTCAAAATTCTCATCAGTAAAAGAAAGACAATATACCTTATAAAATTCTCAACTCCATAATGAATTGACACCATTCCTCCATAAGTTCATTCAATTAATCTTTTGAGTAATGAGCATAATTGAATTCGTCAAAGTACTACATAGTAATATAACATAGTATGTGATTTAGTTAAAACACTATGCCATTTTATGAGAAATATTAAAATAATTCCTAAGTTAGAAATTTATACCGTGGATGGAATCTCTATTCGGTCCAAAAGAAGCATTTCTTTTATAAACCTCAACATGAAATAACCGTAATCTATACCATTACGTTGACAAGGAAACTACACATGGAAAGAAAATACAAATATATATATATATATATATATATATATATATATATATATATATATATATATATATATATATATATATATATATATATATATATATATATATATATATATATATATCCCTTAACTTATTTTATCAAGTATCATCACTAATATAATCAAAATTATGAAAATATACTTGCACTCTGATCCACATAATGTTGTTGGCTCTACTATTTGGTATTTGAATACCTCTTTGTGATCGAAAATCTTGTAGAATGCTATAATAAAATATAAATGACTATTTAGAATAATCTCACATAGATAAATAAATATACACACGAATATTTAGAACAATCTCACTTACGTATCAATCGTCTTCTTCAAATCTGGGTATGTTGTCCAATCATTGTATAACGAATCCAGATAGTATACAATCTCTCTAACAGGATTAATCGCAAGCAACAACCAATGTCCACTGTAAAATTAAATAAATGTTTGATGGAAAGTTTCTACACAATGTCAAAAATCAAAAAATTATAATAGATGAAGTTATGATGAAAATCTAACCCGTTGCCAGTATTATATGGTAAAAAGAATAACTTTTTTGTATCTTTGCTGACCATAAATAAACCGAGTACATACGATATGACATCATCTGATTTTATTACAATTAACCTTACATTGACAGTGTTGGGAGCTAAGAAGGCGAATCTTTCTTCCAATCCACGCGGGCACATCACTTTGTCATACAAAAACCTTAAATAAAAACATCATTAAAATTAGACTATATTCATTGAAATGAGTAAATAAATTGTTCATTTAATTAAACAAAGTTGATCGGATTATACCTGGTGTATGTATCGATAACACCGAGGCCTAAAGTATAATGTTGTAAAACTTGATCAATATCTTCTCTACCAATTGCTTCCATGTATTCATAACCAAAAATGTATGCCTTTATAGGTATAAGACGAGTACCGCCAATTGGAATATTTGTTATTCCTATATATGTTCGAAGGTACGACCTATACTAAGAAGTAGGTTTTTTTCTAGTCGCGGTCTTCTTACCCCTACTGACTTTCTCAATCTCTTTAGCATGCATCTAAATATCATTTAATTAGTTAGGTGAAGTATAAGATCATTCTATGCATAAATATCATATAATTGTGTTATACCTCTTTTTTTGATGCAACTGACTAGGTTTGCTGCTTAATCCCCTTATTTTTTTATTTGGATTTTATGGGAGTCTAACATTACCATGAAAAAAATGTACGTTAAATGGTCGTAAAAATTTTGAATACTCAAAGGTTCATAATGGTTTAAAATATACCTCCTCATCTATGCAAATGAGGTTTGACGGCCATGTAACATGCGATCCTATTGCCTCTCCCACCAATGTTGCATCTGAAATATCGTTAGGCAAAGGTAATGGCACATCCCTCTCTAAAGCAATATCAATTGGTACTTTCATAAATCCAACAGGGAGCGGTTTATGGTGAAGTACTTCTCCCAAGGTGTTATGCACTTTTCCCTTGTCAACCATGCGACAAGTCGATGACGATAAATATAGCTGACAAGGTGAAATGCCCTAAACCAATAATAAATATGAAATTGTTAATGTGTATATATGTCAACTAAAAAAATTATGCTAATTCATAATAATATAAATTACCTCGGGAATTTTTTGTTGGAAATCACAATTGATACTATCTTTGTCACTAGTTTCCTTGAACCCTGGACCTTGCCTTTCTGACATGTATTTTTCTTTGTCCTTTTCCAGCTCATGAACTTTAGTTTTAATTTTTCTAACTCTTCCATCACTTCTTTATTGCTATGAGCTTTCCTCTTTTTATGGTTACCCAAAGATGTTTGAGTCACTCTAAATCCCTTACCCCTCACACGACCGGTACACTCGGGAACATTTAATACCCGACTAAGTATGCTCCTGCAATAATGGTCTTCAGCTTGAGTTAAAGATTGAGATAGACTCTCTTAAAGTTCATATGCATAGTGAAATAAATTAGTGGTGATTAAACTCATAATTTATTTATTTTAATAAGCTTGATATTTAATTAAAGGAATATTGATATACTTACACATTGTTCATAAATTTGCTACACATCTTCCTTAATAACTCCATCCTTACCCACCCGGGCAGCCTTCCACAGAACATGTTCCGAAAGAGATGTTTCTTGACTTTTCTCCTCTTTTAACTACACATTAAGAAAAATAATAAAATCAATAATAACATATGATGAACAATTATATCATAGCATTTATATATACTTACCAATATTTGTTATAAGCGTGCATATCCCATACGCCCTTTTCCGTATGGATACGGGGGACTTGATGCTCGTTGGCGATTCACGCCACTCACATCCTGAAAATCTGAGGTTCTTCTTTTTTGTTTAAAGGTTGCCCATTATTCAAGCAAAACCAAGCCTGCATACGCTTGTGGATGCTCCGCATCGATAAAATTGTTATTGACATTGTAATACGATGGGAGAACTGACTTTGTTGTTTTGCGTTGTTTCACAATTGTTGCATATAGCAAGAGTCGCCACCGACTTTTCTTTTATCCAATAAGGAAAGGGTGAAAAGAACAGGAAATACCTTTAAGATATTTTCTTGATTTAGGGGGGTAGATTATGAAAAGGGAAGGTGTTAGCACCCTTTTCATCCATAGTTATCTATGGGCTCTTAGTTGCTTGCTAGATCACTTGAAAATTTCTTTGTTTGAAGATATGTTTTATGGTGGGTTTTGAAAGTATTTTTGAAAAGCGCCTTCTTTTAGGCAAACTTTGTAATGATTCTCGTCTATATAAGAATGCATACAAAGTGTTGGACTTTTTGAAAATATTTCATGTTTGGTGTGTTTGAAAATATGTTTGTTTTGGAGATGAATTATGAGCAAGCAACTAAGAACATTCTACCTACTCAAAAGTCTTTTGTTCATTTCTTCTTTTGATATTGCTATCTTACCATTGATTAGTAAGAAGTCTTATCTTTGGATGTAAAGGGACGGGTGTGGGTCATTGTATAGTCATGAATAACAATATTGTGAGATATCTTAGCATTTCTCTTGAGGGACTAAGATCATTTGTAAGGCAATATTCGTAGCGTCATCGAGGGACTATGATCTTGTATTTTTTGATTGTTTTTGCTAAGATGACTGACATGCATATTATGACCATTTTCTCAAGGCAACAAGTGTAGTTAACCCTAGAGGTGTAAGTGAGCAAGTGTTTGATTGCATGCATTTTTGTCTTTGAAATTAGGGTTTTCTAACCATTGGTTTTATCTTTCCATACAAACCCTAATTACTAGTATTTATGTGAAAGTGATAAATTGCGGAAAGTAAATTTACTACGTTATTACATCATTTGTGGATGGGGTGTACAAATTTACAAATGGTGATTGCAAGAAATTAAATCCTAATTATCTATTACAACCATGTTGAACTTGAATTATGTACAAGAAATGAAATATATAATGTACAAGGTATGAATGAAAATAAAATGAATTTGTTTTGATTTTGTTAAGGAAAATTAATTAAGTTAAAGAAAATAAAATAAATAGGAAAATGTTTTTGGTCTTTTTCATTGTAAGAAGTTAAATAAAATAAACTAAATAATTTAAATATATTTTTGGTGTTTTGTGTATGTTGTACCCCAAAATTTGCCCTCTCATTTATCAAAACATTTCTCACAAGATCTCTTTGACTCAAGACTGGATTAGGGTTTGGTCAGCTCAAGACATCGCATCTTGCACTGACAACCCAAAACTAGGATTTGAGTTTGCACAAGGATTTTTGGACTATCAATTCTTCATATGACTTTCAAACATCATTATGGATCCCTAGGATCACTCATGACAAGTTTCAAGCCTTGAACCTCATTTTTGATCAGTCAATTGGACAGTTGACCTAAAAATCAATTGTATTAGGGAAAAAGTCAACCATGGCCAATTTACAGTCAAACTTCATAATTTTTTATCAACATCAGCATTTTAGACTCATATGTATCATTTGATCAAGTTTGGATCATAATTCCTCAAGAAATTTGGTCAAATCACAAAAAGGGCAAAATGGTCAAAATTAGGGTTTTGACTGAGGAAGGGCAATTTCTGATTCTTAACCTAGAAACTGACCAATTGAGTTAAAGCATGATTTCAAGGATTCAATTAAATCATCTTGACTTAATTACATGGCTCAAAACATTTCAAATTCATTGGATTGACAGATGAAGTTTGCAGTCAACTAATCAAAAGTCAATTGTACACTGAAAAGTCAAACTTTGACTTTTTGGTCAAAATCAAGTACCAAGGGTCATAATTCATCAAAACATGTCAAAATGTAAAACTTGTTTATCAAGAAAACCAAATTTGAAAATTAGGGTTTGAATTTGAAAATTTTCCTAACTTAGAAATTTTCTAAGTATAGAAAATTTTCTTATTTTTTCTCAACTTTATGCCACTTTTTCACCATGATGCATAATGATTCAAGGAAAGTCCCAAACATGAAAGTTGTAGACCTCCATGAAATCTACAACGTTTCTTTACACACTTTTCCATAAAGATGCTTGGATCTCAAGATATAAATTTATGAACACATGGTCATGAACTAAATAACTTAGTAAAATTTTGCCCTAATTTAGGCAGGTTTTGGAACCAACTTCATGGCCATTTTTCACCTAGTTCCAAGAGGTATATCAAAATTCATTTCAAAGATGAATTATATATCACATTGCAAGCTTTCCAAAATGTCAAAGAACTCTTCAAGATCATTTTTGAGTAGGGAGAATCGAAGAGATGAAGTTGGCAATTTCTCACTTTTTGTCCAAGCCATTTCATGATGAACACAAATGCAAATCAATCCTATGCTGCCTAATCCATGCTTTACAGGTCCCAAACTTGTTCCAGACTCCTTAATTAAATTCTTACTCAGTTGAAAAATCTTTGATCCATGCCTTTGATCCTTTATCCAACTTGCAATTCCATTTATGGCAAAAAGGGACCATTGCCATTTTGAAAAAGATCAATTGTTGCAAACTTTACAATCTTGCGCCTTGGACCTATCCCCTTGGCACATACAAGTACCACAGACCAAAGGCAACTTGTAGGGAAGAAATACCAACCATAAGCCAGCCAATACAAGCATGTAAAGCTTTGTCTTATCACTTTACTTCAAATACAAGAAAAGTGGCAAAAAGGCTAGGGAGGGCACAACTGATAGAGGGTTGACATCAAACCATTTCCATACTAATATACAAACATTATGAAACACAAAAAACAAGAAGCAAAGGCCTGAAACACTCCCAACCAGTAAAACACCAAAAAATCTGTCCAAAACTGCAGATTTTGCATAAGCATACTCATCTTCCATTTGGCTCGTGCGTTCCAAGTTTAGATCATTCAAACATCTTTCATACTTGATACCTAGCCAATCCAGACCTTCATCCCTGTTCTGTAACCACTTCTCCATCATCTGCCATTGTTGATTTCAGAGCTTGCAGTTTGACTTGGCCAAGGAGTTTCAGGTACTTTCAGAGCAAGGCAAGGGTTGGAATACATCCAGGGAAGTTCAAGGAAGCTCAAGAAAGCATCAGGCCTCCATCAAACTCATCCCAGTTTCATCCATGATTCCAACTGAAAGAGGTAAAATCTCAAACTCTATCTCCTTGTACAGGCAACCTTAGGCCACGATTTATGAATAAAAAATGTAGTCCTCATCATAACGAAGTTGTACATATCTTTACCTTGCATTGATTTTACTTGAGCTGAGAGAATTTGGAACTTGAAATTTCTGGAAATATTAGGTTAAAATTTAGGGCTGTTAAAATTCTCTTTGATCTTTGATAGTTAGCTTACATAACTTGTATGGTTGGAATTGTGAGCTCAAGTACTACAACTTTCATGTTATGAGTTTTCATTTTTATGGAAGTATGAGAGAGTTACAGGATGTCTGGCCAAGCTTGAGGAAGGAGATGAAGTACAGGGCAAGGACTTATTTTGGGTTATATTGTTTTTGTTTTCCTTAAGACAATGGAAGTATAGCCACCCCAGTGGCAAAGTAGCGCGCTGGTGAGACCCATGTCCTGGGTTCGAACCTGCGCGCTATTTTTATGTTTTTTCACATTTTTTCTTTTCCACTTTGCCATTTTTTGCAGGTTGGGCTGAGTCTTTGGGCTTGGCATCTTTTTGCTAACATATTACCATCAGCTTTGCTACATCACCCCCCTGCTAAACCTTTTTATATTTTTATTTTATTTGTTTTTATTTTCATTTTTAATAACTTAAATATTTTCTTTAAATACATAAAAACCCCAAAAAATGTAAATTAATAATATTGCACTTTTATTTTATTTTTATTTTATTTCTCACATAAAAATATATTTTATTTTAATAGGATATCATTTATTTTCTTAATAAACTTGTAAATATAATTAAACATATTTAGTTCAATTTATTTTTCATCTCATACTTATAAATACTTATTTTTGCATATAATTAATTTTATATTTTCATACAATATTATTTACACAAGAAAATACACAAAATAATACCTATAAAAACTTTATTTTCTCTTAAAATAATATTTAGGGTTAAACCCCTTTTAAAAATTAATTCCTTTACCTTATTTTTTTTAGGTTTAGATTTAAATTTTCTTTTACATAAAAACAAAACAAAAATCTTTTTCTTACATGTACATTGCATTGCATTTTAAATATTGTATTGTACTTATTCTAATTCGTACAAATTTGATTTGGTTGTAATAATTTATTTAGTTTTATATTTTGGCAAATCCCCATTCAAATTTGTATTCCCCCCTCCCATAAATTGTTGTAATAGTTTAGAAATATTTACATTATGCAATTTATCGCTTTATATGCCATGATTAGTAATTAGGGTTTGTATGACAAGAATAAAACAAAGCAAAATAGAAAGCCCTAAATACAAGACAAAATCAAAGCATGAAAATGATACACTTGCACACAAGCATCCTTAGGGTTTCTCCACTTGGTTTCCTAAAACAACATGGCCATGTTACGCATGCGAAGTATCTTGGCAAAACAAAACAAATATAAGATCATAGTCCCTCGATGACGCTATTCAAAAGTTGTCTTACAAAATGATCTTGGTCCCTCAAAATGCTAAGATACTTTGCAAGCATTGCTAATCATGGTTATACGATGACCCACGCCCGTCCCGTTTACATCCAAAGATAGGGTTGCTTACCAAATCATTGGTAAGACAACAATGTCAAAGGAATAGAAAAGGCACAAGAAAGACATTTGAGTAGGTATATAGCTTCTAGTTACTTGCTCTATTTCAAACAACTATCTTTGTTATCTTCAAAACAAACACACACGTTTCAAAACATCTTACAATCATTGAAAACATTTTCAAAAAGACAAACATCTCTGTATACATTCTTACGAACGAGAATCATTATAAAGATTGCCTAAACGAATGGCCTCTTTTACAAACATTTTCAAAACCACACCAAACACAATTTCAAACAAACAAAAAGCAAGTGATATAAGCAAGTAACTAAGAGCCCATGTAAAACCATGGATGAAAAGGGTGCTAATACCTTCCCTTTTCATAATCTACCCCCTGAATTCAAGAAAACATCTCAAAGGTCTTTCATGTGCTTTTTCACCTTTCCTTTTGGATAAAAGAAAAGTCGGTGGCGACTCTTGCTAACCGCAACATTTGCAATAAAACACAAAACCTCAAGTCAGTTCTCCCACTGTATTACAAAACTGGCGACTCTGCTGGGGAAAATTATAAAAGTGGGGTTACCTTAGGGCTAGATAACATTTGCTTACATTTGTTTGACTTGTTTGCTTTACATTATGGTTCTTTGTTTGGGTTTGAATCCTCCACCCGGATTTTGGAATCATTGTAGGTAAATAGTAATACATTGTGGGAACTGTGCGGGGTATACCGACATGGTCTAAGCAATAGCTATGTTAGTGTGACATATTTGTGGGTACCGGTAGCCTTTGAGTTAATCAAAGAGAATACGGGGCCTCTAGGTGATGTCATGAAGCACTAATGAACTTCTAGAACCATTTACTTGACCAACTTGGCCTTTAGGATGTAGTGAGATGACCGACTTTGGTGCATTCCAAAGTTGGTAGATACTCGATACTACACTCATTGAAGGTTGGTTTCTTGGGATATTTCGGTCTCCATTAAAGAGGCTTGAGCAGAAACAATGACCAAGGAAACAATCCATTGATATTTAGCTCTTTAGAACCCGGTTACTATTATTACGACAGGTTGAGCCAACTAAACTTCAAGAGGGTACTTACCTATAAAACCCCATGCAAGCCTCAACTAAGAACTTGTTTGATTTGCTTGTATATGCATACTTGTACATAACATCATGGACATCATGAACATCATATGCATCCACTAACCATTTCAAGGATTTTAGAGATTCACCTTTGTTCTTTGTTTTGTAGGATATGGATCCACTTCGCAGGAAAACTATCCAAATCAACCTTGTAAGAATTCCTCCACAACTCAAGGAGCTAGCTTCAAGGATCCCTGAGAACTCTCCATTCACCGAGAGGCATGGTCGTCTACTCAACTTGGTCACCTCCAACATAGAAGAAGATATGATGAAAGTTCTCTTCCAGTTCTTTGATCCTTTGCATCATTGCTTCATATTTCCTGACTATCAACTTGTGCCCACTTTGGAAGAATTCTCTCAACTCTTGAGGATTCCTATTCTCAATCAACTACCTTTCAACGGTACGGAAAGAGATCCAAAGCCAGAAGAGATTGCTCAAGCCATGCACTTGCACTCATCTGATATCACAACTTATTGGGAAACTAGAAGTGGTGTCAAAGGCTTCTTAGCAAAGTTTCTGTTTGAGAAAGCCCAAAGCCGTTGGAATTCCCTAGACTTACAAGCTTTTGCGGAGATTGTGGCTCTTCTTATCTATGGGATGGTCTTGTTCCCCAATCCTGACCAACTCATAGAGGTGAGCGCCGTCAAAATCTTCATGTCACGCAATCCGGTGCCCATATTACTAGGGGATATCCTACACTCTTTTCACACTCGTACAATGAGGAAAAGAGGGGTCCTTATATGTTGCACTCCCCTCCTGGAAAGATGGTTTATTTCTCATCTCCCCCAATCAGTCTTAAAGAATGAGCAAGGATTAAGGTGGTCACAAAGGTTAATGACGCTCAAACATTCAGATATTCATTGGTGCTCTCGATCCAAAGAGAATGTTATCATTGTTGAGCGTTGTGGGGAATTCCCTAATGTCCCTCTACTTGGCATTAGGGGAGGCATCACCTACAACCCATGTTTAGCTCTAAGACAGTTTGGTTATGCCCGAAGGGATGGCCCACATGATATGTTGATTCAAGGCTTGGTATTCGACTACGACAACCACGATCAAGGTCTTCACCAGAGATTCATCCGAGCTTGGAGGATGCTAAACAAGGTGGATAGCAAAACTTTGGGACACAAGAATTCCATCCCTCATGAGCCCTACCTCAAGTGGGTACGAACCCGCGCTCAAAGTCTTATGATGCCTTATCCTTCCATTCTCTCGGTGAACATTGAGCCTGTTAAGGAAGGAGAAGTTCCATACACTATCCTACATCGTGACATGCCCACATCTCTTGAAGACCTACAAAGGGATTGGATACAACTCAAAGGAGAACGAGATACTTTCGAAGCCCAATTTTGCGCAAGCGAGAAGAAGGTTTTGGAACTCACTAGGCTACTTCATGAGGAGCAGACTCTAAATTCCTACATAGCACCAAAGAGGATGTGCACTACTTTTTTATCTTAGAGTGTTGTATTTCCCAAGGGGAATTGATGTACTCAAACTCTATTTTATTAATAAAACGTGTGTTTCTTTTTGTTTAAAAAAAAATTGAATTTCTTTAAATCCTTGAAAGCATTATCATTTATCATGACATAAACAGGTCTTTTGCAACGAGTTTCCTCATCTCTCTACTGTTTATTTCAGTAAGATGGATCTCGAACAAACGGTCAAAGATCTTCAAGCTCAAAACACGCAGTTTCAGCAGTTACTCATGACCCTAGCCAAGGGGAAAGAGGAGTTGAAGACTCTGTTAGCTGAAGAAAGAAATAAGAAAACAAAGAAGGTCACTGGGGTTTTGAACATGGGGAGAAGGTTTCAGGGACAAACTAGAAGAACTTTGAATTTTGCAACCACTTCCGGGGAAGGAGAAGGGAAAGGAAAAGAAACAGTGGTGCCGTCAGAATCTGAAGAGGAGGAAGAAGAGGAAGACTACTCTGAGGAACAATACCCTCCGGCTGATGATAAGTACAGACATCTTGAAGAGCGTTTAAGCGCTATGGAAATACAAAGGGTACCAGGTCTAGACTTTGAAGAGTTAGGGCTAGTGTCAGGAATTGTAATCCCACTAAAGTTCAAAGTTCCGTTGTTTACAAAATATGATGGGGTGTCATGTCCTAAAATCCACCTCCGATCATACGTAAGAAAGATTCAACCGCACTCTACCGATAAAGACCTATGGGTGCATTTTTTCCAAGATAGTTTATCCGGAACACAACTCGATTGGTTTTACCAATTAGAAAGGGCCGACGTCCACAACTGGGAATACCTTACCGCAGCTTTATATAAACAATACCAGTATAATGCAGATTTGGCGCCTACCCGTACTCAACTTCAGAGTATGGCTATGGTTTCAAATGAGGGTTTCAAAGATTGCGCGCAAAAATGGAGAGATCTAGCTGGGAGAGTGCAACCCCCTCTGTCTGAAAGGGAGTTGGTAGATATGTTCTTAGGCACTCTATCGGGCCCTTTCTTCAACCATTTGATTGGGAGCTCATCTGCCGGATTTACTGAGTTAATATTAACCGGAGAGAGGGTGGAAGCTGCCATAAAAAGTGGAAAGATTCAGAAGGATTCGTCTGCCTCTACAGTTGTGAGAAAGCATTTTACCAGGAAGAAGGAGGTATCTGCTGTTTATCCATAAAGGAACCAAGGGAGAGCTGAGCGCCGACCAATGGTAGGAGTTGTTATGATGCCAAAGCCTACATCTGATCAACCAAGAAATAACCAACCAAGGGTGGAAAGGCCAGTTCGGCAATTCACCAGAATTAATATGACTCTAGCCCAGGTTTTACCACATCTTCTGAAATCTAATCTGGTAACTTTAAAAGAAGCTCCAAAGAATCCCAACACTGCGTCCTCTCATTATCACCCAAATGCCAGATGCGCATATCATTCTGAAAGTCCGGGTCACGACACTAACAATTGTTGGGCCTTGAAAACAAAATTCAATACCTGATAGATGCAAAAGAGATTGAGTTTGATGCGCCCGAGAAGCCAAATTTCATTTCTGCTCCGATTCCTAGGCATGGTCACAATACCAATGATATCGAAGAAGATTTATTTGTTGCTACAGTGGATGAACTCTTGACTCGGCTCCTGATTATTAAGATAAACTTGTTGAAAGCTGGTTGTGATCGGTGGAAATAGAACTGACTGTTTTAAAGCTGGTTCGCGAAATGTCGCGGTAAGCAAGAGTCGCCACCATATTTTATGTTCTCCAACAAGGAAAGGACAAAAGCACAACAAAATTCCTTCTTTGAGATGTCTCTCAGTTCGGGAGGTAGATTTATAGAAAGGGAAGGTGTCAGCACCCTTTCTATCCATGGTTATCCATGGGCTCTTAGGTACTTGCTCTATGTTTTCAAAAATTGTTTGCTTTTCAAGTGTTTGTGGGTTTTGAAAAAAGTTTAGTTTGAAAAACTTCTAGGTAACTCTTGTATCAGTCCTCAAGAGTGTATGAAGTATTTATTTGAAAACTTTTTGAAAGTGTGAGTGCGAAAAGATTGTTTTTCGTTTTGAAAGAGCAAGTATCCAGGAGAAATCTACCTACTCTAAGGAATTAGGCTGTGTAAGAGTTCTTTAGACAGTACTATCCCACTATTGAGAAGTAGGTAGCACCGTCGTTGGAGTTTTTCGGGTCAATTCGATTATAAGGGACATGTGTGGTCACCAAAGTAATAGTAGGACGCCTTAGTGGTAACCCAAATGTCCTAGATCCTTTTTATTCGAGGCAACCGTTTCGAGGCAACTGGATCTTTAGACAGGAGGGCGACCTCTAAAACACCATATACTTGACGACCACGTCGAGGCAGCCAAGTGAGGCGTACCCTAGGAGTGGCATGTACATGTGTGTTGTTTCAGTTTATGTTTATCTTTGAACATGCATTTGTGAGCTACGGATTGATTTTATTTTTCATACAAGTCTTTCATGCATTTTTAACAGTTAAGAGTGCGGAAAATAAATTGCGGAAAGGTAAATCTACGCTATTACAAGGCGCGGGTCTATACATCGCCAAAAAACAAAACCCGTTTGGAAAATAAGTGCGAGAAATTAAAAGAAAACGATAAAGTTCTAATTAACTATTACATTTCCGGAGCAGATACATAAATATAATGAATTAAAATAAACATGCGCGCGAAAGATTGAATCGGAACGTCCTTAGGATTTTGACCCTTTTTTTTTTAGAAAAGAATTGAATTTGTCCTTTTTTTGTAATTAAATGAAATTAAGCCTAATTACTAATTAATTAATTTATTAAAAGAAAAAAATGTTTTTTGTGTTTTTTATGTTTTTAATGAAATAAAATAAAAATTAAATTAAAAGTGTCAAAAGAAAAAAACCTAAGTCTAATTCATTTTTATTTTATTGTAAAAGAAAATTAAAATTAAATCTAATTAAACTAAATTAATTTAAGTTAGTGTTTATTTACAAAAAGTAATTGAAATTAATAAAAATGTTTTTTTTTGGTTTTTTGAATTTTATTGTGAAAAAATTAATTATGTTAATTTTAGTGATAATAATAATAATTTGAAAAAATAATTAATAAATAAACTAGAAAATATAAAATAAAAAAGAAAAAAGGAATGAACCAAAGGGGGGTTCTGGGCCCAGAATGGAGGTGTATTGGCAATTTTGGGCCCAAGAACATCAAGCCTTCGTTGACTTTCTGGATCAAGTGCCTGTTGGTTGACTGGAGAATATGGTGCGCTTCCATCCTGACCATTGGATTGATGATGGTGGCCACTTGGCAGGCTGATGCCTAGAGCGCATGGTGGACTGTTCTTTGAAGCCTGCATGAGATTATATAGGAAAAAATGGAAACAAATTATTTGGGGGACCTGGGATTCGAACCCAGGTCCCAAGGGACTATGCACAAGCGCCTTGGCCAGCTGAGTTGCGTGTTTCAATTGTTATTAAGACCAAACGTAATTATTATATTGGTAGATCAGAATAATGCCTGGAAAAAAAAATAAACGCGCGTTATTTTAAACGAACGAATGAGAGGGGGACGCGTCAGCGTCTTCTTCCTTTGATACTGGTTTTTTACCTGCGGATTTCTATCCGCAGGAAGCTTCGCAGGCTTTTCCTAAAACCATCCCTAGGCTACAAAAATGCCATCCAAGCCCATGGTCAGGATCGTCCATGTCCCCTGAGTCCATCCATGCTTATGGTTTGCTCTAATTTCACCTGGAAACGAAATACCTAAAAATAATACAAACAAACCCTAGGCACGAGAATTGTCATATAAGGCCTAAAAACAAAATTAAATATAGCAGTTACGTTAGAAATCAAGCAAGGAGAATGAATATGCTAATATTTTTGAGAAAAAATGCAAGAATGGAGAAACACAATTCCATGTTTAGAGGTGACTTCGTGAGTACTTACAGTGCTTGATAGGTTGTCTTAGGATGCGTTTGTGGTTGCTTTGGCTTCAGGGGATGGCAAGGAAGGATGTCACGTTCTCCTTTTGATCTGAAAATGCTTGCAACACTCTTTTTGATCTCACACTTTTTTGACAATTTTTGAATTTTTTTATGGCCGTTTTAGCAAGGCTTTGGTCCTCAATGCTGTTGCTACTGCTTGCTTATGTATGTATGAACGAAATTAGGTCAGCAGCTGGGCTTGTATCCTTGTGTAATTAAGTTTGGGATTTTGGTTGACCACCATTGAAGAACTTTCCATGTTTGGAGCAAATCTTGGATTTTATGCACAAAAAGGCTTGGCACGAATTTGGTAGCTGGCATATGACATATAAAAGCTATTCAAACCATAAAGATGCTATTCCATTAATTTTTAGATTTTATTTGAATTATTATGGATTTAAAATGAATTAAATCAATAAAAATTAAATAAAATGGAAAAATAAATGTTTGATCTTGAAATTAATCATGGGACACGTGGGTGGCATGACAAGGCTGAATCAAGTGGAAGAAAGTGGGCCCTTTTGTCAAAAATTGAAGTTTTAAGGATAGTTGACTTTTGCCATTTCACAAAAATTTCCCAACTTCTCCAATGCATATCTTGCTCAATTTTGATCATATGAACATGTTCTTGGACATTTTGGAAAGGTCTTGAAGTCCTCTAACCAATGCCTTTGGTCCCATGTCATTTGTATTTACCAATCTCAAGTTATGGTCTTTGACTTAAAATGCCTTTTTGTTGACTTTTGAAAATGACTTATAATGTAGAAATTGATAACTTTTTGTGAGAGCATTTCTTGGACTTGGAATGTGAAGATGAGTTGTAGGAAATGTCATCCCCTTAAAAATTAGCATTGGATGGAATTTTTCTTATGAACCATGAAAAAGTTATGCCCTGGTCAAGTTACAGTTGACTTTTCAGCTGTCCAAAAATAGCAACTTTTGCATCTTTGATGATTTTTGAGCCATTCTTGAGAAATCATGATCAAGACTTGATCAAATGATGATTATGAGCTCAAAATAAGATGTTGACCAAAAATCTTGACTTTTGACTGTAAAATGACCATTTTGCCCCTGTAGTTGATTGTGAAGCAAATGAAGCTTTTGACTGTGCAATTTGATGCTGTGAGTCTTGCAACTTGGCATGTAGATACTTGACAATGTATATAGGCCCATGGGACTTGATTGGACCACTTAAAGCCTCAAATTCATTGAAGGAACCAAAACCCTAATTTTGACTGCCTTAGGAGGCATTTGGACTGTGCAACCCTTGAGTATACTTGAGCAAATTGAGATGATGCTTGTCAAAACTTTGAAGAATATGGTAGGGAAAATTTTGGGGTACAACACTGGTATATTCCCAGGTTGTAACGAAGACTGCCATCTTTGCTTATCCTCACCAACTGATTGCCCTTTATTGAAGACATGCATTCAACGCTTGATAGACCACCAAGAGATTTTGTTTGAAAATGCTCTTGTTTCACCTATTCCAGTTGAAGAAGTTTCAATCATAACCATCTCCGCCAATCCTTCCAGGGTCCCTAAAAGACCCGTTAGGATTACATCTGTTCCAAAGACTACTCCTCTCATAATTACAATGCCCGGGCCGGTCCCATATGAATCAGATAAAACAGTACCGTGGAATTACGGTGGAGAAATCTACTACCATGGTATTAAACAAGATGGGCTGACCGCCGAAGAAGTGAGCTCCGAAGAAGAAGATTCTGACATTAGCAATATTGTCGGAACTAGTAAGATTACCCGTAGAGGTAGAATCTTCTCTCCAGAGATTGCCCCTCCAAAGGCAGTTTTTGGACCCGTGGTTATTCCAAAGATTACCTATATACCAATAATCATACCTGCAAGTGCTCCTACCGAAAAAGACGACACAACCCCTGCTGTTATCCCCACCAACGCTTCTACTGCTGAAAATCGAGGAAAAAGCATTCAATAAAAGTCTGTCCGGACAAAGGCTCAATCACTAGCTATCCCCGAAACATCCAAGAAGGAAATGGAAGAGATCCTGAGGATAATAAAGAAGAGTGACTATGACGTGGTTGAACAGTTGGGGTAAACTCCCTCCAAGATCTCCATGCTAGCATTGCTTCTGTGTTCTGAGGCACATGCGAAAGCTCTGGTAAAATTTTTGAAGACAGCCCATGTGCCACAAGAGACGTCTGCTGACCAATTACAAGATTGTGTGGCCAGTTTGACAACTGATAACGGCCTAGACTTCTCTGACGCTGATTTGACACCCAGAGGGAGAAAACACAACGAGGCATTACATGTCTCTGTGGAGTGTAGAGAAAAAACTCTGGCCCATGTCTTGGTGGACACAGGTTCATCTTTAAACGTCTTACCAAATAAAGCTCTTGACAGATTGGATTGCAAAGGGCTGACTTCGAAACCCAGTAACATAGTTGTGAGAGCTTTTGATGGCTCAAAGAGGATGGTCCACGGGGAGGTGGACATCCCCATAAAAGTGGGAACTCAGACTTTCAACTCAACCTTCTATGTAATGGACATCCGCCCCTCTTACTCCTGTCTGTTAGGACGGCCCTGGATCCATAATGCTGGTGTTGTCACCTTTACACTACACCAGATGCTGAAGTACCCGGTCCATGGAAAGATTATCACTATCCACAGAGAGGAGGAGTACATGATTAGTCATCTAAATTATTTTTGATATATGGAGTTAGATGGCGAGTTCATTGAAACTCCTTTCCAACATTTCGAAGAGGTATCTCAAGAGGTAGCAGTGACCAAGGCGGTATCCCCGATTCCTAAGATCACAAGACCTCCGCTTCGGATGTCATCTCTAAAGGACGCCAAGGCAGTAGTAGAAGAGGGTGGATGCACCATCTAGGGGAAGCTTCTGGACATCCCGTATAAATCAGACAAGTTTGGCTTAGGGTTTACTTCAACTTCTCAGAAGGCTATGCACCGTGCCCGTGTTGGAGGGCCACCTTTGAAGATTAGTAATCGGGAGGTCAACACAGTGGAAGATGGTGAAGAGGACGGCATCTTGGAAGATTGGATATTTCCTACTGTCAATGGAGGACGTCACAATTGTGAAGCCAGAGACTTTGTCCCAATAACTTTCATCTATCAGTAATTTATCTTTTACATTTATGTTGGGCTTGTAATATTCACAAACAATTTGCACTTTAAAAACCTTGTGTCTTACCCGAGGCACAATGGTCCATTTGTAAGGATCTTTATTTCATCTTCATATGACATTCAATGAATCATGGACGCTTTTTCACATACAAACCTTTTTTGCTCATTGTCTTTCTTTTACATTTTTATTGTTTAAAGATGGATATACCCTTACACGCACCCACACTTACAAATGCAGGTACCCCTCCATTCCAGATCCCATGGGTAACGATACTGCTATGGCCTTTAGTGACTCTGAAGATCTAATCTACCAAGCCGAATACGAAGGTGAGGAAGATTGTGAAGTACCAGGGGAATTGGCCAGACTACTACAACAAGAGGAAAGAGCTATTCAGCCTCATGAGGAACCATTGGATACAATCAACTTGGGTACCGAGGAAGATAAAAAGGAAATCAAGGGGGGTGCCAATCTAGAGCCGAGTGTCAAGGAGCGTCTAATTCAGCTATTGCATGATATATTGAGATCTTTGCCTGGTCATACGAAGACATGCCAGGACTAGACACAGACATTGTGGTACATCGTCTACCCACAAGAGAAGACTGTCCACCAGTGAAGCAAAAAGTTCGCCGCATGAGACCTGACATGTCAGAAAAGATCAAAGCGGAAGTCATGAAACAATTCAATGCTGGATTCTTAGCCGTCACTTCCTACCATCAATGGGTTGCCAACATTGTTCCCGTACCTAAAAAGGAAGGCAAAGTATGAATGTGTATGGATTATAGAGATTTAAACAGGGCTAGCCCTAAAGATGATTTTCCACTTCCCCACATCGACATCCTAGTTGACAATACGGCCCAGCACAAAGTGTTTTCCTTCATGGATGGATTCTCAGGTTATAACCAAATCAAAATGGCACCTGAGGACATGGAGAAAACTACATTTGTCACGCAGTGGGGCACATTCTGCTACAAGGTGATGCCATTCGGACTGAAGAATGTTGGGGCAACCTATCAACGCGCCATGGTAGCTTTGTTTCATGATATGATACATCATGAGATAGAGGTCTATGTAGATGACATGATATCCCGATCACAAACTGAAGAGGAGCAGCTTGATCACTTGCAAAAGTTGTTTGTGAGGTTGAAGGAGTACAAACAAAGGTTGAATCCAAACAAGTGTACATTCGGAGTCCGGTCCGGTAAACTCTTAGGTTTTGTTGTCAGCAACAAAGGCAACGAGGTTGATCCTGCCAAGGTTAAAGCGATACAAGAAATGCCTGCTCCTCGTACTGAGAAGGAAGTCAGAGGATTCTTGGGACGCCTGAACTATATTGCCAGATTCATTTCTCACCTAACAGCTACTTGTGAGCCCATCTTCAAACTATTGAAGAAAGATCAAGTAGTCAGATGGAACGATGAATGTCAGGTTGCTTTTGATAAGATCAAAGAGTACTTACAAGAGCCTCCTGTTTTGATGCCACCAGTCGAGGGAAGACCGCTGATCATGTATCTGACCGTTTTAGAGAAGTCAATGGGGTGTGTATTGGGGAAGCATAACGAGTCTGGCCGAAAAGAACAAGCTATTTACTACCTGAGCAAAAAGTTTACCGACTATGAAACCAGATATTCACTGCTCGAGAAAACTTGTTGCGCTCTGGCATGGGCTGCTCGCCGACTAAGACGGTATATGTTGACTCATACCACTTTGTTGATATCTAAGATGGATCCGATAAAGTACATCTTCGAAAAGCATGCTCTGTTTGGGAGAATAGCTAGATAGCAGATGATCCTAACAGAATATGACATACAGTACACTACCCAGAAAGCTATAAAGGGCAGTGTGCTAGCTGATCATCTTGCTCATCAAGTCGTAGAAGATTATCAATCCATGAAGTTTGAATTCCCGGATGAAGACATCATGACATTAGATAACTGTGAAGAAATCAGACCATATGACGGACCTGAACAAGGATCCCGTTGGACCCTGTTCTTTGATGGGGCATCCAATGCACTTGGTAATGGTATCGGCACTGTACTTATATCTCCGGAAGGGTGTCACACTCCCTTTACTGCCAGGCTTTGCTTCAACTGCACGAACAACATGGCGGAGTACGAAGCATGCATCTTTGGTCTCAAGGCCGCCATGGACTTGGGAATCAAATCTTTAGATGTGTTTGGAGATTCAGCTTTGGTCATCAGTCAGATCAAAGGGGATTGGGACACTAAACACCGAAACCTTATCCCCTACAAAGAACATGTTTAGACATTGCTGCCACATTTTGAGGAGATTACCTTCGAGCATTTCCCGCGAGAAGAAAATTAGCTAGCAAATGCTCTAGCCACAATGTCATCTATGTTTAAACTTAATTGGGATAACGAGGCTCCCCAAATTACCATCAAACGAATGGATGAACCAGCACACTGCCACGAGATTAATATTGAAGAAGTAGTGGACCATCCTTGGTTTCATGAAGTCAAGAGGTATCTCGAGGCTCAGGAATATCTAGAAGGAGCTTCAATCAATGATAAAAAGTTCTTAAGGAGATTCTCTGCTAAGTTCTTCCTGAGTAATGGCATCATGTACAAACGCAATCATGACTCTATTCTGCTCCGTTGTATGGATAAGATTGAAGCTGAAAAGATCATGGCTGAATTACATGAAGGTACCTTTGGCACTCACTCCAGTGGGCATACAATGGCAAAGAAAATCCTACGGGCAGGCTATTATTGGTCGACCATGGAAGCAGACTGCTATCAACACTCTTGGACCTGTCATAAGTGTCAAATTTATGCTGACAAGGTGCACGTACCTCCGGTTCCTCTGAATGTCTTGACGGCTCCCTGGCCCTTTGCTATATGGAGAATCGACATGATTGGGGAGATCAAGCCTACAACCTCCAATGGACACCGTTTCATTCTAGTGGCCATTGATTATTTCACAAAGTGGGTCGAAGTGGCTTCCTTCGCATCCGTTACTAAGAATGTTGTTGCCCGCCTCATCAAGCAGAATCTCATTTGTCGGTAAGTTATCCCAGAAAGGATCATCACTGATAATGGTACAAACCTTAACAATACTATGATCATCGCCTTGTGCGAGCAGTTCAAGATTCAACATCACAATTCATCCCCCTATCGGCCAAAGATGAATGGTGTTGTTGAAACTACAAACAAAAACATTAAAAAGATCATACAGAAAATGCCAGTCACCTACAAGGACTGGCATGAGATGATGGCGTTCGCTCTCCACGGGTACTTTACCACGACTCACATATAAACTGGGGAAACACCCTATTCTTTGGTTTATGGCATGGAGGCTGTCTTGCCTATTGAGGTTCAGATCCCCTCTTTGAGAATTATGAAGGATGCAGGTTTGAACGAGGACGATTGGATCCAGACTCGACTTGATCAACTGAACTTAATTGATGAAAAGAGACTTATTGTTGTTTGCCATGGTCGGATGTATCAAAAACGGATGATCAAGGCTTTCAACAAGAAAGTTAGACGCCAAGTATATCAAGTTGGAGATCTAGTGATCAAACGTATTATCTTACCACAAAGTGATCCCAGAGGCAAATGGACTCCTACCTATAAAGGACCATTTGTAATCAAGAACATCTTCTCTGGTGGGGAAATGATCTTAACCACCATGGACGGCGACGACCTTCCACACCCTGCGAACGCGGACATAATCAAAAGATACTACGCATAAGAGACCCGCTAGGTTGACACACCTAGGAAAAAAAGGGCATCCCGGCGAACCAAAAGGTTCGAGCAAAAATTAGGGATAAAATAAAAAAATTTGTACACCCGGCGAGTTGAAAACCCGAAAGGGCGACTTGGGCAAAAAAAGGGTTTCCCGGTGAACTGAAAACCTAAAGGGGCGGTCCAGGCAAAAGTTAGGGAATTAAAGCGTATGACTATGTATCGTCGGATCACTTTGTGAACAACCTCTTAACTTCCACTGACAAACTCGGAGTTTCTAATCGATTCAATCATTTTCGGACGAAGCAACAAATAGACAAGATATTCGGAGATACGGAGGCTATAGCAGAATGGGAACCCCATGGGATTATCACACATAGCTATCTTTCTTTGTATAAATTTTTCTTATTTTTTATGGCACCATCCTCTTACTAGGATGTTTGTCTCCTTTGTACAAAATACTTATTCAAAGTAAATACAAAGATATCTCTTTAAAGTACAGAAAACTATTTGCTTTTTTCTTTACACTTGTGTTTTATTTGCAAAAACGTCCAATGATTCATTAATGAACATATGCATTTGAACATAATTACTGTTTACAAATAAACAGAATGAAAAAAGACAATTACTGACAGGTTGAAAGAATAGAAAAACGTCTTTAGGCTATTCCATGAGCAATCCCCACAGTACGTCATTTAAATCCCCAACGGAACTAAAATTTCAAATTACTAATCCCCAGTAGAAGTCGTCGAAATTCTCTGGATTCCCCAAGAAAATTCCTCAAGCAGTATACGACATTGCTCTCACAATAGGATTTTGTCATTACTTCAATTTCAAGATATGAAGAGTCCGCATATCCTCAGCAGCAGTCAAGGATTTATTTTCCTCAATCATACAACAATACAGGAAATCAGCTTACATGCGCATACATTACATCCACATATCATAAACATTGATAAAACACATATATTGCATCATACATCTCATGCAGCATAATTTTGTGTTCCATCTAACATTTTACCCCTTTCAGGATGAGATTAACAGCTACCATTAACAATATGCAATCATGATACAGTTCAGATACGCTCCAGACACGGATGCCATTCTGATAGTCATTCAGATTTCTACTTTCAGATACGCTCCAGACACGGATGCCATCCTGATACTTATTCAGAATTCAACTTTCAGATACAGTTCAGATATGTTCTAGACACGGATGCCATCCTGATACTCATTCAGATTTCAACTTTCAGATACAGTTCAGATACGCTCCAGACACGGATGCCATTCTGATACTCATTCAGATTTCTAATTTCAGATACAGTTCAGATACGCTCCAGATACGAAGGCCATTCTGATACTCATTCAGATTTCAAGTTCGGATACAGCTCAGATACGTCCAGACGCGAACACCATTCTGATACTCATTCTTTCAGCTTACAACTTACAATTCAACAAACATTCTTGGATGGCATCTACCACTACGCCAAAAACTGCTTTTTGCAGCGCCTCTACTAAAGCGCTTATTGAAAAAGCGCTGCCATAGCCTTCACAAAAAACAAAATTAAAAAAAAGGGAAACCTACGAAGGCGCTTTTTTAAAAGCGCTGGCATAGGTGGGGGATACGAAAGCGCTTTTTACATTAAAAGCGTTGTGGTAGGTCAAATAAAAATATTAATAAAAACGAAATAATAGGGTTATGAAGGCGCTTTTTAAAAAGCGCTGTGGAAGATTGGCCTTTGAAAGCGCTTTCAAAAGCGCTGGCATAGCTGGACCTATGAAAGCGCTTTTACCCTAAAAAGCGTTGGTAAAAGCCCCCCCTATGAAAGCGCTTTCAAAAGCGCTGTTATAGCTTATATTATTTTTAATTTAATAAATTAAAACATCAAAATAACATTATTCATTCTTTTCTCTTCTTCAAACGCACAGTACAATAGCTCTTCTTCTCCCGCATATCACATTCACTCACATATACTTTCCAGCACCATTAACAACACTAAATCCATCAATAATCAAAGACAACAACATTTTTTTATAATATTTCTCTTATGCACCGGGAGAGCTTGGCTATAAGTCGGTGACCGATCTCCAAACTGGTTTGAAGAAATTCGTGAGATGCGACAAGATTCCTCCGCCAATCCTTCCGTTTGCCGCTGTTCGAACTCCTCCTTCCGCCGACAACCTCTTTGCGTGCTGGACAACCGCCACGGTCTCCGACCCGAACCTCCACTTTAGATCCTTCCGCTTTAGAACTCAAACCCACCGCGACCACTGCTCCACGGACATCTCCTTCACTCGTCGCCCTGTAACTTGTTGGAGACCATTCATTCGTGACACCAATAATAGAGCCAGCCGCTGTGTAGCTCGCTGCCACCCACTAAGATCTTGCCTCAGGTAAAAATCGCTTCTTGTTTCCTGGAATTAATTTTGATGTTGTTGATTATGATATGTGATTTGAGAAGAAGAGAAATATGGGTCATGCTTTGGTTAACAAAGAGGAAGAGAGTTTTTTTTTTCTTTTTTTTTTGTTTTCTTCATAGGAAAAGTGTTGTTATATGGGATGCTGATAACATGTACTACCAGCGGCGCTAAATTCCCTAATAGGAGAATAGAATTGAAATAGGTTGATGATCAAGATTTTAAACATTCAACAAGGATTGAAACAATCAATTTAGAAGTTAGAACCTTACTAGTATTACTGATTTGTAAGCATACTCACTTGCCCTCGAATGTGTGAGAATATATATACGAAAAGAATCTTACATTACTCTACTATTAATGTTAGAATATCTTAGTTTATCTCATAGGATCAGTTTCTTACATTGGGGTATTTGTTTTCTACAGTTTGGCTACAACCTTCAGTTTTAATTCATAGGATCAAGTTCATTGTATTTGTTTTCAACAGTTTTACTATTTGTTTTTTACAATTTGGCTACAACAAAATTCTATTTAAGATCAGGATCATTGGGGTGAGTAAGATTGCAAAATAATAAGATTTTAAGATACAGATTGAGATCTTGACAACCTTGATTAAAACACTTTTCTGTATAGAACGGTCCCTCAAGACAGTTAACTAAATCGATTCAATATAACTAGCTTATCTCCCTCAATGCTCAGTCTAGCTCAATAAATATTAACCTTTTTATATTGATATCTTTATTTTCTTTTGTGGTAGATTTCTTACTGGAAACCTTCTCACTGGACCAATACCGCCTACTTGGAGGAAGAATACCTACGTGTGAGTTATCTTAGAATTTTTTGTTATAAGTGAATGTTGGTCTAAGGTTATTTCACGCACTTTTGTATCATCGACATGACTATAGTGTAGACTAATGTAGTTTTACATATGACCTTGTAGTTTGAATAATAGCTTAGCTTCTAATGTCATTGTTCTTGTTGACACCGTTAGCATAGTCTTGTAGTTTGAATAATGGCTTAGCTTCTAATGTTATTGTTCTTGTTGACATCATTAGCATATTCCGAGATGTCCACACTTCCCTTGCACTAGGACAAATAGTTTGACAATGTAAGATGACATTACCAATGTATTTCTATATAATGGTTGTGTCAAATGAGACCAAACATAATGTACATTATTGTATAGTTTGAAGAGCATATAACAAGTAAAATTGCTGCAAAATATTAAAATGGATGCAAATTGGATGTAAAACAACAATCAAGGTTAGATTTGTAACATACATGATAGCATTGTATGTATATTTTAATTGGACTTCATCTCAATGCTATCAGGAAAGTTAGTTAGTTTTGGTCAAATGATTGTTAACATTTTATTAGTTGATTATTTACTGGTTCTGATGTGGAAGGGTGGCTCACAACAGGAAATTTGAAATAGGTAGTTCGTGGTGGGAGTGATACTTGTTTTTGGTTAGATCCATGGGTTTTATGAGCTACGTTAGGGCTTTGACTGTATTCGAAGCAAGTTATTTTTACTCATTCTTATGTTTTGGTGCTAGTGTGAGCCTACTGTTTTTAGTGTTGTGGCAGATTGTTAAGGGTGTTGGGTTGTGTTTGAGTATATCCATTCTATTGGATTTATTTGTGTATTTTTCAGAGTTTATGAATAATATGAGAGAAATGCATTTAACATGTTGCTTTGCTTTGCGAGATAGCCTTTAGGGACTTCAAATTCCTTGGTAGATCCTTGGGTTATGAAAAATGACGTTCTTCTAATAATAATGTGGAAACCCATTATTTTGTTTATGTTAAAGGATTGGATGAGAAATAGATATTGAGTTGTTATGTTTTAGGATGTAAAAGGCTTATATTACTTGTGAAACGAATGAGTAGTGTATATATATTTGCTAAGGGTTTTTACTAAACAATTACCCAATTAGTATAATTTGATGTATTGTAATAAGGCCTAGTGAGGGAGAAAAGATCAAATAGTTTGTCTAATAGGAAGTTATTTGAAATATAATTCATATACATACCTTACCTTTTGATATGATACCAACATATAACCTACTTGAAATTAAGACATTCAAATGGTGAAAGAAACCTGATGTATGTTGTTACATTTTGGTGAGGCAAGAATAACTATGAATTTGATTACCTGATATGTTGAATTTCTTTACAGGTAATTAATTATTATTTTGCTATAGTTGCGTGACTAATTAGTTGCTATAGTCAAACCATGGATAAAAAATGGATGACTGCCAATCGATTGTCGAAAGAGTATGAGGATGGGGTATCAGAATTCGTTAAGTTTGCCGTTGCGCATGCCAGAGAACCCAATGGAATGATATGTCCTTGCTTGAGATGCTGTTATGGGAGACGGGTTGACGCGGTTCAGTTGGAATCGCATTTACTGATGCATGGAATTGATAGAAGTTATGCATGTTGGAATTTGCATGGTGAGAAAAGTAGCGGGAATGTTGAATCGAGTTATAATACGACGTATGCTTCAAATGAGGATTTCGCAGACGCATACGATTATGATCGAGTCGAAGAGATTGCAGAAGCGCTTGAAGAAGATCTTGAGGATTGTCCCAAAATGTTCGAGAGGTTGGTAAGCGATGCAGAGAAACCGTTGTATGATGGTTGTACAAAATTCACAAGATTGTCTGCGGTGTTAAAGTTGTACAACTTAAAGGCGGACAACAGATGGTCGGATAAAAGTTTCACACAGTTATTAGCCCTCGTGAAAGAAATGCTACCAGAGGATAATGTTCTTCCCAATCGAACGTATGAGGCCAAAAATATGTTGTCCTCTATTGGCATGAGCTATGAAAAGATACATGCATGTCCAAAAGATTGCGTTTTATTTCGAAACGAGTACGCAGTGTTAAATGAGTGTCCTAAATGCGGTGCCCCTCGATATAAGGAAAAGTTGTCTCCGGAAAAGGTGTTATGGTATTTTCCTATAATTCCGAGATTTAGGCGCATGTATCGTAGTGAGACCGATTCAAGACACTTGACTTGGCATGCAGATGAAAGAATTATTGATGGGAAGTTGCGACATCCGGCAGACTCACCACAGTGGACGAAAGTTGATATTGATTATCCTGAATTTGGAAAAGAAGCAAGAAATCTTCGCTTGTCGTTGTCTACTGATGGAATGAACCCGCATGGTATTCAAAGTATCTCGCATAGCACCTGGCCTGTGATTCTTATGATATATAACCTACCTCCGTGGCTATGTATGAAGCGTAAGTACATGATGTTATCTATGTTAATTTCTGGGCCCAAACAACCAGGGAATGACATAGACGTGTACTTGGCACCCTTAGTCGAAGATTTGAAGTTTTTGTGGGAGACCGGTGTGGAGGTTTACGATGGGTATAGGAAAGAAAGTTTCAACTTGAGGGCGATGTTGTTTGGAACAATTAATGATTTTCCGGCGTACGGAAATCTATCAGGGTACAGCATTAAGGGTCAAAAAGCGTGTCATGTTTGTGAAGATGAAACCGATACGATGCGATTGAACTTTTGTCAGAAGAATGTTTTTCTCGGTCATCGTAGATTCTTAAATTCTAATCATCACTATCGTGGGTGGAGAAAGGCATTCAATGGAGAGGCAGAACACGGTAGAGCTCCACATATGTTGACAGGTGATCAGATTTTTGAAAAGGTGAAAGATGTGAGTACTGAGTTTGGCAAGCCTTTTGCACATAGACTTGTCACGAGTGGGTGGAAGAAGAGGTCGATTTTTTTTGAACTTCCATATTGGAAGTCGTTGTACGTAAGACATTTCCTCGATGTTATGCATATTGAAAAAAATGTATTTGATAGTGTTATTGGTACGTTACTCAATATACAAGGAAAGTCTAAGGATGGCATTAACATAAGGAAGGACATGTTAAACATGGGAATTAGAACTGAATTGGCACCCGTGACGAAAGGAAGACGCACATATCTACCACCTGCTGTTTACACTCTATCTAGAAAGGAGAAGAAAATATTGTGTAAGTTCCTCAGTGAAGTTAAAGTTCCAGAAGGCTACTCATCAGATATTGGAAGACTTGTGTCAATGAAAGACCTAAAGTTAAAGAGTTTAAAGACTCATGATTGCCATGTTATAATGGAACATTTTCTACCAATAGGTATACGTTCTATTCTGCCAGAAAAAGTAAGGAGCGCAATAACTAAGTTGTGTTTTTTCTTCAAGTCAATTTGCAGCAAGGTGATCGATCCTGCGATCTTACCAACATTGCAAAAAGAGGTGGTTGTTACTTTATGTGAGCTTGAAATGTATTTTCCTCCCTCGTTTTTTGACATAATGGTTCATCTAGTCGTTCATCTTGTCAAAGAGACACAGTTGTGCAGACCAGCTTATATGAGATGGATGTACCCTGCTGAACGTTATATGAAAATTTTAAAAGGGTACGTGAAAAACCGAAGTCGACCGGAGGGTTGTATTGCGGAACAATACATTGTTGAAGAAGCGGTTGAGTTTTGCACTGAATATCTGTCAAATGTTCAATCAATTGGACTCCCCAAGTCTCATATTGTCGAGAAAAAAGAAGGAAAAAGACTAATTGGAAATAAAGTTGTGACAGTGTCAATGGTCGAACGGGATCAGGTGCATTTGTATGTTCTGCATAATGAGATTGAGGTTGAGCCGTATGCTGAAATGCACAAGGGTGTTCTTCGAGGTTTAAATCTGAATAGAAATGAGAATTGGATAGTACGAGAGCACAATCGAAGTTTCATACCGTGGTTTAAGGAACAAATTTATTCAAAGTATCGTTCGGATCCTGCTTCAGTAACAGAAAGGTTGAGATGTTTAGCATATGGTCCAAGTATGATTGTGTTTTCTTATAGCGCATACGCAATTAATGGATACACATTTTATACCAAAGAACAGGATGATAAAAGTACTATGCAGAATAGTGGTGTTACCTTGGTAGCTGAAGCGATGCACATATCAAGTGCGAATGACTTAAACCCGAAATTTGCAAATCTGTCATATTTTGGGGTTATCGAGCGCATTTTGTTGTTTGATTACGGGAAGTTTCAGATTCCTGTATTTGATTGCAAGTGGGTTGAAAATAATAATGGCGTACGAATGGATAAGTCAGGATTTTTGCAAGTGGATCTCAATAGGGTGGGGTACAAAGATGAACCTTTTATTCTAGCCTCTCAGGCTAAACAAGTGTTCTATGTCAATGATCCGACAAGTACGAAATGGTCTATAGTGCTTTTGTCTAACAAAGTAATTGATGAAAACATTGGAGATCAAGGTGATATTGGCGTTGGCATTGAATCTTGTACAAGAAACGATCAAAATGAGAATGAACCTTGTACTAGAGATGATCATAATGAGGGTATTTGGATCAATCCAACCATCCGAGTTGTTAACAGAAGCGTAAAATATATTGCTACCAAGAAAAGAAAGAGACGTTAGTGAAAAAGGTATTATTATAATTATAGCCTAATATTGTAAGTAATATGTGAATAATGTTTTGAATTTTTGGCATATCTTTTGAACCGTTTTGAATTTTTGCGAATGTGACTAGTGTTTATTTAGTAGAACAATGTTTCCGGAGCTGATGGTGAGGTTTATTTCTTGCAAGTTTGGTTTTTTAGCATTTTATTCAATTTTGAGTTCCTTTAGTGCTATTCATATCTTTTTCGACTATCCATTTTCATGTAGTGTACTAATGTGCTTGTTTGACTTTTGTTACAGGTCTAATGGCTAGCAATGAAGAAAACCCGCAAGGAAACCAACAAGAAAACCCACCAGGAAACCAACAAGATCATGAAAACTCACAAGAAACAAATCATGCAGCGGATGATACTTCAGCAAATGATGTTGCACGAGGCATCACCATAATGCGCGAAATCATTCGTGCTAGAGATAAGGGAGTGATATATAATGTAGATTGGAATCATTCAAATCAAGTAGTTGGGGTTAATGCTTCAAAATTCACAAGCTACGTTGGTACACTTGTTCGTATGCATGTGCCAATCTCCATATCTAGATGGAATGCGAAACAATGTGAAGCATTGAAGCAAGGAAAAGAAATGTTTTGGGAAGATGTTAAGGTATGTATGTTATATGGTTTATATGGTTATATGTTTATAAGTTTATAAGTTTATATGGTGTATATGGTTTTTAAACTACTTATATGTTTATATGGTTTATATGGTTTTTAAATTACTTATATGTTTATATGGTTTATACGCAGCGGTCTTTTAACGCTCCAGATGAGCGTAAAGGCTTCGTACTTGGGTTGGCCGGGAAAAGATTTAGAGGGTGGAAAAATCTGTTGACGAACACCTATCTTAAGGATGACAAAGGAAAGTGGCTGGAAGAGTTCCCGGCCGGAAGGCCAGAAAAGTATAATCTTTTCATTAAACAAGAAGATTGGACTGAGTTTATTAGACAAAGAGATGACGAATTCCGGCAAAAGAGTGCCAAAAATAGTGAGAGAGCATCAAAGCCCGCGTATCCATACAAAAAAGGGCGTTTGGGATATGCACGCTTAGAGGAAAAAATTGTAAGTAATAAATAGAAATGATATGTTCTTATTAATTGTCTTAATGTGTTGTATTTGACGATCTAACCGTTTGTTTCTATGCATAGTTAGAGGAGACGAAAAGTGATGAAACCTCACTTCCAGCACATTTGCTGTGGAAGGAAGCTCGTGTGGGCAAGAATCAAGCTGTTGATCCAAGTGTTCTAAGAATTTATGATGAATACGTAAGTATAACATTGTGTCTTTAATTAAATCAAATTTTTATGACTATTTAATTGATTTTTTTATCTCCATTATTTTCAGGAGACATTGTCACAAACGGAGTCCACCGGTGACGACCAGGATACGAGGAGCGTACTTAGTAAAGCACTGAATGTTCCTGAGTATTCCGGTCGGGTGAGGGGTAAAGGTCATGGTGTGACTCCAACCTCTTTCTACCAGCATCATCGGAAAAGAAATCCTACCAATGCAGAAGTGATGAATGTACTTATGGAATTACAAGCAAAAGTCAATGCATTGGAAAGAGATAAAGAGGTATTAATGAGGGAAAAGGGCAATGCGGCAATGGCGAAAGAAACTAGTGACAACGCTAGTATCAACCGTCAGAATAAATTTCTTGAGGTAATTATAAATATATTGATAAATCTCTATTGTTCAAGTTTCTCATTTTTATTCCACCTCTTTCTATTATTGAATTAAAAGTAATATGTATGCATATTGGTTTAGGGCATTTCATCTTGCCAACTATACGTAATGGCATCAGATTATCACCTTGTTGGCAAGGGAAAAGTGTACAACACTTTGGGAGATTTAATTCATAATACACCGATCCCGGCTGGACACCTGAGAGTATCAGTAGATTATCCTATTGATCCCGATGCGTTGGTACCGGTACCTGACGTGGCCTTGGATATAAGATCGGTGCGAGACGCAGTAGGGTCGTTTGTTGCATGGCCCTTGGACCTCATTTTCATTGATGATGAGGTATGTTTAAAACCGTTAATATGAATCATTTAGATTTCAAATGTCAATTCTGAACCGTTAAGTTAATTATTTTTTAATATTAGCCTCCTACAAAACCCGCTAATAAGGGTAAGGAGATTTTGCAGCAAGGCGGCGAGTCTATGGCATCAATTCCAGAGGTACACTTAAATTGTTTATTATATGATATGAATTTAAAACTGAACGATTTTATAATTTACCTAAGTTATATGATTGTTAGGTATCTGCGAAAGTGTCACAACAAGTGACCCAGCCTGTTCGTAGCAGACCACCCCCGAAAAAGTCAATGCATAAGGGGGGAAGAGGCGGGGGAAGAGGCGTTTTTGTACCTCGATATCGGAATACACTTGGAGTACTTTTGGAAACCTCAGATTTGAAGTCAGGTGGTATTCGTACAATCCTTATGGATGCAGATATCTTTGGTCTTGACTGCCAAGAAACGATAGGAATGGACGAAATGACTGAGATTATGACGCATGGTGAATTAGGCATCGGCAATGTTCACGCATACATCCGGTATTCCGATAAATATATCATTTAATTAGTTGAACAATTTATTTACACATTTCAATGAAAATAGTCTAATGTTTATATGTTTTTATTTAAGGTTGTTGTACGATAAAAAAATGCGCGAGACTGTATTGGCAAGACGCTTCCATTTCTTGTCTGCCCATATTGTCAGCGGAGCGACAATTGTCAGGGAACCGGGTTCAGTTAGGGAGTACTTAGTGAATCGATACACGGCCTACGTCGGCAACCCAGATAGCTTGTTTATTTTGCCGTATAACACTGTTCCAGTGGGGTGAGTTTTTCATTTATTCTAATATATCTTTGTTTATTTTGCGTAGAAACTTTTCTTCTAAACTGTTGCTTAAATTTTTAGAAAACACTGGTTGTTGTTGGCTATCGATCCGATTAAAGAAGTTGTGTACTTTCTGAATTCGGTAGACGGGGAATGGACTAACTATCCCGCTATGAAGGAAATTGTTGATCAGTAAGTGAGATCGTTCTAACTATTCGTGTATATTTATATATTTAATTATTTCTGTGAGATTGATCTAAATATATGTTTTTATTTTCTTAGATCAATACAAATATTTCGTAGTCAAAGGGACGCACAGGTACCCCGGAGTAAATCATCAAATATTACTTGGATCAAAGTGCAGGTAGAAAATTAGTTGCTTATAATAATAGTTATGTTACTTGATAAAATTACACGACAACTATAAAATATATTCTGTTTTTCTATGCAGTGTCCGTTACAGAATAACGATGTAGATTGCGGATACTTTTGCTTGAGGTTTATGAAAGAAATCCTTCATAAAAATCAAGTAGAGATTCCAAGCACGGTATGGATTTATAACTTAGAATAATTTTGTATGATTTCTACATTTAATAACATCATGCATATACTGAAGTAATAATTTCTTATGTAGTACTTTGATGACCTCTATACTATGTCGTACACGAAAGTTCAAGTGGAAGAAGTCAAAGAGGAAATATGTCAATTTTATGTTGAAAACAGATTATTCTGATGGGTATGAATAAAATATTATTGTACGTGTTAGTTTGATTGTGTTGGAGCCTTTAATATTGTTTGTTTAATTTACCGTGTTGTTCATATTCATACTTTGCAGGATGACGACCGTGTCGGTGGAGCATTATTTTCGATGTAATTATATATGATTTAGTTACATATGTATATATATATGGTTACAAATTAACACGATACTTTGTATGTGATTTAGTTATGGTTACAAATGTATATATGGTTACAAATTTAGTTATATATGATTTAGTTACATATATATAGATAAGGATTGAATATTATATGGTATACGGGTTTCTGTTAATATAATACCGATTTCTTAAAATATATGTATAGATAAGGATTGAATTACAGGTTAAATTATTGGACCAAAAAAAAATTACAGGCCGCACAGGGAACCTCAAATTATAGGTTTCACTTTAAAAAATTTGTATGAGCTACGAAAGCGCTTTTGGCTAAAAAGCACTTTCGTAGGCAGCATAAATAAAAAAAAAATTAAATAGAAACCCCCTATCAAAGCGCTTTTTATGGAAAAAGCGCTGTGAAAGACCCCCCTATCAAAGCGCTTTTTCCATAAAAAGCGCTGTAAAAGCCATGATAAATAAAAAAACAAAAATTAAATAGAACCCCTATCAAAGCGCTTTTTATGGAAAAAGCGCTGGGAAAGACCCCCCTATCAAAGCGCTTTTTCCATAAAAAGCGCTGTAAAAGGCTTGATAAATAAAAAAAAAATTTAAATAGCACACCTATCAAAGCGCTTTTCAAAAAGCGCTGGGAAAGACCCCCCTATCAAAGCGCTTTTTAAGGAAAAAGCGCTGGGATAGGTCCACCTACGACAGCGCTTTTGGCCAGAAAAAAGCGCTTTCGTAGCCTACGGCAGCGCTGGCTACGGCAGCGCTTTTAAGCGCTTTTAAAGGGCAAAAAAAAGCGCTGTGAAAGCCCATTTTCGTAGTAGTGTACAAGCCCATCTCCAAAAAGATTCTATCACTTCTCCAAATGGCATCTTTAAGCCCATTCCCTCAACTACACGTTGTCGAGTGCAAATTTCTGGGCACTCTAGTGTCCAATCATTCTCTCACCTTCGAGTCACGAATGGCAAAACTTGCCAATCTAACTCTTCAGGTTTAAGAAGATTGAACAGGGGCAGCTGTTGTACCCCGAAATTTGCCCTCTTATTTATCAAAACTTTTCTCACAAGATCTCTTTGACTCAAGACTGGATTAGGGTTTGGTCAGCTCAAGACATCTCATCTTGCACTGACAACCCAAAATTAAGGTTTGAGTTTGCACAAGGATTTTTGGACTATAAATGCTTCATATGAATTTAAAACATCATTATGGATCCCTAAGATCACTCATGACAAGTTTCAAGCCTTGAACCACATTTTTGATCAGTCAATTGGACAGTTGACCTAAAAATTAGCTGTATTGGGAAAAAGTCAACCATGGACAATTTACAGTCAAACTTCATAATTTTTTATCAACATCAGCATTTTATGCTCATATGTATCATTTGATCAAGTTTGGATCACAATTCCTCGAGAAATTTGGTCAAATCACAAAAAGGGCAAAATGGTCAAAATTAGGGTTTTAACTGAGGAAGGGCAATTTCTGATTCTTAACCTAGAAAATGACCAATTGAGTTAAATCATGATTTCAAGGATTCAATTACATCATCTTGACTAAATTACATGGCTCAAAACATTTCAAATTCATTGGATTGACAGATGAAGTTTGCAGTCAACTGATCAAAAGTCAATTGTACACTAAAAAGTCAAACTTTGACTTTTTGGTCAAAATCAAGTACCAAGGGTCATAATTCATCAAAACATGTCAAAATGTGAAACTTTTTTATCAAGAAAACCAAATTTGAAAATTAGGGTTTGAATTTGAAATTTTTCCTAACTTAGAAATTTTCTAAGTATAGAAAATTTTCTTATTTTTTCTCAACTTTAGGCCACTTTTTCACCATGATGCATAATGATTCAAGGAAAGTTCCCAACATGAAAGTTTTAGACCTCCATGAAATCTACAACTTTTCTTCACACACTTTTCCCTAAAGATTCTTGGATCTCAAGATATAAATTTATGAACACATGGTCATGAACTAAATAACTTAGTGAAATTTTGCCCTAATTTAGGCAGGTTTTGGAACCAACTTCATGGCCATTTTTCATCTAGTTCCAAGAGGTATCTCAAAATTAATTTCAAAGATGAATTATAGATCACATTGAAAGCTTTCCAAAATGTCCAATAACTCTTCAAGATAATTTTTGAGTAGGAAGAATCGAAGAGATGAAGTTGGCAATTTCTCACTTTTTGTCCAAGCCATTTCATGATGAACACAAATGCAAATCAATCCTATGCTGCCTAATCCATGCTTTACAGGTCCCAAACTTGTTCCACACTCCTTAATTAAATGCTTACTCAGTTGAAAAAGCTTTGATCCATGCCTTTGATCCTTTATCCAACTTGCAATTCCATTTATGGCAAAAAGGGACCATTGCCATTTTTAAAAAGATCAACTTTTACAAACTTTATAATCTTGAGCCTTGGACTTGTCCCCTTGGCACATACAAGTACCACAGACCAAAGGCAACTTGTAAGGAATAAATACCAACCCTAAGCCATCCAGTACAAGCATGTAAAGCTTTGTCTTATCACTTTACTTCAAATACAAGAAAAGTGGCAAAAAAGGCTAGGGAGGGCACAACTGATAGAGGGTTAACATCAAACCATTTCCATACTAATATACAAACATTATACAACATAAAACACAAGAAGAAAAGGCCTGAAATACTCCCAACCAGCAAAACACCAAAAAATATGTCCAAAACTGCAGATTTTGCATAAGCATACTCATCTTCCATTTGGCTCGTGCTTTCCAAGTTTAGATCATTCAAACATCTTTCATACTTGATACCTAGCCAATCCAGACCTTCATCCCTGTTCTATATCCACTTCTCCATCATCTTCCATTGTTGATTTCAGAGCTTGAAGTTTGACTTGGCCAAGGAGTTTCAGGTACTTTCAGAGCAAGGCAAGGGTTGGAATACATCCAGGGAAGTTCAAGGAAGCTCAAGCAAGCATCAGGCCTCCATCAAACTCATCCCAGTTTCATCCATGATTCCAACTGAAGGAGGTAAAATCTCAAACTCTATCTCCTTGTACAGGCAACCTTAGGCCATGATTTGTGAATAAAAAATGTAGTCCTCATCATAACGAAGATGTACATATCTTTATCTTGCATTGATTTTACTTGAGCTGAGAGAATTTGGAACTTGAAATTTCTGGAAATATTAGGTTAAAATTTAGGGATGTTAAAATTCTCTTTGATCTTTGATAGTTAGCTTACATAACTTATATGGTTGGAATCGTGAGCTCAAGTACTACAACTTTCATGTTATGAGTTTTCATTTTTATGGAAGTATGAGAGAGTTACAGGATGTCTGGCCAAACTTGAGGAAGGAGATGAAGTACAGGGCAAGGGCTTGTTTTGGGTTATATTGTTTTTGTTTTCCTTAAGACAATGGAAGTATAGTCATTCCAGTGGCAAAGTAGCGCACTGGTGAGACCCATGTCCTGGGTTCGAACTTGCGCGCTATTTTTATGGTTTTTCACATTTTTTCTTTTCCACTTTGCCATTTTTTGCAGGTTGGGCTGAGTCTTTGGGCTTGGCATCTTTTTGCTAACATATTACCATCAGCTTTGCTACATCACCCCCTGCTAAACCTTTTTATATTTTTATTTTATTTGTTTTTATTTTCATTTTTAATAACTTAAATATTTTCTTTAAATACATAAAAACCCCAAAAAATGTAAATTAATAATATTGCACTTTTATTTTATTTTTATTTTATTTCTCACATAAAAATATATTTTATTTTAATAGAATATCATTTATTTTCTTAATAAACTTATAAATATAATTAAACATATTTAGTTAAATTTATTTTTCATCTCATACTTATAAATACTTATTTTTGCATATAATTAATTTTATATTTTCATACAATATTATTTACACAAGAAAATACACAAAATAATACCTATAAAAACTTTATTTTCTCTTAAAATAATAATTAGGGTTAAACCCCTTTTAAAAATTAATTCCTTTACATTATTTTTTTTAGGTTTAGATTTAAATTTTCTTTTACATAAAAACAAAACAAAAATCTTTTTCTTACATGTACATTGCATTGCATTTTAAATATTGTATTGTACTTATTCTAATTCGTACAAATTCGATTTGGTTGTAATAATTTATTTAGTTTTATATTTTGGCAAATCCCCATTCAAATTTGTATTCCCCCCTCCCATAAATTGTTGTAATAGTTTAGAAATATTTACATTACGCAATTTATCGCTTTATATGCCATGATTAGTAATTAGGGTTTGTATGACAAGAATAAAACAAAGCAAAATAGAAAGCCCTAAATACAAGACAAAATCAAAGCATGAAAATGATACACTTGCACACAAGCATCCTTAGGGTTTCTCCACTTGGTTGCCTAAAACAACATGGCCATGTTACGCATGCGAAGTATCTTGGCAAAACAAAACAAATATAAGATCATAGTCCCTCGATGACGCTATTCAAAAGTTGCCTTACAAAATGATCTTGATCCCTCAAAATGCTAAGATACTTTGCAAATATTGCTAATCATCGTTATACGATGACCCACGCCTGTCCCGCTTACATTCAAAGATAGGGTTGCTTACCAAATAAATGGTAAGACAACAATGTCAAAGGAATAGAAAAGGCACAAGAAAGACATTTGAGTAGTTAGATAGCTTCTAGTTACTTGCTCTATTTCAAACAACTATCCTTGCTATCTTCAAAACAAACACACACGTTTCAAAACATCTTACAATCATTGAAAACATTTTCAAAAAGACAAACATCTTTGTATACATTCTTACGAACGAGAATCATTACAAAGATTGCCTAAACGAATGGCCTCTTTTATAAAACATTTTCAAAACCACACCAAACACAATTTCAAACAAATAAAAAGCAAGTGATCTAAGCAAGTAACTAAGAGCCCATGGAAAACCATGGATGAAAAGGGTGCTAATACCTTCCCTTTTCATAATCTACCCCCCGAACTGAAGAAAACATCTCAAAGGTCTTTCCTGTGCTTTTTCACCTTTCCTTTTGGATAAAAGAAAAGTTGGTGACGACTATTGCTAACCGCAACATTTGCGATAAAACGCAAAACCTCAAGTCAGTTATCCCACCGTATCACAGTGTAGAAAATAGTTTTTGTGTATTAAAATATTTTTTGTGTAGAAAACAGTTTTTTGTGTTTTAAAACAGTTTTTTGTGTTTTAAAATAGTTTTTTTGTAGAAAACAATTTTTTGTGTTTAAAACAGTTTTTGTGTAGAAAATAGTTTTGTGTTTGGGCCCAGGGCTTGTTTGTTAGTTAGTAAACAGGGGGTCAGAAACATAAAAGTGTCAAACCCCAACTGTTGAGGCCCAGGTGTGCTTCCTGCAAACAAAACAAAGTGAGAAAATATGAAAAATGAACAAAAGGTCTCGCTGGGGCTTGAACCCAGGACCTTTTACATGGAAAGGCTTTTAGCGCGTGCTATTTATAACACTTGGGTGGTCTGTTTCATTCGTTAGTTATACAACTTGCACTAAATATAAAATGAACTCAGTTCTGGATGTTTAAACATGGCTTCATCTTCTTCCTTCGAGCGCAGGGATGTATAACTCATTTGTTAAGCTTCGAAAGGCTTCATTTCTCAGCCAAATTGAAAGATATAAATATCAAACCTTCCTAAATTTAGAAAACGAAACTAACCACATAATTTCAACAGTCATGGGTCGAAGGTTAGCATGAAATACCAAAACTAAGACCTAACTGTTCAAAGATAAACTGTTTAATGTACAAGTAATGATAATCAAAACTATGGACATGGTCAGCTTCCTAGACATGATATCTACATTTTTACTTCACAAAGTAAATACAAATGATGCTTGAATGAAGATTTCTAAGTTGTGAAAGAAACTTACCTCTTGAAGTGCAATTTGAATGAGCTCTGTATGACTTCCAGGAATGATTCGATGATGGGTTAAGCCTACTTCGACCTCCCTGAAGCTATTCCAGTTGCTACTTTGCTTTGAATGTCACTGAATCGAAAAGCTGGTATATGGAAGCTGGGAGTGAATTGAAAGGTTGGTAGATGGAAGCTAGGGAGTGAATCGAAAGGCTAATATATGGAAGCTAGGGAGTGAATCGAAAGACTGGTATATGGAAGCTAGGGGTGAATCGAAAGGCTGGCTAACGCATGAAGGGATTTAAGATTTTTATGGGTAAGGTCAGGATATGCCAAGTTTTATGCTTGTGTGCAGGTTCTGAGTTTTTGAGAGTTTGAGAGTGTTTGGGGATTTTTTCAACACCACAAGAGTCTGGACCGTGATTTGCAAATGGTCTCCATATTTATAGGGAAAAGGTTTTGGAAGTTGGAATAACAAGATTTGTAAGATAACAAACTATGGTTTGGTTGAAAACGAAAAAATAAAGTTAAATGAATTTTCATGGTTCCCAAGTTCAAGTACAAATGTGGCCTGATGTTTGTTAGGTGCAGTAGATTTGACTCATGCTTTTGACATTGCTTGTGTTCAGATAAAATCAGGTTGGGAGCTGAAAAAACTGACTTTGTGATTAAAGTAATCTTTATGAAAAAAGATATGTAGTTTTTTTCCATTCCATCCAAAAATGGTATAATCGAGTGGATAAAGCTTTGAATCTTTGTGTAATGCATCTCAAATTTGTGTAAACCTCTGATTATGTAAAGATTTAGAAACAACATAGTCTGACAAGTGAAATTTGGAGGATAAGGTTATGAGATTTGATCAATGTTCTTCAAAGCAGGTTTCTCGAAGGGTTTAGAGATGGATTCAAAGTAGGTTGCTTCGAAGGAAACCAATGCCCCAGTCGAAGCTTGTGGATTAAACTTGCTCGAAGGAGGCCAAATTCCAAAACAAAGGTTGTGAACCAAGCTTGCATCGAAGGAGGCCAAATGCCCAATCGAAACTTGTGGATTAAACTTGCTCGAAGGAGGCCAAATGCCCAATCGAATCTTGTAAACCAAGCTTGCTCGAAGTAGGCCAAATGCCCAATCGAAGCTTGTTAATTAAACTTGCTCGAAGGAGGCCAAATTCCCAAACGAAGCTTGTGAACCAAACTTGCTTGAAGGAGGCCAAATGCCCAATCGAAGCTTGTGAACCAAAGCAAGCTTGATTTGAATAGCCTGAACTAGATTTTAAATTCAAACTATTATCTGCAGCCACTCCTTTCGATCTGCTTTGAGAGCCCAATATGATTCATTGAAACTATATGGGGCATTAAAAGTCCAATTGTACTTGTCCAAAAGCAAACCTTAATTTGAGCTATCAGTGTTGAGGAAGTATCTTGAATTGATCAAACCTTGTACAGTCTTGACCCAATAGAGATCTTGGTGAGAAAATTCTTGAGAAATGAGTGGGAAAATTTTGGGGTACAACATCTGCCCCTGTTCAATCTTCTTAAACCTGAAAAGCGAGTATGGCATGTTTCCGCTTGTAGCTTGAAGGTAGAAGATGATTGAACACTAGAGTGCCCAGAAATTTGCACTCGACTATGTGTTAGTTGATTGTGTAGGGTGTTTGCTGTGGAAAATGGTAAACAATTGTTGGTCCTTCCAGAGTCTTAAACTGAGGGTAACTTGCGAGATCGACCAGTTGATCTTAAGACACGTGCTAAGAGTTTTACTATCACGCCTATTCCATCGAAATATTAGTCAAGGGAGATGGTTTTCTTTTGACTGGGGGAACAGTTGTAATGGTTTTCCACACTATGATTTGATCGACTGACTGGTGACTTGTGACCGACATAAGATATTCATACGAACGCGAGACTTACTGAACTAACTGACTGGTGACTCGTGACCAACAGACAGTGTCGAATTGTTTATGTGAATGCTAACTTACTGGTGACTCGTGACCAACAGATAGTTTCGAATTGTTCATGTGAAATAGAAAATAACGTATAGATCTTGCTCGATAGTAAATAGAAAGCAGATAAAGTACTCAAAAGATATAATTGAAAGATAAAGGATTTGCATTGAAATAAAAATGGTGATTCACATACATCAAGCACTCTTCACTCTTAATTTCCTAACACTCGGAATGACAGAGTTTGACAAGTGATTTGGGAATACAAGTGAACACACCACAAACTATACTAAGTCTGCTTATTTATAGTGTTTACAATGTAACTACCTAGATAAAATCTACGGCTAATATTAACATCTTGAGTTAATTGCTTCACTAGATGTTGCCACCTATTTGGCGCTCAAACACATCGTGGATTGCTGGTAACTACTCATGATTTTGAAGTTCCACCTATTTGGCGCTTAAATACATTGTGCATTGCTGGTAACCGCCCATGATTCCTCTAAACCTCTTGAACGTAAACCGCTTCTGCCTTGCTTCGAAACTTTCTTTCTGGCAAAGAATAACCATACTTCCTTTAAGTCCAAGAAACCCTTTTTTTTCGACTAAAACCATTTTCGACCAAATCTGTGTTTTTCACCCTTTGGTCGACTAAACAAATTTTGACCTCTTGACATATGTTCTTTTATTTCTTTCTAGTCGACGTAGTCCAGTTTCGACAGTTTCAGTGTGACTCCTTTTAAGCATTAACTCTAACTTAATAAAACCAGCTTTTCAAACACTGGCTCCCGTTTCCCAGAAAACCCTTACTTTGGAGGATGACTCTTAGCTTACGAGAATATCTTCATTTACTACACGTACTTAAATACCTTAAGATTTTCCAAGGTAACAAAATTCCCCCCAGAGATGCCATTTTCAAAATTTGACTAATATGAGATAATGGCATCTTTGAAGCGTCGGTTTCACCATTCAACCAAATCATTTCCATTTCTATAAAAGTGAATATTACTGTTCTGTCTTTTCTGTGACGTCATGTAATCATGGTAGTGTATCACGCTTTTCAGTTTCGAGACGTGTGACATTAATTTTTTGCCATCATTGCACTTTTAGTGGGAAACGTGGCCCACTAACTCATGTTAATCTTTCAGCATGCGTCCCATAAACTGACGTGATTTGATCTTGGGAAATCACAAAAGATTTTTCCCCTTATTTCCTCCTTCCTCAGGGTCTATAAATACCCTTATTTCTCTTTTTTTCTATTTTTCTTCATTTCTTCAACCCTTGCTTTTAAAAAAATACAGAAACTACACACTTCATCGTTGTTCTTCATCTTCATCCTCCTTCAAACCTTTTACAATGGAGAATGTTAAAAATCAAACATCCTCTCCAGCAATCGCTCTTCAACTGCGCCTTGTCGACAACAAAGTTTATGTGCCAGAACCTCCATTTGCTGAGGAGAAAGCCAAAATCTGGCAATCTCAGGTACTTATCCCTTTCTCTCTTGAAGAGAAACCCCTATCCTTTATAGGGCCACTTCCTGATGATGCACCCTCTAAAATCTATTTAGATGATAAGGAGGCGTTTTTCATACTAGTACTACTACCAGACCCATCATTTCCTCTCCAAACCCTATATCGCTTAAATATATTGGCAGGAACTTTAGAACCGCTCCACCTCTGTGTTGCCCTAAATTTCGTGCTTGGGTGGCACATTTAGAAACTGCCAAAGGAGACCAATGGAAAAGGATGGGTATTTATACCCTGCTAGAACTTTCTCGATATGGTCAACCTTATTCTAGTGGCATGCTCCTAGCTTCCATACATTTCTGGGAGGGATCGACCAACACCTTTCATACTAAATATGGTATGATCACTCCTACCCTGTTCGACGTTGTTGCCATCACAGGGCTAAAACCATCTGGCACAGTTTTCAACTATAGAGATGTTGAACCTGTGCCACTAAGGTTCGATGTGGGTGAAGTGGAAAACCAACATATAATAATTTCATCGATCATCATGCTCAAACCTCTAGTCCTGTAACTGATGAAGAGCATGTGGCATTTCTAACCTTATGGTTGTCTCGCTTTGTTTTTTGTTACAGGTCGATGCAGGTGGCCAAACAATTTTCTTATCTGGCTACCCAATTTGCATATGGGTGAGAATGTTTCTTTAGGCCAGCTGATTTTGGCTTCTCTTTATGCAGATTTGACTGATGCTGCTAACCAAATAAAGTGTTTTGACCCTAATAATCCAAAGAAAAAGAACGTCTTAGTCCATGGTCCTTTTTGGATCTTGAAGCTATGGTTGAATGCCACCTTCTCTGAGGAGATTAATCCCTTTAGAAATAGAAAGGTAGCATGCCCTTCATCTCAAAGCCATATCGTTTGGCAATGCCTTCTCCCTCTGACTCCTATCAACAAGGGTTCCCCAAATCCTGAAGTCTTCAAACTGCTATTTACCATTATGTTGACAAGAGTCGATTTCACACCCTCTATGGCCCCATTTCATGATAGACAAGATGTCCCAAAGTGGTTTACTAGGGCTTTTCCACCTGCAAGAGAATAGGACAATTAAAATCCCTTAATCCTATGGAGGCGTTACTTAACTCCCTAATTCTTGTCTACTGTGATTGTCGGTGTGATCCCGGGTTTGGTCGCTTATCAGCCTAAATTGGTGGCTCGACAATTTGGACTTTGTCAACTTGTTCATATGTCTTTGTTCAATTCTCACGAGCTACTGGTAGACATCATAACTGACCAACCCTTTGAAATGATCAAGTATGATATAGGGAATATATGGGCACGAAGACCCACACTCACTCTCACTCCTTTTCAACCATCTTTCTATTGCACCAAAGAATTTTAAACTTGGTGGCAATCATATTTTGTTACATTCATTGGTGATTCTAATGTCAAGTTGGCTGAACTAACTACAGCTTTTTCAAATTTGCAGGCAAAAGCGAAAAAGTGTAAGATTACTCATATTAAACAAATTCGAGCTTTCCAGAATTACTTCTGAATTGTGTATCGACCTAATAATATTCGTCGGACCATCTATGAGGATGCTGTTGAATTAAAGGAGAAGGTAACCGATAGGATCCTAACATTAAAAATCCCTGATTATGAGAAAGATAAACATCTTTACGCTCTTCATTTTGGAAACATCAAATTTCCTCCTTTGCCATCCAGCCCTTTGGCCTTGGCCTTTGGCCCACCAATTCCTGATTGGTGGTATTGCTCTATACCGGATATGAAAAATGCCTATAAGAAAAAGGTCGACATAGTGGTATCGATGAAGTATTACCTACATAACTATTCAGGGCCTCTTCATTATGATCTCGGATATGTTAGAGTACTTTCGACTACACAAATCGGTAACGATTTTTGGAAAGCTTACCCCCCTGCTTTTTTTAATTTGGTTGCTTATCTGGTTGTTTTACACTTATCTTACAACTATACCAATAGATCAGGTGGGTGTCGTTCCTGTCGGAAAACAAAAACCTTCGATGCATCAGGTTTAAACTTCAACCTTCTGCCAGCTATCATTCTTGATTTGGCATATCTGACTTAGCTTAATTTTGTAGATCATTCCTGACCACACACCCTCCGAAGATGAACCCATTTCTTCTTCACTCAAGAAGGCTTCTTCGGTGGGTGTATTTATATACTTCTTGTTTCTATGTCGTTTATTCCCAAAACTTGTATTAATATTTTCCTTGTTTTCCAGAGTCAAAAACGCTCAGCGGATTTGGCTGCTCCCTCTGACAAATCCAAAAGGTCCATGAAGGATAAAGAGCATTTCTGAGAGGGATAAGGTATATTCTGTCGATTCAAAACTTCCATTATCGACTAACACAATTGCCTCGACTTATATCTTTTTCTGATACTTAGCCATCACCTGATGTTCAACCCTCTCAACACTCCCACAAATCCAAAAGCCATAAGAGGAAAAAAGATTCTTCTACTTAAGGCGAGGTGGAGAAAAAGAAGAAGAAGACAAAGGTACATGTATCCCAGGGTGCTGAAGCAAAGGTTGGCTTGAAACTTGTTGATGAAATAGAGGAGCCAGCTGATGTCGAAATTCCTCTTATTACAAGAAGGGGATGTAACGTGGTCTTGGTCGAAAATCCTGAAGCCACCTTGGATTTAGGTGTTGACACCATTGTGGTCGACATAACCCTGGTTACTCTGACTCGTGCTCCTAGGGTTGTTGAAGTTCAAAACCCAATGAGAGACACTACTGATGTTTCAGCTAAGGATGAGTCTGTCGATCTTAATCTGTCGACACAGGTACTAGCTGGTTGTTTTCTAGTTCCTTTCGTTTTTTGTTTGTTGAACTTGTTTTGGCTAATACCTTTTCTTGCTTTCTTTAGGTTAATATCTCCTATAAATAACAACGTGTACATGACTATACCCCTTTATCAGAAGCTTCTTCCCCTCACCGTCATGAGAATCTTAACATTGTTGGTGGTGAGTTTATCGACCTGAGTATTTCGGCTACACTTAGTGACTCTGACTCGGTCACTAGTCCTGCCAAACATAACGATTATAGCTCGACTAGTTATGATTCTATCCTTTCAGATTCCCTACAGGGTTCAAATGCACATAAAAATGTCACCACCTCCCGAATTCTGCCTCCTCCTGAAAGCATGCAAGGTGCGCCTCTCATTTCTTCTGGGAGAGAAAAAGTCGACTCACCCACTAAACTAAAACGCATGGGAGTCAATCCTTTTGTTCTAGAAGCAATTGCTATGTTGTGTCGCTTTGTGAGTTCTCGCACTCTTTCTTCTTACTCCACCCTACCTCAAGCACATAATGACAAGATGATTCCTGAAGCAGTTAAAGCCAAAAATCTGATGACCAAAATTTGGACTCATGCTTTGAATCCTGATTTGCCTCATATGCTCCATTCTGATCCAACTCTTGGCCCATAACTCTCAGATGCTCTTACTCAAATGAAAGAGCTCAATATGTCTGAATCAGCCAGGTTGATGATAACGGTGTTTGAGAAATTTTGTATTCCTCTACGCTAAAATGTTGAAAGTATTCGGGCAAATGAGGAAGAGGTTGAGTTGAAGAAAGCCTTCGTGAAAGAGAATTTGGATATGGTGGTGCAAGTTACTGAAGGAATTAATGATTTATTAGTAATGATTGAAAAGAAGAAACAGGAACTGGTTCCCAAAAGAAACAGAGCTGCTGAAATACGTGACCAGATTTCTGCTCTCAACAAGGAATTAGAATTGATTTCCAAGCAAGAGGAATAGATTAATAATGTGAATAATCCAACCCAAGCAAAAGTTAAGCAAATGTATGTGGACGTCGTGGCTGTAAGTGACACGATTTCTTTTGTCAAAACAGAGCTTGAAACACTTAAGACTCAGTCAGAAGGTTTTGAATATCAGGTCACAAACCTCCATGGTGAAATGTGGTCATTGCAAGCCAAATTTAATCATTTTTAATCATTGTACCAACAATCTTGTAATTTCTTTATGGCTTTAAGCCAAATTTTTAACGAAACCTTTCTTTGTTTGTTTTATATGTATCTTCCATGTTTTATGCGTGTTTTGAATTTGCTGGTCTTAACAAAATTTTACCAGCTCGTTGGTTCGACGAATACTTATTTCGTCGAGATTTTGATTTCTAAGAATGGGCTTATACTTTTTTTAAGTACTTTCCATTTACCCTTAAGATCCATCAATCTGGGGCTAACTACTCAAGCTCATAGGCATTATTTGAAAAAACTTGTATCACCTTAAAAGTTCCTTCCTAATTTGGGGACCATTTCCCTAAGACTCTATCATTTTTGTCCATAGGTAATATCACTTTCCATACTAGATCATCGACAGCAAATACTTTATCCTTTACTTTTTTATTATAAGCTCTGGAAACTCTTTCTTTCTGTCTTATTAACGAATCAAGGGCCAACATCATTTCTTCATCTATGTCGACAAGCTTGTCTGCCATCATATTCTAGTAATCCTTAGATGGTATTTCATGTTGTCTTTGGATTATTATCGATTGAACATGTATCTCCACTGGTAACATTGCATCATGCCCATATGCAAGTCGAAATGGAGTAGTTCCTATTGCTTCCTTAGGGGAAGTTCTACACGCCCATAAGGCTTGATCCAGTGTTTTATGCCAATTCTTTGGCTTCTTTCCTACATGCTTCTTAATTAGGCTAATTATCACTTTATTGGCCGCTTCGACTTGGCCATTTGCTTGAGCATAGTAAGGAGTAGAAGTTAACAATTTAATTCCAACTTCTTGCGTAAATTCTTGCATTTTTCGTCCAGTAAACACTGATCCTTGGTCGATCGTAATTGTTTCTGGAATACCAAACCGACAGATAATGTGATTTTGTATAAAATCAATAATATCTTCTTGGTCGACATTAGTTAAAGCTACTGCCTCGACCCATTTTGTAAAGTAATCAATACCAACTAAAATATATCTTTGTTATTTTGATGATGTTGGTTTTATTTCTCCAATCACATCTAACACCCATCCTCTGAATGGCCAGGGTTTTATAACTGCATGTAATTCACTTGCGGGGACATGTTGTATGCCCCCATGCATTTGGCATTCTCGGCAACCTTTAGCAAATTCGATGTAATCTTTTAGCATTGAATGCCAATAGACGCCTGAATGCACCAAAAGCCATTTCATTTTGTGTCCTGCTTGATGTGCACCACATTCTCTACTATGCACACTTGACACTGCCACGTATGACTCACTTTCTCCAAGGCATTTTATCAAAACTCCTTCAGTAGTTTTCTTAAATAATTTGTTCTCTATCAAAATATAACTGAGAGCGTCATACTTGATCTTACAATCTGTCGACCCCATGGGGATGCACAGATAGTTCGCCAATGGCTTTCTCCAATCATTCTTTTGTCCATTGTCAATGGTTAAAATTTGAAAATTTTCGGCATCTATAGCCCCTAACTTTACAATCTACAAATTTGAAGGGGATAACAAAGTTGCTCGAACTTTATCTCTTACTTGAATAAGTTCTTCATTTTGATCTCTCTTATATCCTGAGGCTTCTTGTGCTAGGTCATTAGCCTTTTCGTTCTCTCTTTGAGGTATGTGCCGAATACTTACTTGCTCAAATTGTTTTAACAATATGATGGTAATCACAAAATACATGATTAAATTTTCTTTAACACATTTGTACTCCTTTGATACTTGTTTAATCACTAATTCATAGTCTCCTATAATTTTGACGTTCCTTGCCCCCAAATCTAGCAGTAGTTCAAGTCCTGTTATTAAAGACTCATATTCTGCTTCATTATTTGTGCACATACCGTCGATTTTATACTTGAACTCTGCTGGAATTCCACTGGGAGAAATTATAATTCCTCTTATTCCAACACCATTCTTATGGATAGAACCATCAAAGTATAATTTCCATGGCACTAAATATACATAATTTTGAGGTATAGTAACCATTGAATGGTCGAGCAAAAAATCTGCCACTACTTGTCCTTTCATTGCTTTTAAGGGCATGTAAGTCAGAGAATACTCTGTTAATGCTAAAGCTCATTTACCAATTCGACTATGTAAAATTGGTTTGGATAACATGTGCTTAATAATATCGAAATGAGAAGATACATACACATCAACAGGCTTTATATATTTCTGTAGTTTAATACAAGAAATATACAAGCAAAGGCATAGTTTTTCTATATCATTATACCTAGTCTCGGGATTATTTAGCATTCGACTAAGATAATACACAGGTCTCTCGACACCTTTTTCATCTTGTTGGACTAACATACTACCTATAGTCGCATCTGAGGCTGCAATATATAACCTCATAGGCCTATGTCTAACAGGAGGTGCCAATATTGGAGGCTTCACTAAGTAGTCTTTGATTTTGTCGAAAGCCTCTTGATGCTCCTCTTGCCAAACAAAATCTTCATTTTTTGGTCGAAGTAGTGGTGAAAATACTTTGGTTTTTCCACTTAAGTTGGATATGAACCTCCTTAGGAAAATTATCTTGCCCAACAAAGACTGAAGTTCCTTTTTGGTCGACGGTGGTTTTATGTCCATGATGGCTTTGGTCTTACTTTGATTTACTTCTATGCCTTTTTTATGCACCACAAAGCCAAGAAAATCACCTGCCTGCACACAAAAAGCACATTTTAATGGATTCATTTTTAATCCAAGTTTTATCATCCTTTCGAAATACTTTCGAATGTCTTACAGATGAGTTGGTTTACTGTTCGACTTTATTACAATATCATCAATGTAAACTTGCATGAAATCTTCAATAAAATCATGGAACATAGAATTCATTACCCTTTGATATGTCACTCTGGAATTTTTTAAATCGAAAGGCATGATAACCCATTCAAAGGTTCCTAGTGCCCTAGGGCAGTGAAACACCGTCTTCGACACATCTTCGTCTGCAATAAAAATTTGGTTATAACCAGAATAACCTTAAAGCATACTTAGATGTTCAAAACCAGCAGCCGGGTCGACTAACATTTCTTCCACATGCATAGCATACTCATCTTTTAGGGTGGGAGCATTTAAATCTCTAAAATCTATGCATACCCTTAATTTTCCATTTTTCTTAATTACTGGCACTATGTTTGCCAACCAGTCGACATACCTTGCAGTTCTTATGAATCTTCTTTTGAGGAGTCTTTCTACCTCCTCTTTGATTTTTGACATTATGGCTGGAGCGAAACGTCTGGGAGTCTGCTTTACTGGTTTCTTTCCAACTTTTATTGGTAATTTTAGTTCTACCAATTCCCTGCTTAAACCTGGCATTTCATTATAGTCCCAAGCAAAACAATCTTTAAATTCTTTTAATAAAGATATTACCTCAGATTTTAACTTTGGGCCGATGTTGGCGCTGATATAAGTTGGTATTTTATCCCACTTTTCGCTAAGATCTATTTCTTCTAAAGGGTCTTATGGCTGCATCTTTTCTGGTGCCATTGGATCCTTTTCGAAGCCTAAGGGTTCTTCGTCATATATGCAGTCCAGACGCTGCTTATCGATGTTTTCTTTGACCATCTCTATTATATCTGGTGGCTTTGGCTCAATAGCCAACGTAGCTCCTTCATCTAGAACTTGTGTTTTATTGGCTTCGACATCCATATTTTCTTCAGCTTCCAGTGCCGAATTTATTTTACTTTCGGTAATATATGCCGAAATCCTGTTTAGAGCATCTAGCTCAGACATCATCACCGATGTCTCCCTAACCTGTCGGCCAGTTGGTACGGTATGGATCCTCAAGAGGTTCCACATCCCACATAAAACCATGAGTTTCATGTAACTTCAATGAAATAAATGCTTCATCAAGGTTGGCATATACATCTTCAGTAGGTTGACATGGGGAAATATTAGCTAATTTCTTGTCGAACTGCTTCTTTCCGACATTGTTCACGTCTGCCATAAAATACCCTTGATCAGCTTCAATGTTCTCGACTATGCCATCTTCCCTCCATATAACCAAACATTAGTGCATAGAGGATGGCACAGCCCCTACTCCGTGTAGCCATTCTCTCCCTACTAAGAGGTTGTAACTTGGCTTACCTTGAATCACCATGAAAATAGACGGCCTAGTAATTGAGTCGACAGTAATGTCCACTTGGATCACACCTATGGTGTTTCTAGTTCTTCCTTCGTAGTCTGATAAGACCATGTTATGAGATCTAACATCGGTGTCATATTTACCGATTTCTACAATAGGTGGTGTGGCATAATGTTCACCGTAGCACCACAGTCTACTAATACCTTGTTGATAGCCACCCCTTCGACCCTAGCCCTTATTAAAAAAGGCTTCAAATGGCTCCTCATGGCCATATCTGGTCTTTCAAAGAAAGCATCTTGGTTCTCAATGGAACCATTGTTCATGACAAAGTAACACGTTGGCTTATGTAAAGCCATCTCCTCAGCATCTATGTCTGCTAAATCTTCTACTTTAGTTAAGCAACCATATTCTGATGGAAGAATTCATACTACATTGACTAAGATATTCAAACTCTTTTCAGAGTCAGAATCAAAATCGTTAGTGGCTTCTTCAGAACATTTGGCAGCTGGTCGATTCACGAATTCTTTAATTTATTCTTTCACAGAGGAGTCAACTTTCACCTTGTACTGCCTCTGATTGCCAGCTTTGTTTGCAGCAATCTGGCCAGCAGATGCTGGCCTCTCAGCCTGCTTTCGACGCTGGAAGCGTCTCTATTTGGTTCGAGTCATGGGATTCTTCCCCATGTAGTTTTCAGAAATGTGGCTTTTCTTCTCTGACTTGAACTCATATCGGTAGTCAATAGTCGACTTCCCTTTGTTTGGTTCCCCATCAATTGGTGCGCCCTTTCTCCCTTGGGGTTTAATACAGGTATCGTTAGGAGCTTTTGCTGAGGGAATATAACTCCTAGGTTTAGCATGAGAGTTTCCCATAGCTCTCCTTGGGTCCCTTGGTGTAGGGAACCTTTGATTGTATGGCTTGCCTCTGTTCTTTTCTAACTGTAGCTTCTGGAAATTTTCAGCAGCTATTTTGTCAGCCAAAGCGCCACATCTAGGACACAAGCAAGCTTGTGAACCTTTATTCTTACAGTGGTAAAGGAAGTCTAGCAAGTCTTCCTCAAGCCTTGGGTACACATCTGCTAGGTCGACATCGGGACTTTCTCCAGTGCCCTCTTCGACCATATTATCATCATGGAATTCAATAATCTCTACCATGTTGATGTCAACTGGGTCGAGAAACAAAGCTTCCTTTTGCCTAAGAGGATCAGTATCAATCTTCATCCTTCTTGCAGAAAATTTCAGCCTACCCTCTTGCAGCGACTTTTGCACGAGATCCCTAAAAAGGTAACATTGAGAGGTTGTATGACCAAGATAATTATGAAATTTACAAAAACCTTTTTCTGTCGTTGTTCTAATGATGGTAATTTAGCACTTGGGGGTACTAAAATTTGACCATCTTTAACGAGTAAGTAAAAAATTTCTTCACACTTAGTGACATCAATCGTATAAGTTTTTGCTGGAAATTTTGGATTATTTTCGACCGTATTCTTTCCTTTAGCAGGAAATAATGATTTATACTCATAGGCTGGCCCTGGCTTCATTTCAGCCAAGTCGACCTCTGCCTCTGTTTGTGAGGTATAGTCGGCCTCACAAATGGGATTTGTGTCATCATAATCTATGAAGGCTACTTTTTCTTTTCTAGTCTTAGCCTTAGTATGTCTAACCTTTTCTATTCGCAAACACTCTAGATGTCGAACTCTATCAGCTAACTGTGACATACTTTTTACGAAGGTTGCATCTATTTTATTCCTAATTGAATAATTTAAACCTCTAGCAGCCATTTGAACAAGCTCGTGTTCTGGCACTTGAGTAAAGCATCTTGTTTTTAATGACCTATATCTGTTTAGATAATCATCAATGGTTTTAGCAAACCTTCTTTTAATGTTTGATAATTCGACCAAACTAATTTTCGAATGACCCTCATAAAACTGCTCATGGAAAAGTTTCTCTAACTTCGTCCATGAGTCAATCAAATTTGGGGGTAAAGTGGTAAACCACATGAAAGCTTCCCTAGTAAGGGAAGAAGGAAAGTGCTTTACCCTTGAGTTTTCATTATTCAACATATCCCCAGATTCATTTAAATATCTAGAAATATGTTCCACTAGCGACTCTCCAGATTCTCCCCCAAATTTCGTATACTTAGGATTTTGCATCCTCTAGGGGTTTCAGTTTGTAAAATATATTCAGAAAAATGGGAGGAATATGTTGACCTCTGAAGTGCGGTATTCATACCATTTCTAGCCATAATTATTTCGACAATGGTGGTTAAATTATTTTTTACGACTAAATCCTATTGTCGAATTTGATCAACAATTTGATCAGCCTCTTGATATCGATGTACTAATTAATACCCTAGGTGGATTGATAATCAAATTCCTTGGAGGCACTAGCATTTGCCCCTGATGGACATTTTCGTCCTGTATTGCCCCCATGTCTATTTGACCAGGGGCATCTAGTCGAACAGGTGGTTCCTGTCGAATGGGCACTGGCAGAGCACCTAAAAAATTACACAAACATGTTAATTGGGCAATTACCTGTCGATTTGTTTCAGCGGACTGCCTATTAGTCTCAGCCGACTCTTGTACTATAGGATTAAATACATTACCCATCTGGTTAGTTAACATATTAACCAACTCGTGGTTGCTATCATCCATTTGTTGCCTTAATACTGCTATTAAAGTATTAGTAAGAGGTAGTATTATAGGTTGAGAAGGCGCTACCCTATTTTGGTTGCCATTATTATTTCCTCCTGACGCAGATCCTTGTAAAGGAGAGTTCAAATTTTGAACATTATCTGACACCACTATTGTATTCAACGTTGACCGGTATCCTGGCATCATGGAATATGGAATTCCATAAGTCGGATCTACATTACCAAAACGAGGCACATTATGTATGGTAGTCGTAGTCATTACTGGTCTTGGGCTTCCCGGTGGAGCCTGAGACATTTGTACGGAAACTGCAGCAGTCGACCCTACTGGAGGAAAAGGTTCTACTTGAGAAACTACTGGATCGGTAGTGATTAAAGTTCGTGATGGTATTTCGTCTACGTTTGGATTATCAGGAATTATCATTCTTGATATATGCTTCCTAGATAATGGTTTATTATACTCTTTGGTTAACTTCCCATTTCTAAGTTGCATCCACTTATAAATACTTAAGACAAATTCTTAGCACTGGGTCCCACCAGGTGTGTCAATTTGTTTACTGTGGAAAATGGTAAACAACCGTTGGTCCTCCCAGAGTCCTAAACTAAGGGTAACTTGCGAGATCGACCAGTTAATCTCAAGACACATGCTAAGAGTTTTACTATCACGCCTATTCCGTCGAAATATTAGTCAAGGGAGATGGTTTTCTTTTGACTGGGGGAACAGGTGTAATGGTTTTCCACACTATGATTTGATCGACTAATTGGTGAATCGTGACCGACAGAAGATATTCATACGAAAGTGAGACTTACTGAACTAACTGACTGGTGACTCGTGACCAACAAATAGTGTCAAATTGTTTATGCGAAAACTAACTGACTATTGACTCATGACAAATAGATAGTGTCGAATTGTTTATGTGAAATAGAAGATAATGTATAGATCTTGCTCGATAGTAAATAGAAAGCAGATAAAGTACTCAAAAGATATAATTGAAAGATAAAGGATTTGCATTGAAATAAAAATGGTGATTCACGTACATCAAGCACTCTTCACTCTTGATTTCCTGACGCTCGGAATGACAGAGTTTGACAAGTGATTTGGAAGTACAAGTGAACACACCACAAACTATACTAAATCTGCTTATTTATAGTTGTAGCGGTAGAAATGTTCAAGACTAAGCCATTGGATTGACTAGACTTTGTACAAATCAAAATCAAAATCGCCACCACGCTTTATTGTTTCCAAAGGAATGGGAAAAGAGCGAATAACCCAAAAAAGGGGGAAAGATTCAAGGTAAGGGGGTTGGTTATGCAAAGGGAAGGTATTAGCACCCTAAACATCTATTGTACTCCGCAGGAGCCTCTTTGTAAAATCTGTATATTTTAGCTATAAAAATGGTGTTATATAAAATGGATTGTGGAGGTAAGAAAAGAAATATTTTTTTCTATGATTTTTGCACCCGCCGCGGTTGCGAACCTTTAGTGCCTACGTACCACCTTTCGTGCAATAGGGGATCAGGGTACACGTAGTTCCTCTTTTAAAAATTTGAAACACAAGTGTGTTGGTTAATTTTATGAGATAAGACGTCATCGTCATTGTCCGTGTGGAAAACATACTTACTACCCACAATCATGAGAAAGGAGAATTTGCATCATCTCAAAGTGGAGGATATGGCTTGGATTTTAAAATCTACAATGCCTCACTCAACACCCAAGTGGAAAATATCTCACTTCACTACATATTGTAGAAGTATAGTTGTTTACATCACTACAAGGATTGACAAGAGACGCTCCTTTTTTCATAAGCCGCCCTTTCTGGTTTTCAACTTAGCGAGTTGTTCTTTTATTTCTTTAGGCAAAGTATTTCTTGACTGCATCAGCATTCATGGGACGTGGGAACTCCTCGCCATCCATAGTTTCAAGAATTAATGCACCACCAGAGAAGGCTTTCTTGATAACATACGGGCCTTCAAAATTGGGAGTCCACTTGCCCCTAGAATCAGCGTTGAAAGACATGATCTTCCTGAGTACGAGGTCTCCTTCTCTGAATTCACGAGGTTTGACCTTTTTGTCAAATTCTTTCTTCATTCTTTTCTAATATAATTGCCCATGACACAAAGTTGTCATTCTCTTCTCTTCAATCAAATTCAATTGGTCAAACTTGTTCTGAACCCACTCAGCCTCTGTCAATTTGGCTTCCATTATCACACGCAACGAGGGAATCTCTACCTCGACTGGGAGTACAGCTTCCATTCCATACACTAGAGAAAACGGGGTTGCTCCTGTTGAAGTGCGAACATATGTTCGATATCCATGCAGAGCAAAAGGAAGCATTTCATGCCAATCCTTATAAGTAACAACCATTTTCTAGATAATTCTCTTGATATTCTTATTAGAAGTTTCAACAGCCCCATTCATCTTTGGTCTGTATGGAGATGAATTGTGATGGACAATCTTGAATTCTTTGCACAGTTCTGTCATCATCTTATTGTTCAAATTTGAGCCATTGTCAGTGATGATTCTGCTCGGCACACCATACCGGCATATAAGATTGTTTTTGATGAAATGCACAACCACCTGTTTGGTAACATTGGCATATGAAGCAGCCTCTACCAACTTGGTAAAGTAGTCAATTGCTACCAAGATGAAACGGTGTCCATTCAAAGCTTTAGGTTCTATCATCCCGATCATGTCAATACCCCACATAGAGAAGGGCCACGGGGAGGAAATCACATTTAGCAGTGTCGGAGGTACATGAATCTTATCTGCGTAAATCTAGCATTTATGGCACTTCTTTGCAAACTTGTATCAATCAGATTCCATTGTCAACCAATAATAATTTTCCCTTAGCATCCTTTTAGCCATTTAATGTCCATTAGCATGAGTTCCAAATGAACCTTAATGGATCTCATGCATCAACATGTCTGCTTCGTGTCTATCCATGCATATGAGCAAGACCATGTCAAAATTCCTCTTGTATAACACATTTTCGCTGAGGAAGAAACTGCCTGCCAACCTTCTCAGTGTCTTTCTATCTTTCTTTGACGCACCAAACAGGTATTCCTGAGTCTGAAGAAAATGCTTGATATCATAATACCAAGGTTTTTCATTTGCTACCTCCTCTGTCGCAAACACATGAGCGGGCCTATCGAGCCGTCAAACTGTAATTTGGGGTATATCATTCCAAGCATTTACTTGGTACATGGAAGCCAGAGTTTCCAGAGCATATTCCATTTGATTTTCATCCCTAGGAATGTGATGGAATTCAACCTCATTGAAGAAGGGTAGCAATCTTCTAGCATAATCTTTGTAAGGGATCAAGCCAGGGTGACGAGTGTCTCATTCCCCTTTAATCTGATTTATTACCAATGTTGAATCGCCATACACATCTAGAATTTTGATTCGGAGATTAATAGCTTCTTCAAGACCCATGATGCAAGCCTCATATTCTACCATATTATTAGTGCAATCAAATGTTAACCTTGCAGTAAAAGGAATGTGTGATCCATGAGGAGTGACAATCACAACACCAATTCCTTTTCCATAAGCATTCACAGCTCCATCAAATATCATACTCCAACGAGATTCAGGGTCAGGGCCTTCCTCAGGCAATGGTTCATCACAATCTTTTACTTTTAAGAACATCACATCTTCATCGGGGAATTCATATTCTGCAGACTGATGATCTTCCACCGGCTGGTGAGCAAGGTAATCTGCCAACACACTACTTTTATTGGCCTTTTGAGTGCGGTACTCGATATCATATTCAGACATCAATATCTTCCAACGGGAAATTCTCCCGGTAAGAGAAGGCTTTTCAAAAATATACTTGATTGGATCCATTTTGGAGATCAACCAAGTGGTATGATTCAACATATACTGCCGCAAACGCTTTGCCGCCCAGGCCAAAGCACAACATGTTTTTTCTAGCATGGAATACCGCGATTCACAATCAGTGAACTTTTTGATGAGATAATAAATGGCGAACTCTTTCTTTCCCTTTTCATCCGGTTGTCCCAGAATACAACCCATGGATTTATCCAACACTGTTAGATATATAATCAACGATCTTCCTTCTACGGGAGGGAGCAAGATAGGAGGTTCAAGCAGATACTCTTTAATACTTTCAAATTCCCTTTGGCAGTCATATGTCCATACACAACCTTGATCTTTCTTTAACAACTTAAAGATCGGTTCACACGTTGCGGTCATGTGGGAAATAAATCTGGAGATATAATTCAAACGCCCGAGGAAACCCCAGACTTGCTTTTCAGTTCTTGGTGCTGGAATTTCTTGAATTGCTTTGACTTTGTCAGGGTCAACTTCAATTCCTTTCTGGCTAACAATAAAACCCAACAATTTCCCCGATCTAACTCCGAAGGTGCATTTATTTGGGTTCAAGCGGAGACGATACTTCCTCAAACACTGAAACAACTTCAACAAATCTTCTATATGCCCTTCTTCAGTTTGGGATTTGGCAATCATATCATCAACATATACTTCGATTTCTTTGTGCATCAGATCATGGAATAGGGTTGTCATAGCCCTCCGGTACGTTGCACCAGCGTTCTTCAACCCGAAGGGCATCACTCTGTAACAGAATGTTCCCCAGGGTGTGATAAACGTTGTTTTTTCCATGTCCTCTGGAGCCATTCTTATCTGATTATACCCGGAAAATCCGTCCATGAACGAGAATACCTTGAATTTTGTTGTGCTATCCAATAACATATCAATGTGAGGCAATGGGAAATCATCTTTTGGACTAGATTTATTTAGATCTCTGTAATCTACGCACATGCGGACTTTTCCGTCTTTTTTCGGTATTGGGACAATATTGGCGATCTATTGAGGATACACTAATGTCACAAGAAAACCAGCATTAATCTGCTTTAGGACCTCCTCTTTGATCTTAACTGCCATATCCGGGTGAGTTCTTCTCAACTTTTGTTTAACTGGCGGACACTCTGGCTTCAACGGCAAACGATGCTCGACAATGTCTGTATCTAGACCGGGCATATCCTGATAAGACCAAGCAAAAATATCCACATATTCTTTCAACAGCTCAATCAACCCGCTCTTTAGATCAGGATGTAACGATGCTCCAATCTTGACTTCCTTCAGATCTTCTTCTGAACCCAAATTAACCACTTCCAAAGGCTCTTTATATGGCTGAATGGTATTTTCCTCGTTCTCAAGAAACCGTGAGACCTCTTCTGGAATCCCATAATAATCTTCTTCTTCAGCCCCAAACACAGGACATTCAAAGTTGGGAGAGGGTGCAGGGTCATTGTATTCAACGGGTTTTTTAGTTAATCTGCACATGTGATTTATGATTGCTTTTAGAAACTGACACATGTAACAAGTGATCATGCAGATTAATTTTCAGTTATTATTTATTTTGAAAGGGTTTTTTTTATTACCATTTCCCAAGAAAAAGGCAGAAAATAAAAGACATAATTTTGGAAGCAAAGACAACTTTTATTAATGATCTTAATAATTATAGCAAACAGATAAGCCCTACAACATCGATACTTCCACCTTGGGAAGAGTGAAAGTTTTTTAAAATAAAGAAACAGATTAATAAAACAAATTACTTTGAAACATGTATGCAAGAAGGAACATTAATGGTGACCCAGTTCTAAACTTGGACTCCATGCGTCACAAAATCCGGTGCTTCCTGCTCTGCGTTATCCTCTTCAACAACATTAATTCCAGAACCAATCGGATGGAGGTAGCCTCCGCTGCGGAAAACATCATGATAACTGTTCACAGAAGACTTTGACTTCAAACCTTCGCCTTTGCCATTCCTCGAAGAGAAACCCAAACCAGTTCTGTTCTTGTTTACGGGTGGATCCACAAGTCCTCCCCACACTGCATTATGACCATTGCGCACAACCTGCTACGCATCCTTCAGGGAAACCACAGAATTCTCATTCTTCCTTATGTTGTCAATGGATAGGGCTTGGAATTGGGTTCCAACAGCAGCCTCATCTGCTTCTATAGTACTGAAAGAGGATAGATGGGATATCAACAACGCTTGCTCCCCATTTATGATCACTACCTTCCCTTCACGCACAAACTTTGGCTTCTGATGCAGAGTTGAAGTGACAGCACCTACTTCGTGTATCCATGGCCGTCCTAGCAAACAACTATACGCGGGAATGATGTCCATTATCTGGAAAGTTATCAAGAACAAGTGTGGTCCTATATGGATGGGCAAGTCTACTTCACCAATGATAGATTTCCTCGACCAATTGAAAGCCTTCACAATGATGCCACTCGGGCGCATAGGTGTTCCCTGATACTTTAACTTCATGAGAGTACTTCTCGGTATAACATTCAACACGGATCCGTTATCAATTAGCACACTGGACAGCGAATCATTCTTGCAATTCATAGATATGTGGAGGGCCATATTATGATTCCTCCCTTCATCTGGTAACTCATCATCGCAAAAACTCAAGTTGTTACATGACGTAATGTTCCCAATTACGCTGCTGAATTGATCTAATGGCATGTCATTCTCCACAAAATCTTGGTCTAGTACTCTCATCAGTGATTCTCTATGAGCGGAGGAATTCATCAATAAAGCTAAGATGGATATCTTTGAAGGAGTCTGCAATAGTTGGTCTACAATTTTGTAGTCGCTCATTTTAATTATTTTCAAGATATCATCCACTTCTTTTTCTAATGTGGCTCCACTAGTCTCTCCTGCAACCTTCTTAGGCTCATCGTTCTCAGCAATTTTCTTTCCAGCAACAACGTCTCTTCGAATAACCGGCGTAAACACGCGTCCACTACGGGTCACCCTACTATTATCAGCTATATTTCCAACATCTGGCATTGGATGGATGGGAACTTCCACCCCATCTTCCAAGATTGTAGGGTTGTATTTATAAGGCACAGCCATATCTGATTTATAGGGTACCGGTCTTGGCAGACTAATTACCAATGGGGTAACAGCTGGTTTGCTATGGTACTCCACCTCAAGATGAGCGGGTGCACCAAAACAAGGTACAATGACATTTACACCTTCCTCGACACAATCAGTCTTCAAAAGTCCATCTCCGGTAAACAAATCTTCGTCTGAAGAGAAATACTCATCCGCGGAGGCATATTCTTCTTCTGACTCTTCTCCCATGAAACAAACTTCAACCATATCAACCTCGTGATAATCATCTCTCTGGCCTGTGATCTTGATAGTCCCATTGTCTAACAGCAATTGAACACCCTCCCTTACAATAGAACATCCTCAGGGGTCTCGACAGCAAACTATGCAAGATCCATATTGGTGTTCCACCTGACCAACAGTACGGCAGAAGGTAGCATGCAATTGTACGAGATCTTCATTCAAATGCTTCACATCAAAAATTCTGAATTCACCAGGACATCCAGAAACCATATTAACTTCGTCTTCATACTCTGCCCTAGGACTGATTATATGAATTATACCTTCATCCATCATCTCCTATAAATCAGCTTTTATCTTCTCACAACCCTGTATATTTGTACTGCAAACAGCATAACCGATGTGGTCATGCGTATAATAACTGAATTCACAGAGGTTTGCTTGCATTTTCACCAAATCCCCTCTAACCAGATTAATGTCAAAAATCCGGAAGTCACCTGGACAACCGGCCACCATATTCACAGCACTCACTCCCCCGTGCTTGTGCAGAGGATTGTCTTTCACATTAGGTCCCATGTCTTTGAAAGATAAAATTCCAGACTTCACCAACCTTTGCACTTCAGTCTTCAAAGGATAACAATTTTCAACACTATGCCCTGGTGCTCCCTGATGAAAGGCACATGTCTGGTCTGCTTTGTAATACCAAGGCAATGGAGATGGTATTGCTGGAGGTGGTCATGTTTGGACCAACTTCTTTTGAATCAATGCTGGTAGTAGCTCTGCATAACTCATGGGGATAGGGTCATAGTTCTCCCTTCTCTGATTATTCCCTTGGTTCCCCTGCTGGGACTGTCTTTGATAAGTAACGGTAGTCGGAGCGGAATTCGTAACAGGAGTCACTGAAGCAACTTGTTGGTGACGCTGATAATTCCTTCTAGGAGCGTTCACCCTCCTCTCTTGTATGACAACATTGGTATCCCCCTCTTTCTTCTTTGTAAACCCATAAGCTGGCTTTTTCACACCTCCGGATCCTTCACCCTTTGTCAAACGGCCTTCTCTTACTGCCTCTTCTAGTCGGACACCCATTCCTACCATCTCTGTAAAATCACTCGGGGCACTTGCTACCATTCTTTCGTAGTAGAAAGCACTTAGCTTCTTCGGAAAAATTTAAGTCATTTCCTTCTCCTCCATAGGAGGAATCACTTGTGCAGCCACTTCGCGCCATCTCTGCGCGTATTCTTTGAACGATTCTCTGTCTTTCTGAACCATGGCCCTAAGCTGGTCACGGTCAGGCGCCATGTACACATTGTACTTGTATTGTTTTATAAATGCTTCTCCCAAATCATTAAAGGTATGGATGATGGCGTTGTCTAAACTCATGTACCATTTCAGCTCTGCGCCGGTCAGACTATTCTGGAAAAAGTGAATCAGCAGACGCTGATCATCGGTGTGGGTTGACATTCTCCTTACATACATCACCAAGTGAGCACGAGGGAAAGTGTTGCCCTTGTACTTCTCAAACTCCGGGACCTTGAACTTAGCAGGCACTTTAGCATTCGGGACCAAACACAACTCATTCACATTCTGCCCAAATAGCTCTTTTCCCCTAAGAGCCTTCATCTCTCTTCGCATTCTATCAAACTGCTCTTGGAAATCATCCATTCTGTCATAAAGACCCAAATCTTCACTTGGCGGAGGGAAAGGACGACACACATCTTCATTAACAAACGGGACCAAATTCACCGAAGGAGGTGCAACAGGAACAGTATGCACCACAGGAGGTGCTGGTGTAACAACATTTTGAACCACCGGAGTATCTTGGGAGCCCAAATTGAAACCTTCAGGTGCAAAATTCTCCGGCATTCCCCACGGATATCCCTGAGGCATACGGTTCTGAACAACAGTCGGAGTAGCGGATACAGGAACAGCAGGAACTTCAGCATTTGCCCTTGTTGGTTGAGGTTGAACACTCGGTGGCTGATTCTGAGCAACCACCAGAGCTTCCATCAGAGTAGTCAAATTGGCCAAGCCAGCCTTCAAAGCAGAAACTTCTTTGTGTAGCTCGCGATTCTCCTGTTCCAAATTGTCCATCTTCTTTTTGAAATTAGCCCGAGTGTTATAGTGATGAGTCAGTTGCTGAATGAAGTAAAGAAGCTGGGTAAGGCACCTGGATATGCATAATAAATGCAAGAAATATGTGCAATATGATGCATGATATGCAATGTATATGATTATTATTTTTTTACTTTATCATTTAATATTTCAAGGGATTTAACGTTTATAGACATATTGCAAACATCAAAATAATAACGCACTTGAAATACTGAAAACTTTTATTATAATAACTCCAAAATGGATTACAAGTTTCAATGATCCCAAGTACAAGATGAAAATACAATCTAAAAAATCCTGAGAGAAAGAAATTGAGAGAGATCAATCTGTACGCTGGCGCTTCCCTGTGAGCCTGGAAATCTGAGCTCTCATCCTCTGGTTTTCTTCCACGTGTCTGATGGCAACCTCCTTCCAATCATCTGAAGTAGGAAGTGAACAAACAACACCTGTTTGAGGCTTAGGGGAAAATAAATCCCCTTGCCTCTCCATAGACTCCACTGCTTGACTCTCAAGGATCTCGATCAAATCATCTTTCTCCTTCAAGTCTGCTCTATAGGAACTCTCTAAAATCTGGAACTTGTTCTTCCAAGCATCCCTTTCCTGTTGCATCCTAACCAAAGCAAGCTGCAACTCTTCTAGATCATCTAATAAGGGAGGAGTGGTCTTCACAAATAGATCAGGCATGGGTGTCTCTCGAGTATACGGCATCTTCAACTGGATGGCTCTCGATCGGACCCACTGAAGATATGGCTCAAAAGAAACAGCACCCCTAGGTCCCAAATCCTTCCTACTTTTCTTATGAACGTGACGCTAGGCCTTTGCAATCTGCTCCCTAGCTTCCCTGTGGTCTTCTCCTTCCTTCAGAAAGAAACTACTTAAATGAATATTGTTCGGTTTATCCCTCATCGGGTAACCAAGTTGTCGTCGTGCAAGAACAGGGTTATAGTTAATTCCTCCCTTTGTACCAAGAAGAGGTACATTGGGGAAACTACCACAACTGTCAATAATCTCCACATATTGATAAGCTCGATGATACCAATCAATATCCGAGTGAGTAAGTGCCATGATCTTAGGAGCCCAACGAGGTTCCTTCTTGACATCCTAAAAAGCATCAGACTGAGGCATATGAGAGATGAACCACCGGTACAATAAAGGCGTGCAACAGATAATCATTCCCCCATGATAAGAACTCCGAAGATGAACAGAGTAATAAGCATCACCCAACAGTGTAGGAACTGGGTTTCCAATCATGAAAATCCTGATAGCGTTAATGTCGACAAACTTGTCCACATTAGGAAATAAGAACAATCCGTAAGCAAGTAGAGCAAAGATGGCCTCAAAAGCAACTGTACTCTTCAGTCTAGAAAAGTAATGAGCTTTCTCCAATAAGAACTGGGCTGGTAATCCTCTAATCCCTCCTTTGGTAGTCATATGGGCTTCCACCTCAGACTTCCCCAGATAAATTAAAGCAGCAATCTCATGTGGTTTTGGCTCACCCTCCAAACCAGTAAAAGGAACACGATCGGTGACAGGTAAATCCAATAGATAAGAATACTCCTCCAGTGTAGGCACGAACTGATAATCAGGAAAATTAAAGCAGTGATACACCGGATCATAGAACTGGACCAAGGTCGAGAGAATACCCTCCTTCATCTTCTGCTTCATGAGAGGAATAATGGATCCATACTTCTTCCGAAAGTCTGCAGAACACTCGATCTCTGGAATTAGATTGATCAACTCATCTATCTTGGGATCTTTGAAACTGTATTTCCCGGTCTTCCTCTTTCCAGAATCCATGGTTAAAAGTACCTGAGATATTCACAAATAGTCAACCTTTAAATCCCTTGAAATAGTGTTTTCTTCAAAAGATGCTTATGAGTGCATGGATGCATGATGCAACAATCACACACAAGATCACACATATAGGGTTTATAGGTTCAACTTCACGAGCATGAGGTCGAAGATACTACCCATAAGGTATTGGTCTAAGAGTTATCACCTGCCGAACAAGGTTCTAGAGGTTCCCAGAGTCTACATCCTTCCTTAGGATATTACCAACTTCCCGATTAACTCGGTAATTAGTAATATTCTTAAGAAAGACTCGTCCGAGCGTAGTATCGTGTGACAACTACTTCCGGATTACTCCGTTATAGCTTCCGCACTACACCTAAAAGGCCAAGATGGGTTTGGTATTCTACGGTCCTCAGTTTCAGTAGGCTCCCAGGTCGAAAGCAGTACGTCTTCCCGATTACTCGGTAAACGAAACTACAGTCAAAGGGGCCTCCACTGAGTGGGGGATCTCATGCCTCCTTTTTTGGGATTACTCCCTCAAAGTTAACATGACTATACCGCCCGTCCTATCTTAAAGTTTGCCCAACTCCATGTATAGGACTTATGAGTAATCACCAAGCACCCTGAAAACCAGGAAAATCCAAAAAAAACATATATACAAAATATAACACATAAACAACAATAGCACATATACAGATATAAACAAAGATAGGCTTAACCCACTTAGGGATGGACCAGCAAGAGGTCAATCTTTCCCCAGTGAAGTTACCATTTTTCTGTAGCGGTAGAAATGTCAAGACTAAGCCATTGGATTGACTACACTTTGTATAAATCAAAATAGAAATCGCCACCGCGCTTTATTGTTTCCAAAGGAATGGGAAAAGAGCGAATAACCCAAAAAGGGGGGAAAGATTCAAGGTAAGGGGGTTGGTTATACAAAGGTAAGGTATTAGCACCCTAAACATCTACGGTACTCCGCAGGAGCCTCTTTGTAAAATCTGTATATTTTGGCTATAAAAAATGGTGTTATATAAAATGGATGGTGGAGGTAAGAAAAGAATATTTTTTTTAATGATTTTTGCACCCGTTGCGGTTGCGAACCTTTAGTGCCTACGTACCACCTTTCGTGCAATAGGGGATGAGGGTACACGTAGTTCCTCTTTTAAAAATTTGAAACACAAGTGTGTTGGTTAATTTTATGAGATAATACTTCATCGTCATTGTCCGTGTGGAAAACATACTTACTATCCACAATCATGATAAAGGAGAATTTGCATCATCTCAAAGTGGAGGATATGGCTTGGATTTTAAAATCAACAATGCCTCACTCAACACCCAAGTGGAAAATATCTCACTTCACTACATATTGTAGAAGTATAGTTGTTTACATCACTACAAGGATTGACAAGAGTCTAACCTTTTGAGAAAAAAGTTTAAAGGTAAAAGCCAAAGTGGCAAAAATGGTTTGGAATGAGATTGATTAACTTTTAGTCTTCTCACAAAAAAGTGTCAAAGTATTATTAAATTGATTGAAGTTTATTGATGAAAATGTTTTGAAAATGCATGGACCAAAGTCCAAGTTTATTATGAAAGTGGTTCATATTTAGAAACAAGAAGAGTTTTCAAAAGGAGGGAGAAGATTTTTGAAATTAAAGAAGATGGGAGGAGAAGAAGAGGCTATCCTAAAGCATAAGGTAAAAGCTAAGGATAAGGACCATCTAACCAACAAGAAGCCAAAACTTGACATTATGAGACAAGATAGAATTCTCATTCTTTGGATTGAAACCAAGCAAGAAAAGATACTAGACCTCTTCAAGTGTATTAAGTCTTCACAAAAATTGGGTAGAGTAACGTCTATATGCGGGTGAATTCCAGATTACAAGCAAAGAGTGTAATCACAAAAAACCTGCACATAAAAAAAACCAAGCAACCCAATGTCTTGAGGTAAACCTCAAGAGCTCCAGACAAAATAATCAGATAAGATCATAGGGTATCCAAGATAGGCCAAGGTTTCTAATCCTAGGTCCAAGAAAAGTCCATTGCTCCATCATGCTGAGGATAGTAACCAAATATTCCAAGTGCCATTAAGAGTTTTAGGGTTTAAGTTGGTTATTAAGTATCTTAGAAAAAAGAAAAAGAAAAGCTCAAGTGAGCAAAGTAAAAATGGCAAGAAAATAAAGGCTCAAATGAGCAAAGAGGAAAATGGCATGAAACGTAAAATGCTAAAAAAATAAATAGTACATAAAGCATAAAAATAATAAAGCATAAAATAAACAAGTCAATAATTAGTGGTTAGTTGGATGACCATATTGAAACTTGTATTTGGAACTCATTAGAGGATTGGTAGAACCAAAGCCTCCACACAACAAGTTTCATTTGCTTTTTGTCAAGTATATCATCCATTTGAAATTCTTACAAGTACCATTTAATGATCAACGATGTTTAAGTGATCCGCGTTGACCAAAGGTGTTGTAGATCCATTAGAGGATTGGTAGAACCAAATCCTCCACACAATGAATCTCAAGGTTATTGGATCAAAGAGATCATATTAACATACTTGGGCTTGCAATCATAAGTTTGGGCCACGAATGATCATTTATTCGAATCGGGATAACATTTAGCGCTATATTAAGCAATCGTAAGTGGACTTATATAGAAGTCGCACCTATTTTGAGGCCGGTCAATAGCAATCTATGCACCATTTGCTTTGAGACATGATATTGAGATCATGCTCCAACAACACTTAGTGCAATGAGAAGGGGATAAGATGAAAGGGATTAGGGTGAAGAAGAAAACCACATTTGAATTAATATTTAATCCAACTATTATTAAAATCATTCATCCATTTTGTGGAGTTAAACTCAACACCATGGATCCAATGATGTTAATAAAACCATGACCAAAAAATCAACCCAAGACAACCAGAAAATATTCACAAAATGATATAATATATATATATATATATATATATATATATATATATATATATATATATATATATATATATATATATATATATATATATATATATATATATATATATATATATATATATATATATATATATATATATATATATATATATATATATATATATATATATATATATATATATATATATATATATATATATATATATATATATATATATATATATATATATTGTTTAAAAATAGAAAATAATGGGGAAAATATCAATTATGTTCAAATTAATCAAGAAATGAAAAATGAGATAATGGTAAAATCATAAAAGGGGCCAAGTAATTTTATGAAATTTTTGGGAATTTTTAAAAGTCAGAAACTATTTTTAAAAATTAAAATAAATGGGCAAAACAAACAAAAATAGTAAAGTCAAAAACAAAAATAAAATAAAGTCACCAATATTTATCATAATATCATTGGATCATTCCATAATTTTTTCAAAATTTAAAAATGTGTAAAAGTATTTTTAAACATTTTAAACAAATCAAATAAGTGTAAAATTCATAAAAAATAGCAAAACACAAAAATAAATTGTGAAAAAATAAAAATCAGAAAGAGAATAATCAAAAATATTTTTCATAATTTTTTCATATTTTTTGGACTTAAAGTGAATTTTCTATGATTTTTTTGAAATTTAAAACAATTAAAATATAAAAATCAGAAAAAGAAAATAAAAGAAAAAGATGTGGACCATTGGATGAGAGTCAAAACGCGTTAGTAATCAAATCCAAAGGATCTGGCGCGCTGTGCATGTCATGGTCTTTATTGAATAATGTACAGAATCATTAATAAATCAGATTTTTTTAAAAAAAAACAAATGGCACGCTTTCATTGGTTAGAAGGTGACACGTTGGTCATCTTCAACCTCCAGCCCTCACGAATTACAGGTCTCTCAAACTGTAAAATCATAAGCTCAAACCTATGCCATTCGCTTCGTCTCTTCAAGACGAAGACAACCATACCCTCGCGCCATATTTATATAAATTGTAACTCAAGCAATTTGGAAAGAAAGTTTTGAAAGGGCATTTGAAAATTCATGGTCAAAACGTGCTTCCAGATGAAAGTAAGCGTTGCGACTAGAACCAGGGCAATGAGAGCAACAAAATGATACCAAAGTTTTGAAGAATTGACGAAGGAATCTACCTATTGAAGTTGAGTTGCGGATCTCTGAAACTGGACTTCTATGGAGCAATGTAGGGCACGATTCTTGAATGTAATTATATGGTTAGGTTCAGGGAAGATCAAGGAAGGTGAATTGATGGAAAAAATGGATTGAAAAAGGCTTGAGAATAGGATTCGAAGTAGCTGAATTCTGAGTTGTGAAGCAAGTTTGGCAGGGTGATTCTGGCTATCTAAGCTTGGGAAATTGAATGGGGGATGACGCTCTATTTATAGGGAATCAAATGGAATGCTCAAGCGTGTGGAATGATGCAAATTGGAGGGAAATCGTGAGAACCTGATACATGAGCAAAGTGTAATCTGATTTGCATCAAAACTCTTCAAATCCTTGTGTTTCAAGGCTCTAATCCACTTTGGCAACTTGGTTAAACATGTTTAGATCACAAACACGTGCTAATTTGATGTTTAAAGGCCAAAACGTGGATGATGAGGACCTATGGCCACCAAAATCAATTTCATACCAACTTCAAAACAACTTCAATGATGAGGTTTGAATCTATCACGCTTTGACTAGGGCATGGAAATAAACTCATGAACCCATGATACAACTTGCTAATCCTCATTGCCTTTACCTACATTATCAACAAGTGAGACAAACCAACATTGCATTTTGTTAATTAGAGAAAAATCAAAGTACAATATCTATGATCACAAAAGCAAACAAATCAAGGTGCTTGGTAACTCCTCAAAGAGCAAAGCTAAAGATAGGGAGAAGAACCAAAATCCCAAATGTGATTTTGTGGTGATTGAAACAATATGGTATGATGAAGGAATCTTAGGGGCAAAAATTGGGGTACAACAATAGTGTTTACAATGTAACTACCTAGATAAAATCTACGGCTGATATTAATATCTTGAGGTAACTGCTTCACTAGATGTTTCCACCTATTTGACGTTCAAACACATCGTGGATTGTTGGTAACTGCTCATGATTTTAAAGTTCCACCTATTTGGCGCTTAAATACATCGCGGATTGCTGGTAATCGCCCATGATTCCTCTAAACCTCTTGAACGTAAACCGCTTCTGCCTTGCTTCGACACTTTATTTCTGGCAAAGTATAACCATACTTCCTATAAGTCCAAGAAACCCTTTTTTGTGGACTAAAACCATTTTCGACCAAATCCTTGCTTTTCACCCTTTGGTCGACTAAACCAATTTTGACCTCTTGACATATGTTCTTTTATTTCTTTCTAGTCGACAAAGTTGAGTTTCGACAGTTTCAGTGTGACTCCTTTTAAGCATTAACTCTAACTTAATAAAACCAGCTTTTCAAACATTGGCTCCTGTTTCCTAAAAAACCCTTACTTTGGACGATGACTCTTAGCTTACGAGAATATCTTCATATACTACATGTACTTGAATACCTTAAGATTTTCCAAGGTAACATAGGGAATGGGCTTAAAGATGCCATCCAAAGGTGATTATTGATAGAAATTATGCTAAGTCTAGCTTGATTGTAACTGGGAGAAGCATCAGAATAAATCTTTGGTTGATTTAACTCTGAATGATATGCTGGAACGGACCCGTGTTAAGCCGTGTCTGGAAATGTATTAGAAGGAATCTGTGTAATATTGCTTCAAGATAAATCTGTATGAAACTATATCTGGAGAAGGAATCCGTGTAAGATTGCTTCAGGATGAATCCGTGCGAAACTGTCTGGAGGTATATGAAAAAGGAATTTGTGTAAGATTTCTTTATGATGAGCCCGCGTTAAGCTGCATCTGGAAATTTATGAGAAGGAATCTGTGTAAGGTTGCTTTATGATGAGCCTGTGTAGGGCTGCTTTAGGATAGATATGAGAAGGAGCCTGGGTAGGGCTGCTTCAGGATGAGTCTGTGTGAAACTTCATTTGGAAATGTATGAGAAGGAACCTGGGTAGGGTTGCTTCAGGATGAGTCCGTTTAAAACTTCATATGAAAATATATGAGAAGGAACCTGGGTAGGGTTGCTTCAGGATGAGTCCGTGTGAAACTTTACCTGGAAATATATGAGAAGGAGCATGGATATGGTTGCTTCAGGACTAGTCTGTGTAAAACTTCATCTGGAAATGTATGAGAAGGAACCTGGGTAGGGTTGCTTCAGGATGAGTCTGTGTGAAACTTCATCTGGGAATATATGAGAAGGAACCTGGGTAGGGTTGCTTCAAGATAAGTCTGTGTAAAACTTCATCTGGAAATTCATGATAAGGAACCTGGGTAGGGTTGCTTCAGGATGAGTCAGTGTAAAACTGCATCTGGGAATTCATGAGAAGGAACTTGGGTAGGGTTGCTTCAGGATGAGTCTGTGTAAAACTTCATCTGAAAATATATGAGAAGGAACCTGGGTAGGGTTGCTTCAGGATGAGTCAGTGTGAAACATCATCTGGGAATATATGAGAAGGAACCTGGGTAGGGTTGCTTCAGGATAAGTCCGTGTAAAACTTCATCTGGAAATTCATGAGAAGGAACATGGGTAGGGCTGCTTCAGGATGAGCCCGTGTAAAACTACATCTGGGAATTCATGAGAAGGAACATGGGTAGGGTTGCTTCAGGATGAGTCCGTGTAAAACTTCATCTGAAAATATATGAGAAGGAACCTGGGTAGGGTTGCTTCAGGATGAGTCCGTGTAAAACTTCATGTATGAGAAGGAACTTGGGTAGGGTTTCTTCAAGATGAGTCCATGTGAAACTTCATTTGGAAATATATGAGAAGGAGCCTAGGTAGGGCTGCTTCAGGATGAGTCTGTGTAAAACTTTATCTGGAAATTCATGAGAAGGAACCTGGGTAGGGTTGCTTCAGGATGAGTCCATGTAAAACTTCATCAGAAAATATATGAGAAGGAACCTGGGTAGGGTTACTTCAGGATGAGTCTGTGTAAAACTTCATGTATGGGAAGGAACTTGGGTAGGGTTGCTTCAGGATTAGTCCATGTGAAACTTCATCTGGAAATATATGAGAAGGAGCCTGGGTAGGACTGCTTCAGGATGAGTCCGTGTAAAGCCTTATCTATGAGAAGGAACCTGGGTAGGGTTGCTTTAGGATGAGCCCGTGTGAAGCTACATCTGGAATTTAGAAGGAAACCGTAAAAGATTGCTTCATGATGAGCCTGTGTGAAGCTGCATCTGGTCACGTAGATAGTTGCTTTGTCTTGTTTCAGGAACTATTTCGGACCTGTTGAAAATTGTTGATGATGATTATCTATTGATTGATCTTTCCTGAAAAGGTAAAGAGAGTTGTATGCAATATCATGTTGTATGAGATGCATTGCGTAACGGTGTTCTCAAAATAAATGAGATTGTGCTATATGCGTTTTGTATTCATATGCTATGAATGTTGTTGAAACGTATCTTTGTCTTGGAAAATAAATCCTTGATAAATGTTAGGGAGTTTTGGGAAGTTAAATCCCAGAATTCTATTAGGGATGAAGAGTATGCATACCTTCAGACCTTGTTTAGAATGTTTCCGCTGGGGATTCCTATTTTGTTGTTTGAGGAGAACTCTGCTGGGGAATATTGACTTTGCTTGAGGGAAACTCTATGGAGAGTGTTGATTTCTGCTTGAGGGGAAAAAAGTTCAGAAGTTTTAGTTGACTGTTGCTCTACTGGGGAGTTATCTCTTGATTGGATAGAATGGAAGTTAACAACTTATTAGGGATAAAGAAGTTAACTTGTTAGGGATAAAGAAGTTAACTGTTATCTGGTCAGATTCCAGGCTTCACATCAACTCACTGGAGATAGTGGCAAACTCTACTGGGGAATAGGAGTTTTGTTAGTGATTTGAAAAAGTTAAACTATTATCTGGTTGGGTCCAGGTTTCGTAGTAACTTCGGGGATAGTAGCGACTCCATTGGTGACTTTACTGAGGATTAAGGGTTGTGGTCCCTTAATTTGTAATAGTCTGAGAGGCAAACTTAAGCTGAAGAATTTGTAGTTTGTTGAGGAAATAAACCCTGTTGAAGAGAATATTTGATGAACTGCTGCGGAGGTGTTTTCTTTTGGCAGAACTCCTCGAGGATTCTTCTTGAGACCAACTCAGCTGGTGAGAGGTTTTCCGGAGACTGAAACTCTGGCTAGGGATTTCATGGATCTAACCTTATGGGGATATCCATGAATTTGGCCTTGTGGAGTTTGTACCCTTATCCGTGAAGATTATTCTGTGGGGATAACTTTATAGAGGTGGCTCTGGCGACTTCAACGGGGATCACCTTATGAAAGGGACTTTGTGGGTATTTGTCACTGTCCAATGTTGTAGTGCTGCCAGAAAATGTGTGCTTGGTCATACGTGACCCTTTGCTGGAATTCATGTTCAATGCCCCAAGTGATTCAGATGGATACCTGCCCCTAGTTATTCATCACTTCTTGAGATATTTCTTAGAATCTCGACTTGACTGCCACAGATGAGTTGGACAATAACATGTCATGCCCCCTTGGTTATGGAGAGTTTATCATTGGAAGTGTTTTTCCATTTGAATGATTATGTTTCTTGAGAGGATTTTCGTTCATTTGATATTCGTCGTGTGAATTTCTCTGTTGTCAAACAAATAGCTATAGGAAAACAGCGGTATACAATGAAAAGTTTATGTTTGTCTTGAAGTTTTGGAAATGCATTTTTAGCAAATAAAAGAATTTTGTAAGAAAACGAATTTGACTCAGGATTTACCGTAAGCCTTATAGGAGTCAGGATATCTTTGGTAACAGTATGCTTTCTAACTAACCCCTGCTTCAATTAGGACTTTTAAAGAGTTGTAGCGTGACTTGGTTCACGGTTTAAGAAACAAAGGATAAGGCTCAAAGTTTATTTGTACCCACCAGTTCTTCATGATGTTCTCCAATCCTAAACTCAGTTAATTGTGCGTTTGAATCCCTATTGAATCTGGAATGTTATTTTTGGTGATGGTTCGGATATTGGAAGTTTATTTGAGAAGGCAGTCATTTTTGTAACATTTTTTATGTTGTCGAGGATTTGTAGTGACCTCTTATCCCTGATTTTTGCCTGACTGTTTTTTTCTTGTTTTTGAGACTACAGTCAGTGGGATGCCCCAGTTTTCTTAAGTCTCCTTCGTAGGTTTTGACTTAGTGGGCTTTTTCTTTTGAGAGATAACAATTGCTTATTTTATAGGGAACCATCGTCGTTTTTTGATTCAGAAGGATGTTTTTGATGTCATTCGTTGTGTACAAAGTGAAAGCCGTGACTGAACACGCATTTGAATTAACTGAGAAACTAACCCTGCCCTAGGTTTTGATTAAAGGTTTCAATTTGTGTGAAAAATAAAACTCCTACTTCTTTGGCTCAAAGGGGTTGACTAGGGATCATCTTCCTTATAACTCCAGTGTTTAGGGATTGAAAGAATGCATGTACATCGTCAGCAAGGTCTGTCCAAAAGCATACTTTATGAGATTATGGTATTATTTTCATCATCCTCCTTCTAAAGATTCATAACTTTTAAATAAGAGTTGAATATCGTAAATGGAGTAAAAATCACAGTTTAAATATAGTGAAAACGAATGGACTAACTCAAAACAAACATATGCAATGCATTAATGAGAATAAAGTTTGACATAATGGATAAGTGTTTAAACAACCAATAAAAATTACAATTGAAAATTCAAAATGAACTGGACACTCTCAATGGTTTGGCAAGGGAGCGGTGATCACGTTGGGAGTATCGGGAGGTTCGAACTCAATCTCCTTGGCGTCAATCATGTTTTGAATCTTGCATTTCAGCGCCCAACAATCATTAGTATCATGCCCAGGACTGCCGGAATGATAGGCACATATTGCATCAGGATTGTAGTTAGGAGAAGAAGTTTAGGGGTTTGGATAAGGTCCTATCAACATAATCAGATTCATCCTCAACATGTGTTGCAAAGCTTGAGACAGTGGCATGTTGATTTTGGTAAACTGTCTTTTGGGCTCGTCTTGTCTTTGCTGATTTCCCCGTTGTTGTTGTCCCACTGATGCAGGATTAGAGATCAGGACTGCCCCCACATATTGATCGTGGTTACTCTTGTTACGGCCCTGTTGGTTGTACACAACAATGGACTCTTTTTTCCCATTGTATGGCTTCTTCCAAGTATCAGAGGATGTAGCTCCTTGGATCTTTCGGCTTCTGATTCCATTTTCAACTCGTTCCCCAGTTAGAATCAGCTCGGTGAACCCAACTGAGGAGCTTCCGATTAGGTGATTGAAGAAAGGTCCTGTCAAAGTTCCCATAAAGATATCAATTAGCTCCCTTTCAGTTAAGGGTGGCTGCACCCTGCCAGCCAGGTCTCTCCACTTTTGGGCGTATTCTTTAAAGCCCTCATTGGAACCCATGGTCATATTCTGCAACTGCACACGTGTTGGTGCAAGATCAGCATTGTATTGGTACTTCTTGTAAAAAGCATCAGCTAGATCTTCCTAGGTGTGGATGTGGGAACTCTCCAATTAATAGAACCATTTAAGTTGAGTCCCAACTAGACTCTCTTGGAAAAAGTGGACCCAGAGTTTTTTGTCAGTAATGTGTGGTTGAATCTTGCGGACATAGGATCTTAGATGAAGCTTCGCACAGGAGACCCTATCATACTTGGAAAAAGCAGGGATCTTTAACTTTGGGGGAATGACCACTCCAGGAACCAAACCCAAGTCTCCAAAGTCCAAGCCAGGCATATCTTGGATCTCCACAGCCTTTAGTTTGTCTTCAAGTTGTTTGTATTTTTCATCTGCCGGTGGATACTACTCCTTAGAATAGTCTTTGTCATCAGTAGATTGGTTAGCTCTAGTGCTTCTAGCTTCCTCTTCTTGATTGTCTTCTTCTTCAGAAGAAGTATCTTCTTTTTGAGCTAGTTGGGCAGGCCCCTTGAACCTTCTTACTATGTTGAGGACGACAGCCTTCTTCTTAGTCTTCTTCTTACTCTCTTTGGTGAAGAGTATTTTCAGATCTTCCTGCCCCTTGGTTAAGTTCAGGAGTACTTGTTGGAACTGGGCATTCTGAGCTTGGAGATCTTTAACTGTTTGCTCTAGATCCATTTTCTTACTGAAATAAACAACGAGGAATGAGAAACCTGTCTTGAGAATACCTATTATGCAATGACATGCATGATATGTGGATGCAATGTTTTCAAGGATCTCGCGGGGTAAACACAAGAAAATGTCAGAAGTTAAACTTTGATCACAACTTTGATTGGAGAACTTCGTATCGTTGAATGTCCTTCCATGAGAATCAAGCTCACCATGTTGAGTGGCTCATAGCCCTTTACTCAAGTCATCACGTTTTGGTTTTTGACGGCATTTGGTTAGAGGAAAATAAATCCACTTGCCCCTTGATAGACGTCTCGTTTATCATGACCCTGCATCACAGGCCCTTGAGATCCTTGAAATGGTTATTAATAATGCTATGGTATGATGTCATGATATAATGTAAAAGTAATCATACACAAGTAAAATCAAACAAGTCGTTATGTACAAACAAAGCAAACAAATCCTTAGGTTTAGGCTTGCATGGAGTTTATAGGTAATTACCTTCTTGAAGTTTAGTTGGCTCAACCTGTCCTATAAAGTAACTGGATTCTAGGTGTTACGACTGGTTTTTAAATCAAGAGTCGCCACTATCAGTTTTTATCCTAGGGAAGGGCATCTAATAGGAAACCCTAATTCGCAGACAGAGATTCTAGGTTTCAGACTTCATTAGACGAAAGGAAGGTGTTAGGCACCTTTCATCTACCTTGTTCACAAGGATACTAGGTTTTAGGTTTAGGTTCGAGTAAAATAGGGTTTTAAATTTTAATTAGGGGAAAGGGTTTAAATATTTTTATAGGGGAAAGGGTTTAAATTTTTCATAGGGAACTCGTTACGATTTTTGATCGTATGCCTACGCATCCTCTTATGAGGAATCAGAGTCTCAATTCATAGTTTGTATGGGGTTAGTGTTTTTTAGGGGTTGCAGATATATTTTGAATCGCCTCACAATTGATCGGGAGTAGTGATTGCGGAGATTTTGGCTAAATGCGCGATTAGTCAAAATCCATTTGGAACCATTTTGCAAAAAAGAATGTTGTTTAGCTTAATTTGTTGCGAAAAATAGGTTTGAGATTTGTTGATATTTTTTAATCATATAAATTGAAAAAATCTTAATTAATTCATGACTAAAAATATTTTAATGCAACATAGAAAATATGTTCATGAGTTTTTAAATAAAAATAATTTACTTACATGATAAATAAATAATAAAATATGATAATAATAAAAAAATAGTAATAATAATAAGAATAGAATAAAAAAAATATAATATATAAAATAGATAAAAAATATAATAATAAAAAACTAATAATTAAATTAAATCAGGGGGTGTAGTTTTAGTTATGGCAGTAAAACTAGGGGTGTTTAGATTAAGTAGAATTTTAATTAACAAGTTTGATTTTGAATAATAAATTGGTAGAAGATGTGTCGATCCATTTAATTATTGGAAGATGGATTTTCTATTAATTATAGAATGTTCGAAATTAATTAGATTTAAAAGAAAATTTGAAATTATGTACCAAGTCGATTATTAGTCTAAATACTAAGACATATTTTTGGTATATATATATATATATATATATATATATATATATATATATATATATATATATATATATATATATATATATATATATATATATATATATATATATATATATATATATATATATATATATATATATATATATATATATATATATATATATATATATATATATATATATATATATATATATATATATATATATATATATATATATATATATATATATATATATATATATATATATATATATATATATATATATATATATATATATATATATATATATATATATATATATATAATTATCTTGATTTGAAAATATTAATTTATAAGGTATTTTGACTATTTTTTTAAAATAAAATAATGATTTTAATAAAAAATAATATTTTTAAATATAATAAATAACTAAATACGAAAATAATAATTTAATAATAAAAAATTAGATTTTTGTGGTTGGAAATAATTGAAAATGAAAATAAAGTTAGTAATAATAAACAACAAAAATATCTAAAGTGCACTAAGTGAGATTCGAACCTGTGACCTTCTGCTTGCAAGTCTTTCTCTCTTACTAACTGTGCTATATTACTTAATTGAAATAAAAATACAATTGAAAGTATATGAAGGTGAACAATTATTTGCTATTTTTAAAAATATAAATAATTATTATATTTTTAAACAGACTTGAAAGTGAATATTTATTAAAAGCCCCAAAATGTTAATGTAATTAAACCAAAGGAATCTTTCACCATGTAAAACCAAGTTCGAAAATAAATTTGACGGTAGCACTAAGGCGGGCAAATTTGGGGTATGACAGCTGCCCCTATTTAGTAACTATTCGATTGAATGGTGCGGGAATGTGTAGGTCTTTATTCATTCGAATTAGAGATTTATTAAATAATGGAAGACCCCAAAATTTGGCCAAAGGTTTGCTAGATAGGGTTACACTGATATAGCATACGCCCAAGAGTTTGCTAGATAAGGTTACGCTGATATATCATGCCCCCAAGAGCTGGCTAGATAGGGTTACACTGATAAATCATACCCTCAAGAGTTTTGAAGAGAATAGGCAAAGATGATGATGTATTACTTTACCAAGATTTGAGGCAGATAATCTTGAGCTCGAGAGAGAAATATCGTATGTCTTGGTTTTGCTTTATCTTGTTCATCCATTTGGGTGGATGAACAACACTTAATGGTGCATGGTTGCTTGAAGACTGAGGCCATGGGTTATGCTCACAGAACGCTGCATGATGTCTTTAGGCGATAAGCTGAATTTTGTATTTTCGAGCATCGTTGCATGAAGTCTGAGGCGATCAGCTAAACTTTGTTTTCTATCAAGCATCGCTGCATAAATTCTGAGGTGATGATCTATGTTACAGAATAAAGAAACACATTGCTGCATGAAGTCTTAGGCAATGGGTTTGGTTCACAAATCGCTGCGTGAAGTCTGAGGCAGTGATCTGTGTCACAGAATAAGGGAACACACTGCTGCATGAAGACTTAGGCAATGGATTAGGTTCACAAATCGCTGCGTGAAGTCTGAGGCGATAAGCTAGATTTTGGTTTACGAGCATCGCTATATGAAGTCTGAGGCGATGATCTGTGTTGCGGAATAAGGGAACGCACTGCTGCATGAAGACTGAGGCAATGGGTTAAAGTTTTGTTTTCTTTCGAGCATCGTTGCATGAAGTCTGAGGTTCACAAATCGCTACGTGAAGTCTGAGGCGATAATCCGTGTAAAAGAAACGCATTGCTGCATGAAGAGTTAGGTGATGGGCTGAACACGTCACGGCATGGAGACTTAGATGACGGGTTGAATCATAGGAGAAGTGTTTTTTTAATTGACCTTTAGACGATTGAATCGGGGGTGGGGTTGTTTGTTTGCCGTATGATATAGGCGTATGCTTCCTGATAACTGGATGGAACCCTGAATGTGTGTATTGAATGTTTGTATATGTATGGAACCTTGTGTGCATATTCGCTAAATGTGTATGCCCCAAGTAGTTTGAAAATGTTTTTGATAATTCTCTTTTGTTAAACCACTAGTCTTGAGTTATCAATCCCCCAACATGATGAATTGGTATGGACATGATGAAGAGTGTCTTGACATTTGTATCATAAGCGCAGGTGTAGGTGTGTATGTGGGTGCAGGCGTAGACGTGGACGTAGGTGCAGGCGTGGTCGTAGAAATAGGCGTAGATGTAGGCGTGGATATGAATCATAGGTAAGCTACATAGTGAGATTTTGGTAGCGGCACCTTTGACGATTGTGTCTATTGTCAACCGAGGTAGCTATAGAAAGGTGAATGGATAATGTTGAGCTTGGATTTGAATTTGAGTTTGTCTTAGCTGGTAGTCATGCCTTGTGATTTTTCCACAGTTTTCTATGGGCGTGTATGATTGAATGTAATGTATGCATGTTTGATATGATAACATTATGAATTAAAATGATGCGATGATTGATAAATGCAATGCCCCTGTTATTTGAACTGTAGAACCAAAGCTTAAGGCAGACTATCGGTCAAGGTTTATTTTTGCTGCGAAGCCATGCCAATTAGGGTCTGGGCTTTTGAAAAGGTGTGCCAGACGAGAACTTGGATTTGCACTAATATCCATATGGTTGCTTGAATAGTATCAACTTGGTGGCTTGGAAAGGTGAAATGGATAGCAAGGTTGCAAATATTGGTAAGGTTACCTAGAGACAGTTAATTGGAAAGTGTGAGGCTACTCACGACTCGGATGGTGAATGCATGAGGTTGCTCATGCTTCGTATGGCTTCCTATGAATGAATAGAGGATGAGGTTGTGTGAGGCTTCTTACGTCTTTTATGAAACACGGATAAGAAAAAGTGTGAGGCTGCTCACCTCTTAGGTGGTTGTACGAAGAATGCTTGTATGAAAGACTCACGGAGAGGGATAGTTGAGGAGATGTTGGAGATTGCAATAGTGACTCCTCTAAAAATTGACTCTGGATTTTTACGAAGTCCTAAATATCGGCCTATGATATGTTATGTATGCATGTAGATGCAAGTGTTAATGCGTATAATGACTGACCAATGCATGTAATGGGTGACTTGTATATACGTTGTTGAAATTTTGACACGCCAATGAGAATTGGGCTTTTTGTTATATCCATGATGTCGGAATTCGTCATCCAGATGATATGATAGGTATAACTTTATTTTGGATCACAATATCCTAATGAATGTATGCTAATGATTTATGCAGACTTATGCTTCATGATTATGATTCGCCTGATTAGTTGAATGGTGCCCCTATGATGGGTCGTTGATGATTAAGCGTAGAGGTTAGACTGTGTAACAAGGTTGCTTCTCACATGATGGTTGATGTTATGCTATCATGATTTCCTGATACTTAATTTGAACTATGAAGATTGTTGATGTAGGAGAAAGATCCATTGGAGATTATGAAAGTGCACGGAGAGCTTGCTTTTTGTCGCACGTCTTTCCCTAATTTGTTGGTAGGGTCTTGGAGGAGATTCTCATGGATATGATCTTGGAAATAGTTTGATGATAATGTGGATGACCCCACTATTTTTCATTATTCCCCTGATCAAACGGCTCTTGAAAATGTTTGGCTTTGATGAACCATTTTGAATCAACTCCTTTTGATCGAGCCTCGTAGTGGTTTGCTATAACATTTGAATTTTGAAAAGGAGTTCCCACAATCTCCAGGGTCTGGAAGAAGTACCCTTAGATCTCACCATGAACTTGACATAGATTACCCCAGATGTTTGGAGCTTGAAGAGTTTGTACTTTGAAGTCGCTCGAAGAATTTGGACCCTACATGCGGTAGGATGAACCTGATATGCTTTGAGATATTTATGTAAATGAGGGAACCGAGTCATACCCTATTATGATATGACTTGATTAAGGAATGTTCCCTCGAAAGTTATGCCCCCATGATCATTAGTTTTTTCCCATGTATATAGGGATCCTTTTATATTCTTTGCCCCTAATTAGAAGCTTCTTGGAAATGTTGCATTTGATCAAACCAATTTTGAAATCTCCTTGATACAAAGTATTAATTCGTAGTTAAATTGTACATTTTGAAAAAGTAATTCCGTTTGATGTACATGCAAGTTTTTGAAATCGAAATTGATTATTTGAAAAGAAATGGAAGATTAGAAGATGGATATTCGAAGAAGCGAAGTGATAAATTTAACAAACGTAGGAGTCAGTTTAACACAAATTTTGCTTAGTATGCTTTCATAGTCAACCTTGATTCAATTAGGACTTTTGAAGGTTGTAACGTGGCCAAGGTTCATGGTTTAAGAAAAAAGGATATAAGGCTCAAAATTTATTTATCCCACCCTATTCTCCTTGATGCTCTTCAATCCTAAGTTCTTCAATTAATCCAATAGATGCGTTCAATCTCCAAGAGAAATTTCGCAGTCGCGCAGACGATGAGAAGCGTTAATAAGATCCAAGCGTTGATGAGAAGCCTTTGAGGTGGCAGTCACAATAATTTTCTCCAATTTGTTTTCAATCCCTTATTTTTGCATGGACCGTTTTTTTTTTAATTTCCTGTCCATTGGGAGGCCCTAACTTTTGGCTAAGTCAAAATTTTTGCTTTTTGTTTTTGACTTAGTGGGCTCTCTCTTTTTTTGAAATTTTCTTTTGAGATTGTTTTTTGATTTTGAAAATTCGTGACTACCACGCCGATTATTGTAAGCTTCATCTCGGCTTTGAATGATGTATTGAGGAGGAAGATTTTGAGAGCTTTGTCTTTATTGATTGCTTCCTCAATGTTTATTGATGTGCACGAGGAAGACGATGTGCTTAAACCTTTGCTTAGATTGTTTCCTCAATGATGTATCGAGGAAGGAGATAAGCTTGAACCTTTGCTTGGATGGACTTGATTCTCTTGAGAATAGAATGCACCATTGAATTAATTGAAAGACTACCCTGCCCCTGGTTAAGACTAAGGTTTTTTTATTTAGAAAATAGAAACAACTCCAACTTCTGGCTCGAGGGGGTTGACTACGAATTAACTCCTTATATCTCCACTGTTTAGGGATTGAAACAATGCCTTACATCGTCAACTCGGTCTTACATTGAAAGCATAGCTTAGCAAAATTCAATTATTTGATTTTCATCATCCTCCCTCGATGTTTTTTAAAGTTAATTTGAAAATGGATAAGAAGAGTGAAAATTTTATATTTATGGAAAGTGATGGAAGAGTGAATACGAATAGATCGATTTCAAAACATGCATGCTTATCTTATTAGAATTACTAATCAAAAGATGCAAAGTTACACCAAATGAACCTTAGCAACTAGGAAATTACAATTTGTACTTGATAAAGTCTAATGATCTTATGGAAGAGCTCATTTGTTGATCCTCGTGACTTCAGATGATCTTATTAGTTCTTGGACTTTTCTCGGGCGTGCCTATTCTGTTGATAGGGCAGATGCTCTTGATGTAGAGGAATCACCAATGATAGTGGCATTTGAGGCGCTGCATAGACCCGTTGTTGTTGACACTGTGAAGGGCTACCTTATTTCTTTGTAGTAGCAAGTTCAGTTAAGTCTCCAATAGATAATCTCCTTTTTCATAGTTTTAGACTTTCTTGAGTGGTTAGCGAGTACCAAGAAATCAAATAGCATATGGATGATGATTGGATAAGGGCGAAGGTGGAAATGCATGAGATGCAAATGTATGGATGTATGTAAATGCATGGGTATGCAAAAATGTTTTTTGGCTTTAGGGTTGATGCAAAAAGGTTTCATGGATATGCAATATGACACAGACGTAGTATGAGAGTGGACGCATGGGTGTCCTATATAGGTTTGATGGTATATATGAAAATGATAATATCCTACACTGTCTCAAAGATTGAAACAGATAGGAATTCCTTAAGGACGAAAATAACTTGATGTGGATTTGGAGGTACCCTACACTGAATTAGATATTGAGAAAGATAGGAATTCCTTAAGGGATAAGATAATGATAGGCATGGAAATGGGGATACCCTACACTGACTCAGATATTGAGATAGATAGGAACTTCTTAAGGATTAAGGACCATAGAAGACGAAGGGGAATCCCTACAAGCTAGAGATGGTAATTGACTAATGGACGATTGAAGAATCCCTACGTGCTATGACTTGTGACTTATGAAAGATAGACCCTACAGGCTAGGGATTATAGTATACCGGAAGTAACCCTTGAGGGTTTAGGGATAGTGGAAATGGGATTATGTGAATGATATCCTTAGAAGGTAGGCTCCTAGTTATGGCCTACGGTTAATCTACCCTCCCAAAAGGTGGCTTCCTTAAGGGTAACATGAATAACACCATAGGGAAAAGGCATAAGGGCCTCCCTTAGGTGGAGCCTCTTTACGGACCAAAACTTTCGTCTCAAAATCATGAAAGGTCTCGTCATGAGATTTTTGGTTAAGGTCGTTACAAAGAGTCATGGGTGACCTTCCAAAGTCCTACTCGTCAAGAGGATATCTCTCGATAAGTATTCCTTTTTCTGAATTCCACCGACTCTAGGCGAAGTCGTCACATAAACTCGCAGGGATGATGTACGCTCTAAGCTAATAGACGAACCTTCTTTCTAAGGGTTATTGAAAATATTTTGAAATAAGAGTCCCGTCATGCAACAAATATATATAATGATGAAAAATAAGAAATAAATAAATGCAGTAAATAAATGAATGCAATAAATAAATATAAATAAAAACCCCAAAACAAAACCTAAAACCTAAGGTTAAGGAGTCGCCAGCAGAGTCGTCAGCTGTTGCGACTGGTTTTTAAATCAAGAGTCGTCACTATCAGTTTTTATCCTAAGGAAGGGCATCTAATAGGAAACCCTAATTCGCAGACAGAGATTCTAGGTTTCGGACTTCATTAGATGAAAGGAAGGTGTTAGGCACCTTTCATCTACCTTGTTCACAAGGATACTAGGTTTTAGGTTTAGGTTCGGGTAAAATAGGGTTTTAAATTTTAATTAGGGGAAAGGGTTTAAATATTTTTATAGGAGAAAGGGTTTAAATTTTTATAGGGAATTCGCTACGATTTTTGATCGTATGCCTACGTATCCTCTTATGAAGAATCAGAGTCCTAATTCGAAGTTCGTATGGGGTTAGTGTTTTTTAGGGGTTGCAAATGTATTTTGAATCGCCTCGCATTTGATCGGGAGTAGTGATTGTGGAGATTTTGGCTAAATGCGCGATTAGTCAAAATCCATTTGGAACCCTTTTGCAAAAAAGAATGTTGTTTAGCTTAATTTGTTGCGAAAAACAGGTTTGAGATTTGTTGATATTTTTTAATCATATAAATTGCAAAAATCTTAATTAATGCATGACTAAAAATATTTTAAAGCAACGTAGAAAATATGTTCATGAGTTTTTAAATAAAAATAATTTATTTACATGATAAATAAATAATAAAATATGATGATAATAATAAAAAAATATTAATAATAATTATTATTATAAATAATAATAGTAATAATAATAAGAATAGAATAAAAAAAAATATAATATATAAAATAGATAAAAAATATAATAATAAAAAACTAATAATTGAATTAAATCAGGGGGTGTAGTTTTAGTTATGGCAGTAAAACTAGGGGGTGTTTAGATTAAGTAGAATTTTAATTAACAAGTTTGATTTTGAATAATAAATTGGTAGACGATATGTCGACCCATTTAATTATTGGAAGATGGATTTTCTATTAATTATGGAATGTTCAAAATTAATTAGATTTAAAAAGAAATTTGAAATTATGTACCAAGTCGATTATTAGTCTAATTATTAAAACATATTTTTGGTATTTTATATATATATATATATATATATATATATATATATATATATATATATATATATATATATATATATATATATATATATATATATATATATATATATATATATATATATATATAATTTGAAAAAAAGTTTGATAGATATAGAAAATATGGTTAATATTTAACTACACTAAAGAGAAACATATTTTATATTTTTTTTATGAAAAAGAGAAAGTAATTTCTATAAAAAAATAGCTTAAAGAATCATTAATTTAATTCTAAATTAATCTACTTACTATTCCTAAAATACATCTCAAAATCCCTTAATTAATGACTAAAAAAAATTAACGAATAAAGAATTTATAGAAAAGAAAATATTTACTTGTTATATTTAATTATTAGCTTAATAAGGGTAAAAAGATTTGTATTTTATTTCTTTTTATTAACATTAATTCCAGTCAAAATTAGATAGGTGGCCAGATTTAATTAAGATTTAAAAATAAAATATACAAATTAATATACAAATATAATAATGGTGAAAAACAAGTTTTTTTTGTGTAGTTTTCTTTATAATATTATGTTAATAATTGTTAACGATAACAGCTACATATGATTAATAAAACTAAATATGTTATTAAAAATAAGAATTATGTACAAAATAATTATAGACAAAGAACAAATTGAATTTTGGATTCAGACATCAACCAAAGAAGCAATTAACCCCAACAACAAGCAATCATGCACAAATTTAAATAAGATGGTAAAAAAGAAACCAACCTGAAGTGCCATGACCAAACTTAAGTTGTTTCCTACAATCCCCTTTCTTCTTTTCTTTAGTGAAGAGACTTTTTTCAGGTTGATGGAGGCTTCTTGTTTCTTTGTTGTTGTTCTTCAATATGAAGAACAACAACTTTAAGAGAACTCTAGTGAGTTGTTGATTTGCTAATTATTGGTGAAATTGTTGATGATTCTGGATCATAAAAATGTTTACAATCTGGAAATTGGCTTCCGAAAAAAGTTAGTAAATAATATAATTTTGAAAATAAAACCATCAATAATCATCATGTGGTAAAAAAAAGAACAAAAAAGCTAAAATCGAAAATAAAATTGGGGGGCCTCATATGAAATCATCGGTCCAAAAAAATCGTTGTTAGTAAATATGTAGAAAATTGTGAAAGAGGAAAAAGTGTATTGTTCTTAGGCTGTTGTCTGATATAGTCAACAACCCTCGAATAAACCAAAAGGAATTGTAAAAACAAGTTAGCAAGTTTGAATAGTGTTGGAAATTATCGATACGGTGGAAATTATGAATATTTCTGGATGTCCTAGAAGTGTGAAAATATGGCCCTATTTATATACTGTCAAAATCAAGTTAAATGACAAAAAAGGGAATAATATAAATCAGATCTTTCTTGGTCAACATGTTGACCAATCAGAAGTTGATTATGACACAATTGACGTAGATTAACCAATAAGAAATCATTATCTCGAAAAGAAAATATTTTTGGTATTTATTATGATTTTTGCACTCAATTTTGATGAAAAGTGCATAAAATCAAATAAATAATTATTTTTTAAAAATGCCATAATTAAAAATAAAAAAAATAATATTTAAATAATAAAAAAAACATAATTTTTGTGATTTAGAAAATAGATAGTAACAAAAAATATCCAAAGTGCACTAATTGAGATTGATCTATTTTTGTCATAATTTTGAAGATTGGAAATTGATTGAATATTTGGTCCATAATTTGGTGAACAAGATTATGAATCTAGCATTATTTATGACTATTTTAAATATTGAGATTGATTTGAAAATATTAATTTATAAGGTATTTTGACTATTTTTTTAAATAAAATAATAATTTTAATAAAAAATAATATTTTTAAATATAACAAATAAATAAATACGAAAATAATAATTTAATAATAAAAAAAATTAGATTTTTGTGGTTAGAAATAATTGAAAATGAAAATAAAGTTAGTAATAATAAACAACAAAAATATCTAAAGTGCACCAACTGAAATTCGAACCCGTGACCTTCTGCTTGCAAGTCTTTCTCTCTTACCAATTGTGCTATGTTACTTAATTGAAATAAAAAGCTAATTGAAAGTATATGAAGGTGAACTATTATTTGCTATTTTTAAAAATACAAATAATTATTATATTTTTAAACAGACTTGAAAGCAAATATTTATTAAAAGCCCCAAAATGTTAATGTAATTAAACCAAAGAAATCTTTCACCATGTAAAACCCAAGTTCAAAAATAAATTTGACGGTAGCACTAAGGCGGGAAAATTTGGGGTATGTCACTAGGGAATCTCAATATCACTGATCTTTCTTCATTGGGCATTGTTCAGCGAAAGCCTCTTTATTGGCGGCCGAAATATCCCAAAAGTCTGATCTCAATGAGTGTAGCATCGAGTATCAACCAACTTGGGACTGCACCAAAGCCGGCTATCTCACTACTCCCTAATGGCCAAATTGTTCAATTAAAGGTTCTAAGGTCAGTTAGTGCTTCATGACACCACACAGCGGCCTCGTATTCTCCTTGACTAAACTCAAGGGCTACCAGTACCAACAAATGTGTCACACTAACGTAGCCATAGCTTCAACCATGTTGATATACCCCGCACAGTTTCCACAATCTATTGCTACTTACCTAAAAGGTACCCCAGATTTGGGTGGAGGATCAAAACAAACCCAAACAAGGACCCAGAAAATGTAAAGCAGGCAAGTCAAACAAGGAACGCAATTTTAAAGGTGATCTAGCCCTAAGGTAACTCCACTTTTAAGTATTCCCCAACAGAGTCGGCAGTTCTGTAATACAGTGGGAGAACTGACTTGGTTGTTTTGCGTTATTTCACAATTGTTGCAGATAGCAAGAGTCGCTACCGACTTTTCTTTTATTAAATAAGGAAAGGGTGAAAAGAACAGGAAAGACCTTTGAGATATTTTCTTGAGTTCGGGGGGTAGATTATGAAAAGAGAATGTGTTAGCACCCTTTTCATCCATAGTTATCTATGGGCTCTTAGTTGCTTTCTAGATCACTTGAAAATTGCTTTGTTTGAAGATGTGCTTTGTGGTGGGTTTTGAAAGTATTTTTGAAAATCGCCTTCATTTAGGCAAACTTTGTAATGATTATCGTCTCTATAAGAATGCATAGAAAGTGTTGGACTTTTTGAAAATATTTCATGTTTTAAAAGTGTTAGGTGTGTTTGAAAAGATGTTTGTTTTGAAGATGGATTGTGAGCAAGCAACTAAGAACGTTCTACCTACTCAAAAGTCTTTTGTTCATTTCTTCCTTTGATATTGCTATCTTACCATTGATTGGTAAGAAGCCTTGTCTTTTGATGTAAAGGGACGGGCGTGGGTCATTGTATAGTCATGAATAGCAATGTTGTGAGATATCTTAGCATTTCTCTTGAGGGACTAAGATCATTTGTAAGGCAACATTCGTAGCGTCATCGAGGGACTATGATCTTGTATTTTTTGATTATTTTTGCTAAGATGTCTCACATGCATATTATGACTATTTTCTCAAGGCAACAAGTGGAGTTAACCCTAGAGGTGTAAGTGCGCGATTGTTTGATTGCATGAATTTTTGTCTTTGAAATTAGGGTTTTCTAACCATTGGTTTTATCTTTCCATACAAACCCTAATTACTAGTATTTATGTGAAAGCGATAAATTGCGGAAAGTAAATTTACTATGCTATTACATCATTTTGGGATGGGGTGTACAAATTTACAAATGGGGATTGCAAGAAATTAAATCCTAATTATCTATTACAACTATATTGAACTTGAATAATATACAAGAAATGAAATATATAATGTACAAGGCATGAATGAAAAGAAAATGAATTTGTTTTGATTTTGTTAAGGAAAATTAATTAAGTTAAAGAAAAGAAAATAAATAGGAAAATGTTTTTGGTATTTTTCATTGTAAGAAGTTAAATAAAATAAACTAAATAATATAAATATATTTTTGGTGTTTTTGTGTAGAAAACACTTTTTGTGTTTTAAAACAGTTTTTGTGTAGAAAATAGTTTTTTGTGTTTTAAAACAGTTTTTGTGTAGAAAACAGTTTTTTATGTTTAAAACAGTTTTTGTGTAGAAAACAGTTTTGTGTTTGGGCCTAGGGCATGTTTGTTAGTTAGTAAACAGGGGGTCAGAAACATAAAAGTGTCAAAGCTCAACTGTGGAGGCCCAGGTGTGCTTCCTGCAAACAAAACAAAGTGAGAAAATATGAAAAATGAATAAAAGGTCTCACTGGGGCTTGAACCCAGGACCTTCTACATGGCAAGGCTTTTAGCGCGCGCTGTTTGTACCACTTGGGTGGTCTGTTTCATTCGTTGGTTATACAACTTACACTAAATATAAAATGAACTCAAATCTGGATGTTTAAACATGGTTTTATCTTCTTCCTTCGAGCGTATGGATGTATAACTCATTTGTTAAGATTCGGAAGGCTTCATTTCTCATCCAAATCGAAAGATGTAAATATCAAACCTGCCTAAAGTTAGAAAAAGAAACTAACCACATAATTTCAACAGTCATGGGTCGAAGGTTAGCATGAAATACCAAAACTAAAACCTAACTATTCAAAGATGAACTTTTTAATATACAAGCAATGATAATCAAAACTATGGACATGGTCAGCTTCCTAGATATGATATCTACATTTTTACTTCACAAAGTAAATACAAATGATGCTTGAATGAAGAGTTCTAAGTTTTGAAAGAAACTTACCTCTTGAAGTGCAATTCGAATGAGCTCTGTATGACTTTCAGGAATGATTCGATGATGGGTTAAGCCTACTTAGACCTCCCTGAAGTTATTCCAGTTGCTACTTTGCTTTGAAAGTCACTGAATCGAAAAGTTGGTATATGGAAGCTGGGAGTGAATTGAAAGGTTGGTATATGGAAGCTAGGGAGTGAATCGAAAGGTTGATATATGGAAGCTAGGGAGTGAATTGAAATACTGGTATATGGAAGCTAGGGGGTGAATCGAAAGGCTGGCTAATGCATGAAGTGATTTGAGATTTTTGTGGGTAAGGTCAGGATATGCCAAGTTTTATGCTTGTGTGCAAGTTCTGAGTTTTTGAGAGTTTGAGAGTGTTTGAGGATTTTTTCAACACCATAAGAGTCTGGATCGTGATTTTCAAATGGTCTCCATTTATAGATAAAAGGTTTGGAAGTTGGAGTAACCATATTTGTAAGATAACAAACTAAGATTTGGTTGAAAACGAAAAAATAAAGTTAAATGAATTTTCATGGTTCCCAAGTTCAAATATAAACGTGGCCGAATGTTTGTTGGGTGCAAGAGATTTGACTCATGCTTTTAACATTGCATGTGTTTGAAGATATGAAAAACACAAGAAGGGGGGTTGAATTGTAAAACTTAAAACAAATGCTTTGACAACACAGTATTTTTATCCTGGTTCGTTTGATCTCAAACTACTCCAGTCCACCCGTCAAGGTGATTTCGCCTCTCTCCAACGAGGTCTTAATCCACTATTTTCAAAGGATTACGACAACTACTTTAACAACTATTAAAGTCTTCTTGAGTATAACCACAAACCAGTTTATCTCAAGGAAATCTTTTACAAATAAATGAACAATAATGTGTTAACGTTTTCTAACAAAACAATATATCACAACTGTGATAATTACACAACTTAAGCTTGGAATAAACTAAATTTGCTTAAAGCGTTTGAATAAGCGTGGTTTTGAAGGCTTGGCAAATTATGTGAGTGCATGCGTGTGTCTTTTCTCAAGCAGACTTGTTTATATAGGCAAGGCAGAGATACGTTGTCCATAAAGCCAGTTTAATGACAATAACGCACTTTCCTTTTGAATAAGATCTTGTATGAAGAGAACCGTTAGCATTTAATTCTGTCTTGAATAATTAATAACGCTTCATAGTCTTCTTTGCTTTAACTTATGATAACGCTTCAGAGTGTTCTTTGCTTTAACTTATGATAACGCTTCAGAGTGTTGATGACTTGGTAAAGATCTTTGATCAGAGTCAGAGTGTATTGTTTATACGCAGATTCTGGTTATCAAGCTTCAGCGTATATTCTGGTGGCTTCAGCGTGTAGCACATATTACTGATCTTCTGATGCTGGCATATTACTGATCTTCTGATGCTGATTCCATCAGAACTTCTGTATACAAAACATAATTTTAAGAAGCATATTTGTTATATATATATATATATATATATATATATATATATATATATATATATATATATATATATATATATATATATATATATATATATATATATATATATATATATATATATATATATATATATATATTTATATATATATATATATATATATATATATATATATATATATATATTTATATATATATATATATATATATATATATATATATATATATATATATATATATATATTTGAATTTATTTATTTTTTGTATTTTGTTATCATCAAAACTCTAATCAAGGGTTGTAGAATCAAACTATGTTCTAACAATCTCCCCCTTTTTGATGATGACAAAAACCAGATTTTTCAATTTAAAAATAAAGAATAAAAAGTATAGAATTAAGAAAAGAAACTCCCTCTGAGTTGATTACTTCCCTTTAATTCCATGAGTCTTTGAGCATCAGAACCTTACTGTATCTTTCATCAGAGTTTTGTACCTGTTCAAGCTTTTCAGAAGAGAGAAATTTAAATAGATCAGAATATTTGAGACTTATGTCTCAGTAATCCGTTATTGAAAAATATCATTCTTTCTCCCCCTTTTTGTCAGTTATCAAAAATAATATATAATCAGAACCAAAATGCATTTATATTAAAAAAACCAGAAGCAAAGATAAGTGCAGAATAGCAGCAATGTACGAATATTACATATAAACATGTTTTAAAAAACGAGGAAATTCTAAGAGGGAGGAGGTAGATGCGTGAACAAGGTTTCCAACAAGCTCTTGATCTGGATGTTGGTTTCCTGTTGCTGGGTTAACATGCTCTTGATTTCCTCAATTTTGTCGTCATGTTTATCCATTCTTTCATTCATCAACATATCAGATCTTTTCAGGTCTTCTAGAGTCTGCCTGTCATAGGAGGAAGCTTGGGGATCTTCAGAAACTGGATGCTTCTCAGAGCATTCTGCAATATCCTCCTTGTGACCCAGTTCTTCAGCAGGAATCATCTGCTATGGAGTATCAGTCAGAGTGAGATCTTCTGACTCTGGTTGAACTTTGTATGCTGGACGATGTTTAGACCAGGGAGCATTGTCCAGAGGGAAAACTTCTTCCTTGAGCAGCTGGCTCATAACTTGATCTTCAATAACTTTCAGTAGATTGCTGAAGTTCTATTGAACTTGTCTGTATCTCTGTTCTTGCATCTTATGAGTTTCAGAACATACCCATCTTCTGAAACTTGTCCAAAGGTAGTCTGATGCAGCAGGATCAATCAGCTCAAGACTAGCTTGCTTCAGAGAAGTGATCCACTTCTGTACTTCTGTTTCAAACATCAATAAGCTGGTACCAACATCTGGAGAGGGTTCAGATGGTTTTGGTTTGGGAATAGCTGTTTTGTGGGTTATGGCAGCAAGACATTCAAAAACCGTTAGATCAATGACAATCTTGATGTTGTCATCTGGATTGTTCTTTGGTGAAGGAGTGGGAGAGTCTGGAATTATTATGGGACTGGTTGGGGAGTTTGGTGGAGTTGATTCTAGTGAGGAGGGAATTTGGGGAATATCCAGAATGGTTAGGGGCATACGGATGGCCAGAGGTTCAGTGATTCCAGGAATGGGAATGGTATCAGAATCAGCAGTTTCGTTTGATTGAATGTTAAGAGGTACTGGTTCACAGGATTCAGAAGGTTGAGCCTCAGAAGTTTGAACTTCTGGTTGAAGTAGTTCAGGTTGTGGAGAGGATGGATGAATTTCTGGTTGAGGAGATGGAGGTAGTGGTATTTCTGGTTCTGGAGAGAGGGGAATTTCTGGTTGTGGTGCTTCTGTGGTGGTTTCAGGGTTTGGATTTTTTGGCATGGGAGCAGAAGTATGTTGGTCAAAGGTTTCTATATCTGATAGAACTTTTGCCAGTTCTTGTTGGGTTTCTTAAGTATTTGGATTTGGAGGTTGGGAGCGAGATCTTCTGAGAGTTATGGTTTCTGAGGGGTCGAATTCAATGTCAAAGTCATCAAATATTTGTGGTGTGGGGTTTTCTGATTGAGTGGGAATTGGTATAGATGTTGATACATAAATTGAGTTTAAAATAGTTACAGAAGAAGGATTACCTCTCTTTTTAGGAGTCCGCTGGGATGATCCTTCTGCTACAACTTTCCTTTTCTTGGTTTTCTTCAGCACAACTTCTGGAGCCTTCTGCTACAGATCCTTAATGTTCAAATCTGGTGATGTCCCATCTGACTTGCATGCATCCAGATATCTTACTATTATATCAGGTTTAGAATCAATCTCTGAGAACAATGGAAAGTTATCCAGAGGGATTCTTCTGCTGGAGATTGTTGCAAAAGAAGTGTGTGATCGGTGGAAATAGAACTGACTGTTTTTAATGCTGGTTCGCGTTTGCGTTTAGCAAAATGTCACGGTAAGCAAGAGTCGCCACCGTCTTTTATTTTCTCCAACAAGGAAAGGACAAAAGCACAGCAAAATTCCTTTTCGAGATGTTTCTCGGGTTCGGGAGGTAGATTATAGAAAGGGAAGGTGTTAGCACCCTTTCTATTTGTGGTTATCCACGGGCTCTTAGGTACCTGCTCACTATGTTTTCAAAATTTTTGCTTTTCTTGTGTTTGTGGGTTTTGAAAAAAGTTTGTTTGAAAACTTTGATTTAACTCTTGTGTCTGTCCTCAAGAGTGTATGAAGTGTTGTTTGAAAAATTTTGTTTGAAAAGTGTAAGTGCGAAAAGTATTTTTATTTTGAAAGAGCAAGTACCTGAGAACCTCTACCTACTCAAAAGAAATTAAGCTGTGTAAATGTCCTTTAGACAGTACTATCCCACTATTTAGAAGTAGGTAGCACCGTCGTTGGAGTTTTCGGGTCAATTCGATTAATGGGACATGTGATCACTAAAGCAATGGTAGGACGCCTTAGCGGTAACCCTAATGTCTTAGATCGTTTTTTATCGAGGCAACCGTTTCGAGGCAACTGTAATCTTTAGACAGGAGGGCGACCTCTAAAACACCCTATACTCAATGACCACGACGAGGCAACCAAGTGAGGCGTACCCTAAGAGTGGCATGTGCGAGTGTGTCAGGTTTCAGTTATGTTATCTTTGTACATGTTATAGTGAGCTACGATTGATTTTAATTTTTAAGAGAAGTCTTGTCATGCATAGCCTAGTTAGCATACATCTAGCAGTTAATAGTTGTGGAAAATAAAGCTAAACTATTACAAGGCGTCGGGTATTTACATCGCCAAAAACAAACTCTTGAAAAAGTAAATTGCGGGAAATAAACGAAAGCGATAAAAAGTCCTAATTAAAGCTATTACATCCTCGGAACAACTACATAAATATGGATCAAAATATGAATCAAGAATAATCACACGCGCGAGAAAAAATTGGATCGGAGAGTTCTTTAGGGTTTTGACCCTTTTTTGAGAAAGAAGGAAGTTTTGCTATTTTGCATTAAATTAAACCTAAGCTAATTAATTAATTAAAAGAAATAAATATTTTTTTGAGTTTTTTATGTTTCAAGGAAATAAATAAAAGATGGTCAAAATTGTCAAGAAACCCTAATTCTACATTAGTTTTAGATTTATTGTGAAAATATTAAAATTAACCTAATTAACTAAATTAATTAATTATGTTAGTATTTATTTACAAAATAACTAATTAAATTTAATAAATAAAAATATTATATTTTTATGTTTTTTCTGAATTTATTAAAAAAATGTTAATTGTTTTAGTTAGTAGTTAATTAAAAATTAATAAAAACAATTTAAGTAAAAATAAAAAGGAAAAGAAGAAAATAAACTCAGGGGGGTGTTGGCCCAATTTTGGAGGTGTTTCAGCAATTCTGAAGCCCATTATGCTTCTAGCCTATTTTTGACTTTTCTGGATCGTCCATGCGCTGGTTGACTAAGGAGTATGGTGATCTCCCATTCATGGCCATTGGATCTGAGTTTGGAGACACATGGCGTGCTGAGCTTTGAAGCATATGGTGGTCTTCATGCCTGGAAACCTATTGGAATATGCACAAGAAAATAATAATAAGAATTTTGGGGGACCTGGGATTCGAACCCAGGTCCCAACGTTCATTGGACATTCGCTCAACCACTCCACCAACTTGCCTTATTCATTATTGGGATAACAAGCAATCAATATGTTAGTAAACAAACAAATATGCTGTACAACAAAAAATAACGCGCGCTTTTTTCAAATTGTCCAACCACGTGATAACACATCATCGTCTTCTTCGTTTTTATTTATAATTAACATTAGATAGCGGGGGTTTTTAACCCCCACTAATTCCTGCAATAAAAAATAGCGATTAGAAGCACAGTGGATATAAATATTTCGCGAGGTGTGGGATATGTTCGTCTTGGCCACACGAGTTCAGTCATGCATCTCATGAGTCCCAATTTTGCCTGGTTCAGAAAGCCCCAATTGAAAGCTCAAGAACCCTAGAAATTCAGTTATGGCATCTTTTGATTCAGGGTGTTTCAGTTTAATTCAATTATACCATTAGCTTCGTATGGTCCCTAGCAATGCAAAACAATCACTAAAACATGTTAAATGCTCATGAATTAAGAGACACGATTATGAAATATAAGTGCAAACCGTGGCATTGTATTCCTTGATTCTTTAAGCTTTGATGCCTGAATTGGATTGCAAAACGTTCCTGGGACCTCCTGCAATGTATTAGAATGGTCAAAACACCTTGAATTAGCCTAGGATGCAAAAATCAATTTTGAGTTTTCTTGGAATTTCTTGAAATTGGACAGGGTGGTTTCTGCAGTTTTTCCTCGTCCATTAGGTCAGGGTTTGCTTGCATACATATAAGGCAATTGAATTAGGTCAAAAGCTGGGCAAAAATCCATGTGCATTGATGATTGAATCCTTGATTGAAAAATCAAATATTCTTGATTTTCATGATTGAACAAACTTGCCAAAATTGGATTTTTTGATATCTTTGACTTGTGCACGAATTTGCCAGCATGTTTAGGTCATATTTGCTTCACAAAAAGATTTAAAAAACAAATCTCCTATTTTCTTATGATTTAAATTGATTAAATGAATTAATATTAATTAAAAATCCAATTAATCAATAAAAATAAGAAAATAAATCCAATTAATCTTGATGGGTCGTGCATAGGTCATGGGTGAAGTTTCAAGAAGAGATTTGAGGCCCATTAGCAAAAATAAGGTGTTTTGAGCAAAGTTGACTTTTGCAAATTCATGAAAATTTCCCAACTTCTCCAATGCATATCTTGCTCAATTTTGATCATATGACCATGTTCTTGGACATTTTGGAAAGCTCTTGAAGTCCTCTAACCAATGCCTTTGGTCCCATGTCATTTGAATTACCAATCTCAAGTTATGGCCTTTGACTCAAAATGTACTTTTGTTGACTTTTGAAATTGACCTATAATGTAGAAATTGGTAACTTTTTGTGAGAGCATTTCTTGAACTTGGAGTGTGAAGATGGATTGTAGGAAATTACATCCCCTTCAAAATGAGCATTGGATGGAATTTTTCTGACAAACCATGAAAAAGTTATGCCCTGGTCAAGGTACAGTTGACTTTTCTGATGTCCAAAAATAGTAACTTTTTGCATCTTGATGATTTTTGAGCTATTCTTGTGGAATCATGATCAAGACTTGATCAAATGATGATTGTGAACTCAAAATGAGATGTTGACCAAAAATTCTGACTTTTGACTGCAAAATGACCATTTTGCCCTTGTAGTTGACTGTGGATCAAATGGAGCTTTTGACTGTGCAAACTGGCATTATGAGTCTTGAAACTTGGCATGTAGGTGCTTGAGAAGGTATATGGGCCTATGAGACTTGATTAAACCATTGAGAACCCCAAATTCCTTGAAGGAACCAAAACCCTAATTTCAGCTGTCTTAGGAGATGGTTGGACTATACAATCCTTGAGCCATCTTGAGAAATTTGAAAATCAATCTTGACAAATCTTGAGGAATATGGGAGGGAAAATTTTGGGGTACAACAGTTGCCCCTGTTCAATCTTCTTAAACCTGAGGATGTAGATTGGCTTGCGTGCCTTTCGTGATCCGAAGGTGGAAGATGATTGAACACTAAAGAGCCCAGAAATTTGCACTCGCATGGTGTAGTATCAGCAATGTGATATCGGGAATGGGCTTACAGATGCCATTTGGAGAGATGATGGATAGGGGGATGGGCTTACAGATGCCATCTGGAGATTGTTTGTTGAATTGTGATCTTGTAAGTTGAAAGAAGGAACCTGTGTAGGGTTGCCTGACGATGAGTCTGTGTAAAACTACATCTTGTAAGGAAGGAAGCTTGTGTAGGGTTGATTGATGATGAGTCCGTGTGAAACTGCATCTTTGGAAAGAGAGAACCTGTGTAGGGTTTCTTGATGACGAGCCCGTGTAAAACTACGTCTTGAAGAGAGGGAACCGGTGTAGGGTTTCTGGATGAGGAGTCCGTGTAAAACTTCATCTGGAGCTGAGAAGGAACCGGTGTAGAGTTGCCTGAGGACGATTCCGTGTAAGACTTCGTTTTGGAGGGGAGGAGGAACCTGTGTAGGGTTACTTTGATGATGAGTCTGTGTAAAACTTCATCTTGGAAATGAGAAGGAACCGTTGTAGGGTTGCCTGATGATGAGTCCGTGTAAAACTTCATCTGAAATAGAAGGAACCGGTGTAGGGTTTCCTGATGATGAGTTCGTGTAAAACTTCATCTGAAATAGAAGGAACCGGTGTGGGGTTTCTTCATGATGGTCAAGTAGATAATTGTCCTGTCTGGTTTTAGGTATTAGCCTACGATCAGTCGTCCACAGAATTTTCCTGGCTAGTTACAGGTATTAATCTGGAACTTGAAAAGATTGGCCGATGAGATAGTTGTCTTGTCTGGTTTCAGGTATTAATCTCTGACCTGAGAAAGAAAGATAGTTTCCTGGCCTGTTACAGGTGTTAATCTTCAATCTCTTCATGTAGATAGTTTTTCTGACTGGTTTCAGGTATTAATCTACAATCAATCGTTCACAGATAGTTTTCCTGGCTAGTTACAGGTATTAATCTGGAACCTGAAAATGTTGATGGGTTGTCTCTTCTGACGGGGTGTCTCCTTTGACGAGATTTGCCTCAGAAAAATCTTTAGGAATCGATTTAACTGATTTTGTCTCCATTGACCGGCTTCGTCTCAGAAAAATCTTTAGGAATCGACTTAACTGATTTTGTCTCCATTGACTGGCTTCGCCTCAGAAAAATCTTTAGGAATCGATTTAACTGATTTTGTCTCCATTGATTGACTTCGCCTCAGAAAAATCTTTAGGAATCGATTTAACTGATTTTGTCTCCATTGACTGGCTTCGCCTCAGAAAAATCTTTAGGAATCGATTTAACTGATTTTGTCTCCATTGACTGGCTTTGCCTCAGAAAAATCTTTAGGAATCGATTTAATTGATTTTGACAAGGTCTTGGAATATCTTCAACTGGATCGGCATCAGAAAAATCTTTAGGAATCGACTTAACTGGACCAGAGAAGGCCTTTGACTGGCTCGACATCAGAAAAATCTTTAGGAATCGATTTAACTGGACCAGACAAGGTCTTGGAATATCTTTAGCTGGATTGGTATCAGAAAAATATTTAGGAATCGACTTAACTGGACCAGAGAAGGCCTTTGATTGGCTCGGCATCAGAAAAATCTTTAGGAATCGATTTAACTGGACCAGACAAGGTCTTGGAATATCTTCAGCTGGATCGGTATCAGAAAAATCTTTAGGAATCGACTTAACTGGACCAGAGAAGGCCTTTGACTAGCTCGGCATCAGAAAAATCTTTAGGAATCGATTTAACTGGACCAGACAAGGTCTTGGAATACCTTCAACTGGATCGGTAGAAGAAAAATCTTTAGGAATCGATTTAACTGGACCAGAGAAGGCCTTTTGATATGGCTGAGAATTTAACTACATCTTTCCTGAAAGGTAAAGGTCAGTCATATGCAATGCATGAGATGGATCGAGCAATGATGTTCTCAACATAAACGAGATTATGCGATATGATGCGTTTATGCATGTATCATGATGTATGGAAATGTAATGTTTTAGCTGGGGAAAATAAATCCCGGATAGCTGGAGAATAGTGTTAAGTTCTTCGTTTCCGCTGGGGATGATAAATGAAGATGATTGTGAGAATAAACCTGCAGGAGGAAAGAACTCTGTTGGGGAACAAACTTGATGAAAGAGATCACTCCGAGGGGAAATACTCTATGGGGGAAGGATGTTCTGCTGATGATTTTGACGATAACTTCGCTGGGGATTCCATTGATAAGCTTTGTTGGAGATTTTGATGATCTCCACTGGGGGTAGAAAGAACTTCGCTGGGGATGATCTTTCCGTTGTAACTTGCTAAGGATAACCCAGTTACACTCTCGTGGAGATAACCTCTGAATTTGGCTGAGGAGATGCATTTGTACTCTGCAGGGGACAAGCTTCCAGAATCTACTGGGGAAGATGATTCAACTCCGGTGGGGAAGCTTTTTAGACTGCGCTGGGAAATGGTTCCACTGGGGGTATCCTGTATTCCGCCGGGGAACATTCTTATACTCCGTTGAGGAATATTAAGACTGCCGGGGATGCTTGCTAGGGAATATCTGTATACTCCGCTTGGGAATGTGAAGATCTACTGGGGATACCCAACTTTTTAGGACTGATGGTAGACCAACTCTGCTTGGGTAGAGCATTTGCTGATTTGTTCAAAGTTGCAAGTCTCAGTGGGGAGAGCTTTCATTACTGTCTTACTCTTTAGGGAGTGAAGGTATCTTGGTCATATTCTTCAGCTGAATTTACCTTGTACCTGGTGGACAGAGCAGCTTGTACAGTTCGGACAATTCTTATTGCCCCAGTTTCTGCGGGAGAAGAAGGCCTATGAGGTGCTCGGTAACTTCCGATTGCCAAATCTTCTTCTGGTAGGCAAGTGACGAGATGACGGGACATAGTCGTACGCTTTGATCCCTAATTTTTGCCTGGACCACTGTGATCGGTGGAAATAGAACTGACTGTTTAAAGCTGGTTCGCAAAATGTCGCGGTAAGCAAGAGTCGCCACCGTCTTTTATTTTCTCCAACATGGACAGGACAAAAGCACAGCAAAATTCCTTTTCGAGATGTTTCTCGGTTCGGGAGGTAGATTTATAGAAAGGGAAGGTGTTAGCACCCTTTCTATCCGTGGTTATCCACGGGCTCTTAGATACTTGCTCTTATGTTTTCAAAAGTGTTTGCTTTTCAAGTGAGAGTGGGTTTGAAAAAGTTTCATTGAAATATTTCTGAATAACTCTTGTATCTGTCCTCAAGAGTGTTTGAAAAATTGTTTTGAAAGTTTTTTGAAAGTGTCGGTGTGAAAAGATTTTTGATTTGTTTTTTAGAATAGAGCAAGTATCCATGAGTCATCTACCTACCCTAAGGAATTAGGCTGTGTAAAGGTCCTTAAGGTAGTGCCATCCCACCATTGAGAGGTATGTAGCACCACCGTTGGAGGTGTTCGGGTCAATTCGAGTGTAGGGACAGTGTGGTCACCGAAGCAACAGTAGGACACCTTAGAAGCTACCCTTATGTCCTTGGTCCTTTTTTAATCCGAGGCAACCGTTTTGAGGCAACTATTTCGAGGCAACTGATTCGAGGCAACTTGTTTTGAGGCAACTGGATCATGGACATAAGGACTTACTAAGACGTCCTATACTTGACGACCACGTTTCGAAGGCAACAGGTGAGGCGTACCCTATAAGTGGTGTGTGTATTTGTGTGTTGTTTTCAGTTTAACAATTATCTTTGATCAGGCATCATTGTGAGCTACGCTTGTTTTTAATTAACCATACATTCTTTCATGCAATTTAGAATTTAAAAGTGCGGAAAATTAAAATGCGGAAAGATAAAGGCTACGCTATTACAAGGCGCGGGTCTATACATCGCCAAAATACAAAGACCCGTTTGATAAAAGATGCGGAAAGTAAATAAATACCTAATTATTATTACATTCCTTGAGCAGTTACATAATATTTAAAAGAAAATAAAGTGCGACAGAATTAAATTGGACGTCCGAGGGTTTTGACCCTTTTGAGAATTTAAATTAAATTAAAGCTAATTAATATTTAATTAAAGAAAAGAAAGTATTTTTATGTTTTTGGTATTTATGAAAATAAAGAAAATTAAAATCAAGAGAAACCCTAATTCTAAGTTATTTCAGTTATTTAAGAAAATATTAAGTTAACCTAATTTACTAGTTAATTAATTTACATATTTATTTACAAAATAAAAATTAGTAATAATAATAAATAGTGATGAAAATAATGTAATTAAGAAAAAGATAAAAATGTCAAAGCCTAATTCTATGCATTTTTTATTTATTAAGAAAAAGATTAAAGTTTAAAATCTAATTTACTTAAGTTAATTGTTAAAGTTTATTTACAAAAAATAAATTAATGAGTAAATTAATAAATAATTAGACATATTTTGTATTTTTGATTTTTCTGTTTTTATTGTGAAAAGAATATTATTTTAAGTGAATTAAATAAAAATAATTAAAAGAATTAGAAAAAGAAAAGAAAAGAAAATTGAAAAAATATACAAACCAAGGGGGGTTTTCAGGCCCAAAGGGAGGTAAATTGGAAGTAATTCAGGCCCATTAACACCAGCTCGTTTGACTTTCCATGCTTGAGTGCGCCTTGGTTGACTGAGGTACATGATAGACCTCCTTTTGTGGCCTTCAGATTGTGGGTCAGGGCCATCTGGCTAGCCAATGCATGAGGACGTATGGTGAACCCTTGAGGATGTGCTGCATGTGAATACATTGAAACAAAAATTAAGAATTAAGTGGGGGGACCTGGGAATCGAACCCAGGTCCCTGTACCTGCAAGACACGTCCTCCAACCACCAGGCCATTTGCGTTTATTTATATATACAATAACAAAGAAATATAATATATAAAATATGTTCATTATGCTGAAAAACCGCGCCAAAGTTTGAACGCCCCAGTAACATGATGACACGCATGCTTCGTCTTCGTTTGGCTGAAACAAAAAGGAATGAATAACGGGGGTTTTAAACCCCCACAAACTGAAAACGTGAAAATAGCGATTAGGCATATACTTATTATAAAAAAGGCGCGATGGTCTTAATAGCTTCGTCTTGATGCAACGAATTCATCCATACAGGTTTGAAGGTCCAATTTTACCATATAAGGAAAGCCCTAATTTTTGAGTCCTGAAACCCTAGATATCCTTCAATGGTAGATTTCGGTTTAGGAAGATTTAGCACAATTAAACTATCTCAAACGCTTTGGGAAGATGTTAGTAGCATGAATCAACAATCAAAATATAACAATGATGCATAGAATGCAAAATTCGATTATGGAAATTTTTGTCAATAACACGATTCTGTTCTACCGTTTCCTTGGACGTGGAAGCTTGTTCTTGATTGCTATAGCTTCCTAGCAATGTCAGCAAGGTGTTGGAATAGGTTTTAGGCCTTGAATGATCCTGCAAATACGAAATCAGTTTTCAAGTTTTTGATGAAAAGTTGCAACTTTGTTCTATGGCTTTTGCAGCTTTTTCGTGTCTCTCTGAATTAGGTTTCCTTGTGCATATGTATGTGAAGCATTCTAGGTCAAAAACAAGCCCATGAATCCATTGAATTTATGATTTGAAGATTTGATTTTCAATTATGTATTTCCAATCTTTTTTCATTGAAAACTCTTGCCAATCATGGAAAATCTTTCCTTTTTGAATGAGAAACGATTTGCTAGCTTGCCCTAGTTTGATTTGCTGCACGAAAAGATTTGAAAAAGCATTATTTGATATTTTCTCATAATTAAATCTAATTAAATGAATTAATAAGAATAAAAATTCAATTAATTAATTAAAAATAAGAAAATAAATCCCTTTGAGCTCAATGGGTCGTGCATAGGCTTTGGGTAATGATTCAAGGAAGAATTTGAGGCCCATTAGCAATTTTGAAGTGTTTTAGGCAAAGTTGACTTTTCAAAATTCCCAAATATTTCCCAACTTCTCCAAGGCATATATTGCTCAATTTTGAAGCTATGAACATGTTCTTGGACATTTTGGAAAGGTCCTGAAGTCCTCTAACCAATGCCTTTGGTCCCATGTCATTTTGATTTACCAATCTCAAGTTATGGTCTTTGACTTAAAGTGCCTTTTTGTTGACTTTTGAAAATGACCTATAATGTTGACATTGATAACTTTTTGTGAGAGCATTTCTTGGACTTGAAGTGTGAAGATGAGTTGTAGGAAATGTCATCCTCTTCAAAATGAGCTTTGGATGGGATTTTTCTGATAAACCATGAAGAAGTTATGCCTTGGTCAATTTGCAGTTGACTTTTTCAGTTGTCCAAAAATAGAAACTTTTGCATCTTGAGACCTTTTGAGCCATGCTTTGAGAAATCATGATAAAGAATTGATAAAATGATGTTTGTGGCTTCAAAATAAGATGTTGACCAAAAATTTTGACTTTTGACTGTCAAATGACCATTTTGCCCCTGCAGTTGATTGTGGAGCATTTAGGGTTTTTGACTGTGCAATTTGATGCTGTGATTCTTGAAACTTGACATATGAATGCTTGACAATGTATATAGGAATGTGGGACTTGATTGGACCCTTGAAAACCTCAATTTCTTTGCCAGAACCAAAACCCTAGTTTTGACTGTGTTAGGACGCAATTGGACTGTGCAACCCTTGAGAGATTTTGAACCTTGATCTTGGCAAATCTTGAAGAATATGGGAGGGAAAATTTTGGGGTACAACAGTTGCACCTGTTCAATCTTCTTAGACCTGAGGATGTAGATTGGCTGGCGTGCCTTTCGTGATCCGAAGGTGGAAGATGATTGAACACTAGAGTGCCCAGAAATTTGCGCTCACATAGAGTGTTAGCAGTGTGATGGTGGGAATGGGCTTACAGATGCCATTTGGAGGAACAATGGATAGGAGGATGGGCTTATAGATGCCTTCTGGAAGTGTGACAGAACTTTATCGGGAATGGGCTTATAGACGCCATTTAGGTGTCGATCGCGTAAGAGATTCCTTAGCGAGAACTTGTGTACCTGAGAAAGAAAGATAATTACCTGGCCTGTTACAGGGGTTGACCTTCAAACTCTTTGTGTAGATGTGCCCTGGCTGGATACAGGAATCGAATTTTTAAACTCTTCAGACGTGCCCTGGCAAGATACAGGAATCGAGTCCGGAGAATAGTCGTCAACAGATACACCCTGGCAAGATACAGGAATCGGATCTTCAAACTCTTCAAACGTGCCCTGGCAGGATACAAGAATCGAGTCTGGAGAATAGTCGTCAACAGATACACCCTGGCAAGATACAGGACTCGGATCTTCGAACTCTTCAGACGTGCCCTGGCAGGATACAGGAATCGAGTCTGGAATATAGTCGTCAACAGATACACCCTGGCAAGATACAGGAATCGGATCTTCAAACTCTTCAGACGTACCCTTGCAAGATACAGGAGTCGAGTCTGGAATATAGTCGTCAACAGATACACCCTGGCAAGATACAGGAATCGGATCTTCGAACTCTTCAGACGTTCCCTGGCAAGATACAGGAATCGAGTCCGGAATTAGTCGTCAACAGATACACCCTAGCAAGATACAGGAATCGGATCTTCGAACTCTTCAGACGTGCCCTGGAAGGATACAGGAATCGAGTCTGGAATATAGTCGTCAATAGATACACCCTAGCAAGATACAGGAATCGGATCTTCAAACTCTTCAGACGTACCCTGGCAAGATACAGGAGTCGAGTCTGGAATATAGTCGTCAACAGATACACCCTGGCAAGATATAGGAATCGGATCTTCGAACTCTTCAGACGTGCCCTGGCAAGATACAGGAATCGAGTCTGGAATTAGTCGTCAACAGATACACCCTGGCAAGATACAGGAATCGGATCTTCGAACTCTTCAGACGTGCCCTGGCAAGATACAGGAATCGAGTCTGGAATATAGTCGTCAACAGATACACCCTGGAAAGATACAGGAATCGGATCTAGAATCTCGACAGTTGATAGTAATTATCTTTGTATTGACTTTTATCCTGAAAAGACAAAATGTTAGTTGTGTGCAATGTCATGATGTATGACATGCGGGATGTTCTCAGAATAAATGAGATTGTATGTTCATGATGCGTATGTGCATGCTATAATGTATGAAGATGCGATGTCTATGAATGTATGTTTTTGTCTAGGAAAATAAATCCTTGACGAATGCCGGGAAGTCAAATCCTGGGCTGATGTGGAAGAATAGAGCTTCGTTTCCGCTGGGGATGATAGTTGCAAGAATACCGGTAGGAGAAGATGACTTCGTTTAGGGATAAACTTGGCGAATAGATTACTCTGCGGGGAGTGAACTCTGTGGGGAAAGAGAGGTACTTTACTGAGATGTTGATGATAACTCCGTTGGGGATACCGTTGATAAGCTTGTTGGAGATTTGATGAACTCCGCTGGGGGATAGGAAGAACTTAGTCGGGGACGATCTTTCCGTGGCAATTGGCTGAGGATAACCCAGTTATATCCTGGTGGGGAAATAACCTTTGAATAAAGCCGGGGCAGCGTTCGTGCTGTGCAGGGGACAAGCTTCCAGAACCTACTGGGGATAAGCTTCAAGACCTGCTGGGGAGATTGATTGAAACTCTCTTGGGGGAGACTTTTGAGATTGGACTGGGGAAGTGGCTCCACTGGATGTCTGATATACCGTCGGGGAACAATCTTAGATCAAGACTGCCGGGGATGCTTGTTAGGAATGTTTGTATACTGTTGGGGAATGTTGAGATTTTCTGGGGATAATCCAACTTCCTTGAGACTGATTGAGGACTAACTCTGCTTGGGGAGAGTGTTACTGACTTGCTAGAGATATTGTGCCTTTTAGGGCTGATGGGAGACCAACTGCTTGGGAGAGAATTGTTGAATCTTGGCTCACTCTCTGGGGAATTAAGATATCTTGGTTACATTCTTCAGCCGAACTTACCTTGGTACCTTGGTGGATAGAGCAATTAGATCGCTTTAGACAACTCATTATTGCCCCTGTTTCTAACGTTACATGTAATTAATCCTTCGTTTCGTATGCAAATATTTATGAGTTAGCAATTAGTGTCAAATGCATATATCATAATCGAACATTGGACGTTCTTCGCAAAACAAAACAGAAAAAGGAAAAGCAATTGGCAATTTGGTCTGAAAAGTGAATTTGTATTGATTTTTGAATTGGCCTGTAAATAGGCGTTTATGTACAAGAGGCTGACGTCCTAGTAAGAGAATGCCGCCGAACAAAAGAATTTATACAATTTGTACAGAGAAAACAAAACAGCTGTGTGAAAAGAATAATCCCATTGGGTTCTAACTCTGCTATCGCCTTTATATCTTCGAGCGTCTCATCACTTGGCTGCTCCGCTGAAGATGAAGCTGATTGATCGATGCCGTTTGAACTTGATGTTGATACCGGATTCTGGATGCAAGGTGATCCAATGAGACACAGTATTACGCTTTAATCCCTAACTTTTGCCTGGACCGCCCTTTCGGGTTTTCAGTCCATCGGGATACCCATTTTTGCCCAAGCCGCCTTTTCAGGTTTTCGACTTGCCGGGTGTACAGATTTTTTCATTTCATCCCTCATTTTGCCCGAACCCTTTTGGTTCTCCGGGAAGCCCTAATTTTTGCCTAGGTATGTCAACCTAGCGGGTCTTTTATCATGCGTAGTATCTTTTTACTATGTCTGCATTGGCGGGGTGAGGAAGGTCGTCACCATCCATGGTGGTTAGGATCATGGCTCCTCCTGAGAACACATGTTTAACCACAAATGGCCCTTCGTACGTGGGGGTCCATTTGCCCCTAGGATCACTTTGAGGAAGGATGATACGTTTGATCACCAGGTCCCCAACTTGATACTCTTGTGGTCTGACTTTCTTGTTAAATGCCCTGATCATCCGTTTTTGGTACGTTTGACCATGACAAATAGCAGTGAGCCTCTTTTCGTCAATTAGGTTTAGCTGATCAAGTCGTGTCTGGATCCAGTCATCTTCGCTCAAGCCTGCATCCTTCATTATCCGGAGAGAGGGTATCTGGACTTCAATCGGCAAGACTGCCTCCATGCCATAGACCAAGGAAAAAGGAGTTGCCCTGGTTGACGTCCTTGCTGAGGTACGGTACCCATGAAGAGCAAACGGTAACATCTCGTGCCAATCTTTATAGGTCACTGTCATCTTCTGCACAATTTTCTTGATATTCTTATTCGCCGCTTCTACAGCCCCATTCATCTTCGGCCGGTAAGGAGAAGAGTTGTGGTGCTGTATCCTGAATTGCTCGCAGAGCTCAGTTATCATCTTGTTATTAAGATTGGTACCGTTGTCCGTAATGATCCTTTCGGGGACGCCGTATCGACAGATCAGATTATGCCGAATGAACCGTGCCACGAAATTCTTGGTTACAGTGGCGTAGGAAGCTGCTTCAACCCACTTTGTAAAGTAATCAATCGCTACTAGGATGAAACGGTGACCGTTGGATGCCGTAGGTTTAATCTCGCCGATCATATCAATGCCCCACATTGCAAAGGGCCAAGGTGCAGTCAAGACATTTAGAGGGACTGGAGGAATGTGCACTTTATCAGCATAAATCTGGCATTTATGACATGTCCGAGAATGTTGGTAGCAGTCAGATTCCATTGTGGACCAGAAATATCCTGCCCGAAGGATTTTCGTTGCCATGGTGTGGCCACTGGAATGTGTTCCGAAGGTACCTTCATGTAGCTCTGCCATGATCCTTTCTGCTTCAGTCTTATCCACACAACGCAGTAAGGTTGAATCATGGTTTCGTTTGTATAGAATGCAATTGCTGAGGAAGAACTTCGCTGCGAACCTTCTCAGAAACTTCTTGTCATTGATGGATGCACCTTCAGGGTATTCTTGAGCTTCCAGATATCTCTTCACCTCATGATACCAGGGTTTTTCAGTTACTATCTAAGCCTCAAGATCACAACAATATGCCGGTTCGTCCAACTTCCAGATGATGATCCGGGGAGCCTCATTGTCCCATTTGACTTTGAACATAGAAGACATCGTAGCCAACGCGTCCTCCAACTGATTCTCCTCTCTTGGGAAGTGTTCAAAAGTTATCTCTGTAAAGTGGGGGATCAGTGTCAACACACACTCTTTGTAAGGAATAAGATTCAGATGTTTTGTATCCCACTCGCCTTTGATCTGATTGATCACGAGAGCGAAATCTCCGAAGACACTCAGAAACTTGATCCTTAAGTCAATCGCAGCTTGAATATCCATGATGCATGCCTCATACTCCGCCATGTTGTTGGTGCAGTTGAAACATAGCCGGGCAGTAAGTGGAGTATGAGTGCCTTGAGGGGATATAATCACAGCGCCGATACCATTACCCAAAGCGTTGGAGGCTCCGTCAAAGTGCATAGACCATCGGGATCCTTCCTCAGGTCCTTCATCCGGTCCAGGTACTTCACAATCAGTCACTACCATGATGCTCTCGTCAGGAAACTCAAAGTTCATTGATTGGTAGTCGTCTACTGCCTGGTGTGCCAAATGGTCTGCCAATACACTTCCTTTGATAGCTTTCTGAGTCGTGTACTGGATGTCGTATTCTGTCAAGATCATTTGCCATCTTGCTATTCTTCCAGACAGAGCAGGCTTTTCGAATATGTACTTGATCGGATCCATCTTTGAAATCAACAGAGTAGTGTGAGTCAGCATATACTGTCTCAGCCGGCGAGCAGCCCATACCAAAGCGCAGCAAGTTTTCTCGAGCAGTGAGTATCGGGTCTCACAGTCGGTAAACTTTTTGCTAAGGTAATAAATGGCGTCCTCTTTTCGGCCAGACTCGTCATGCTTCCCCAGCACACACCCCATTGAGCTGTCAAGTACTGTCAAGTATAGTATTAGAGGTCTCCCTTCAACCGGTGGCATAAGAATGGGTGGTTCTTGGAGATACTCTTTGATTCTGTCGAAAGCGGCCTGACATTCATCGTTCCAACGTACTACTTGATCTTTCTTCAGTAGCTTGAAGATTGGTTCACAGGTAGCTATTAGGTGCGAGATGAATCGGGCAATATAATTCAGACGTCCTAGAAAGCCTCTGACTTCTTTCTCTGTCTTGGGAACTGGCATCTCTTGTATGGCTTTAACCTTGGCAGGGTCCACCTGAATACCTTTGTCGCTCACGACGAAGCCTAGCAACTTCCCAGATCTTACCCCGAAGGTGCACTTGTTCAGGTTCAACCTCATCTTGTACAATTTCAGACGGTCGAACAACTTCTGTATATGGTCAAGGTGTTCCTCCTCAGTTTGGGACCTTGAGATCATATCATCAACGTATACTTCTATCTCATGGTGGATCATGTCATGAAATAAAGCAACCATGGCACGTTGGTAGGTTGCCCCAGCATTTTTCAACCCAAAAGGCATGACCTTGTAGCAGAAGGTGCCCCACTGAGTAACAAAGGTAGTCTTCTCCATGTCTTCAGGAGCCATTTTGATCTGATTATAACCTGAAAAACCATTCATGAAGGAGAACACCTTGTGCTGAGCAGTATTGTCAACCAGGACGTCGATGTGAGGTAGAGGGAAATCATCCTTGGGGCTCGCCCTGTTCAAATCCCTGTAATCAACACACATTCTGACCTTACCATCTTTCTTCGGCACTGGAACCACGTTGGCAACCCACTGAGGGTAAGAAGTCACTGCTAGAAAACCGGCATCGAATTGTTTCATAACCTTAGCTTTAATTTTCTCGGACATCTCTGGACACATACGGCGGACATTTTGTTTAACCGGAGGGCATTCTTCCTTGGTAGGCAAGTGATGGACCACGATGTCAGTATCCAACCCAGGCATGTCTTCGTAGGACCAGGCAAAGATTTCCACATAGTCATGCAACATCTGAACCAACCGTTGTTTTACGCTGAGCTCTAGATTGGCACCAATCTTGACTTCCTTTCTATCTGTCTCAGTACCCAGATTTACCGTTTCCACTGGCTCTTCATGTGGCTGAATTGCCCTCTCTTCCTGGAGTAGCAGTCTTGCAAGCTCACCAGGCACTTCGCAATCATCTTCACCTTCGTCTTCGGCTAAGTTGATCGGATTTTCGAAGTCATAACTGGCAGTAGCAGAGTCGTTACCAGTGAGATCCAGAGTGGATTGGAACCTGTATGGGTGAGTGTGTGTAAATATAGTTGTTTTGCAATATATAAAGAAAGAAAGAGAGGGAGCACAAGATTTGAAATGCGAAAAACGTCCAATGTCTTTATTCATGATATATGGAAATGACAAGTAATAAGCCCTCACAAATGAAGCCAACGGTGCCCCGGGTAAGACACCGGGCCAGAAAGTTTCAAATTATTGTTCATTACAAACAAAAAACAAAGGAATTCATTACTGCGTAACAAAAGTAACAGGTATGTAGTCTTTTGCAGTCCAATTGTTCAGTCCACCATCGGTCATCGGGTAGATCCAGCTATCAAACTCGGATTCCTCCACATCGCCTTCAATAGCATTCACTCCCGGGTTGGTGATGAACACGGGAGGTCTTCCGATCCTTGCTTTGCGTACAGCCCTCTGAGCCTCTGTAGTGAAACCCAATCCAAACTTGTCAGTTTTAGGAGTAAAATCAGGGAGCCTGCCCCAGTTTGGACATTCACCTTTTTCAATTACAGCCCGGGCGTCCTTCAAGGAAGCCATCTTCAAAGGAAAGTCTTCTTCAATTACCGTCTCAGCTGACGCCAATGTTGGAGGTACCTCTTCAAAATGCTGAAAGGGGGTTTCAATAAACTCCCCGTCCATCTCTATATACTGGAATGAGTTCAGATGACTAACCATGTATTCTTCCTCCCCCTGTACTGTGACAATCTTCCCTCTGACAGGGTATTTGAGCTTCTGGTGTAGAGTGGAGGTCACAGCCCCAGCCTTGTGGATCCAAGGACGACCCAGCAAACAAGAATAGGATGGACGAATGTCCTTCACATAGAACGTTGAGTCGAAGACTTGAGAACCAACACGAATCGGAATATCCACTTCACTATCCTTCACATAGAACGTTGAGTCGAAGACTTGAGAACCAACACGAATCGGAATATCCACTTCACTATGTACCATCCTCTTCGACCCGTCAAAGGCTCGGACAATGATGTTACTATGCTTCAACTCCAGACCCTCACAATCTAACCTGTCTAAGGCCTTCTTGGGCAGTACATTCAGTGACGAACCGGTGTCTACCAACACGTGTGCGAGAGTAGTGCCCATGCATTCTATGGAGACATGCAGGGCATCATTGTGGTTCTTTCCCTTAGCGGTCAGATCAGCATCCGAGAAACCTAGCCCATTGTCAGCGGTCAAGTTGGCCACACAGTCAGTGAATTGATCAGCGGACGTCTCCTGTGGCACATGAGTCGTCTTCAGAAATGAAATCAGGGCCTTGGCATGGGCCTCTGAACACAACAGCAGTGATAGCATAGAGATCTTAGAGGGGGTATGCCCCAGCTGTTCAACGACGTTGAAATCGCTCTTCTTAATGATTTTAAGGATTTCCTCCATCTCTTGCTGGGAGGCTTCAACATTAACAGTCTTTGGTGCCTCCATCCGGGCAGGCACATCATCAATCCCTTTACCCCGAGTGTCAGAGGACTCGGCAGCAGGGGTAGAAGCTTGATCAGAAGGGGGAACAGGCGCACTTGTAGGCGTGATGATAAGAGGTCTTCGGATAACTGGTGGCGCAATGTCACGCGAGAAGAGCCTGCCACTGCGAGTAACTTTAGAGGGACCGGTGATGTTACTGATACCGGTACTAGTGTTGAACTCCTGCTTTACTCCAAGTACATACACATCTGCCCCATAGTGCCATGGGACGGCCTTGTCAGATTCATAAGGGAGGGGCCCCGGAACAGTAATGATAATAGGTGCAACAGACATGATTTTGACTGGCTTCCTCGGGGGAGCCTTGGTAGGATTGTTGAAGATGGTGACGACAGATACTTCTTCAGTAGGAATACTAGGAACAGCGGTCTTCTTGAACAAAATCTCTTTGCTATCCATCAGGTTTTGGATGCCTGACTTCAGCAACGGACAACCAGCAGGGGAAACGGCACACAGCAGGCAACCCTTGCTACAACCCGGAAATAAACCGGCTAGCAGCAGGTTCCTCTTAACAGTCAATAAAGGGGTAGCAACATCATCCACTGAAACTGCATATAGGTCTTCCTCAATAGCATTTACTCCATGCTGGGGCATAGGAGCAGTCACGACGTTGGGCCTCTCAGGTGCCTCAAACTGTATTTCCTTCGCATTGATAAGGTCTTGAACCTTATTTCTTAGGGCCCAACAATCATCAGTAGAATGCCCCGGGCTATCAGAGTGATAAGCACAGCAGGCATTGGGATTATACTTCGGAGATGTAGTGTTTACCACCTTCGGAGCTTCTCTGACGGTTACCAAGTTGGTCGATAGCAGTTGCGGCAAGATCTGTGACAAGGTCATACTAAGCCGAGTATATTCTCTTCTGGGCCTCTCACCCCTTGGTTGGTTGGGTTGCCGAGGAACAGCAGCAGGCTTTGCAATTACCACCGCGTTGACAGCTTGGCGGTGTTCTGGTTTATTTTGCCTTCTAGGCCCATACACAGCACTGGCTTCCTTTTTGAAGGGCTTTTTCTCAGAACGTGAGGACGCACCTTTTTGAATTTTTCCTGATTTCAAACCAGCCTCTATCCTTTCCCCAGTCAGAATGAGATCTGTAAACCCTGCAGATGAATTGCCAATGAGATGATTGAAGAATGGCCCGGATAGGGTCCCCAAGAACATGTCCACTAGTTCACGATCTGTTAATGGTGGCTGCACCCTGCCAGCCAGGTCCCTCCATTTCTGCGCATACTCTTTAAAACCTTCTCCCGATCCTAGCGACATACCCTGGAGTTGGGTACGTGTAGGAGCGAGGTCGGCATTATACTGATACTGCTTGTAAAAAGCAGTAGCTAATTCCTCCCAGTTACGAACCTTGGTTCCATCCAGCTGATAGAACCATTCGAGATGAGTCCCTGAAAGACTCTCTTGGAAGAAATGGATCCATAAGTTCTTGTCCACAGTGTATGGTTGGATCTTCCGCACATAAGATCTGAGATGTAGCTTAGGGCAGGACGCCCCGTCATACTTTGCGAAAGATGGTGCTTTAAACTTGTGTGGGATCACCACACCAGAAGATAGACCCAAGTCTCCAAAATCCAACCCAAGCACTTGTTGAATTTCCATGGCATTCAGACGATCCTCTAACTGCTTGTACTTGTCTTCAGCTGGAGGATACTGCTCCTCATTGAAATCAGTCTCGTTGTTAGAGACCACCGGACTAGGAACCCTTCCCCCCTGGGGACTGCCTTTCCCTACAGAAGAACCAGCTTGATCAACCTCATTCTGCAGTGTGTTACCAAACCTCCGGCCAGTGTTGAATATTACAGTTCTCTTCTTCTTCTTCTTGACCAGCAGAGCCTTCAATTCCTCCTGTCCTTGGGCTAAACTCATGATCAGCTCTTGGAATTGGGCGTTCTGAGCCTGGAGGGCCTTGATGGACTTCTCGGTAGATGATTCAGGGTTCATGATGGCGAGCTGAAATAAACAGCGAAGAAGATTAAACCACCTGTAAAAAAGAGTACCTGCTATGCACATGATGCATGATATGTGTTTATGCAATGCATTCAAGGGTTCGAAAGTTCAAATTTGTTGTAGACAAAAAGGAACACATGTTATCATTAAGAAATAATTGTTCAGTACATCAAGGCCTCATGGGAAAACATTACAAAGTAAATCAATCTCAGAAGACACTGCGCATCCTTTTTGGAGCAATGTAAGTGTTGAGAGTCTTTTCCTCGTGCAGTAGGCGGGTGAGCTCCAAGACCTTCTTCTCACTGGCGTGTAGACTGGACTCAAGAGAATTCCGTTCTTCCTTAAGCTAGATCCAGCTCTTCTACATTTCTTCCCAGGATGTAGGCATGTCAGGATGTTGAATGGTGTAGGACACCTCTCCTTCCAAAACTGGCTCTTTGATCACAGGGAGAACATGAGGATATGGCATCACTAACTTCTGGGAGCGGGCTCGCACCCACTTGAGATAAGGCTCCAACGGGATGGAATTCCTATGCCCCAGTGCCTTGCTGTCCACCTTGCTGGGCATCCTCCAAGCTCTGATAAATCTCTGGCGAAGTCCTTGTGCATCGTCGTCGAAGTCAAAAACTATGTCAGGAATTAACATGTCATGAGGGCCGTCCCTCCGAGCATAACCAAACTGTCTCCAAGCCAGACACGGGTTGTAGGTAATACCTCCTCTGATTCCAAGTAAATGAACATTAGGAAACTCCCCGCAACGATCAATGATAGTGACATCTTCTCTTGACCGAGAACACCAATGTATATCAGCATGTGTAAGAGTCATTAATCGTTGTGACCATCTCAAACCCCGCTCATTCTTCAAAACTGATTGTGGAAGGTGCGAAATAAACCACCTTCCCAGGAGGGGAGTTCAGCACATAAGAACACCTCTCTTTCTCATGGTTCGAGTGTAACATGAGTGAAGGATGTCCCCAAGCAACGTAGGTATAGGATTCCTAGACATGAATATCTTGACAGCATTGATATCTATAAGCTGATCTGGATTCGGGAACAATACCAATCCATAGACAAGGAGAGCCACAACTTCTTCAAAGGCTTGTAGGTCAAGGGAGTTCCAACATTCTTGGGCCTTCTCAAACAGAAACCTGGCCAAGAACCCTTTGATACCACTTCTAACTTCCCAATGTCCCTTGATGTCAGATGGTTGTAGGCGTAATGCTTTAGCAATCTCTTCAAGTTTGGGTTCCCTTTCCGTACCGTTGTAGGGTAGTTGACTAAGGATAGGGATCTTCAGAAGTCGGGAGAACTCTTCCAATGTAGGCACCAGCTGATAATCCAGGAAAGTAAAGCAATGGTGCAGAGGGTCAAAGAACTAGAAGAGGACCTTTATCATATCTTCCTCAATGTTGGTGTTGACCAAACTGATGAGTCTTCCATGCCTCTCACTGAAAGAAGAGCTCTCGGGAATCCTGGATATAAGTTCCTTAAGCTGAGGAGGGATCCTTACAAGGCTGATCTGAATTGTCTTTCTGCAGATAGTTTCCATGTCCTACAAAACAAGAACAAAGATGAAGATTCGAACCCCTGAAATGGTTAGTCAATGCATATGATGTTGTATGATGTTATGATGCTATGATAAGGACACACCACAAATATCCACAAAAAGCAAACATGGTAAGGCACACAAGTCACACCACAACCCTTAGAGTTTAGGCCAGCATGGGGTCTGGGTATTACCCTCTTGAAGTTGGTGGGCTCAAACCTGTCCTATCAGAAGTAACCGGGTTCTAAGGGTCCCAATATCACTGGATTGTTTTCTGTGTTCATCGTTTCGATTTAGCCACTGAACTGGCGACCAAAATATTCCAAGAAAACAACCCTCAATTGAGTGTAGTATCGAGTATCAACCAACCTCGGACTACACCAAAGTCAGTTATCTCACTACCCTAAAGAGGCCAAGATGGTTCAATTAAGGTTCCTAAGGTCAGTTGATGCTTCACGACACCACGCGGCGGCCCCGTACTCTCCTTGACTTGACTCAAGGGTTACCGGTACTCACCAAGGTGCCACATCAACGTAGAAGACTGCTTCAACCATGTCGGTATACCCCACACAATTCCCTCACAGTCTTGTTGCTACTTTCTAAGAAGGTATCCCCAGATCCGGGTTAGGATCTATAGAACTCCCAAGACAGTACCCACAATAATAAAGCAAACAGTTCAGACAATTGAAAACACAAGTGATCTTAGTCCTAAGGTACACCTCACTTTGAAAAGTATTCCCCAGCAGAGTCGCCAATTCTGTGATCGGCTGAAATAGAACTGATTGTTTAAAGCTGGCTCGCGAAATGTTGCGGTAAGCAAGAGTCGCCACCGTCTTTTATTTTCTCCAACATGGACAGGACAAAAGCACAGCAAAATTCCTTTTCGAGATGTTTCTCGGTTCGGGAGGTAGATTTATAGAAAGGGAAGGTGTTAGCACCCTTTCTATCCGTGGTTATCCACGGGCTCTTAGATACTTGCTCTTATGTTTTCAAAAGTGTTTGCTTTTCAAGTGAGAGTGGGTTTAATAAAGTTTCATTGAAAGATTTCTGAATAACTCTTGTATCTGTCCTCAAGAGTGTTTGAAAAATTGTTTTGAAAGTTTTTTGAAAGTGTTGGTGTGAAAAGATTTTTGATTTGTTTTTTAGAATAGAGCAAGTATCCATGAGTCATCTACCTACCCTAAGGAATTAGGCTGTGTAAAGGTCCTTAAGGTAGTGCCATCCTGTGATCGGTGGATCTGGAACTGACTGTTTAACGCTGGTTCGCGAAATGTCACGGAAGCAAGAGTCGCCACCGTCTTTTATTTTCTCCAAATGGAAAGGACAAAAGCACAGAAAAATTCCTTATTGAGATTAGTTCTCGGTTCGGGAGGTAGATTTATAGAAAGGGAAGGTGTTAGCACCCTTTCTATCCATGGCTATCCATGGGCTCTTAGATACTTGCTCATTTGTGTTTTCAAAATGTTGTTTTCTTTTCAAGTGTGAGTGGGTTTGAAAAAGTTTCATTTAAAGATTTCAGATCGACTCTTGTATCAGTCCTCAAGAGTGTTTGAAAAATTGTTTTGAAAGCTTTTTGAAAGTGTCGGTGTGAAAAGAGTTTTTGATTTGTTTTTTAGAGAGCAATTATCTATGAGTCGTCTACCTACCCTAAGGAATTAGGCTGTGTAAATGTCCTTAAGGTAGTGCCATCCCACCATTGAGAGGTAGGTAGCACCACCGTTGGAGGTATTCGGGTCAATTCGAGTTTTGGGACAGTGTGGTCACCGAGCAATAGTAAGATACCTTAGAAGCTACCCCCATGCCATGTTCATGGACATGAAGACTTACTAAAACATCCTCTACTCGACGACCACGTTTCGAGGGGCAAGGCAACAGTGAGGCGTACCCTAGAAGTGGTGTGTGAATAGTGTGTCATTTTCAGTTATTTTTTGTCTTGATCATGCATTGAGTTTTCTACGCATTGTTTTTTATTTGGGCATACATTCTTTCATGTGATTATTAGCAGTTAAAAGGTGCGGGAATTTAAAGAGCGGAAAATAAAAGTCCTACGCTATTACAAGGCGCGGGTCTACAACGCCAAATTAAACCAAGACCCGATTTGAATAAATAAAATACAGAAAGTAAAAGTCCTAATTATCTATTACAAGGCTTTGGGGCAAATACATTATATCCACAAGAAAATAGAATTAAACGCGCGAAATAGAAATTGTAATCGAAGATGCGAGGGCGTTGGACCCTTTAAGGAATTAAATTAAAAATTATTAAATTAATTAAATTAAATAAAGGAAAGGACTTATTTTTTATGTTTTTTTGTATTTGTGAAATTAAAGAAAATTAAATAGAATTAAAACGCTAATTCTAAGCATTTTTAATTATTAAAGAAATAAATTCAAGTTTGACCTAATTTAACCTAATTATTTAATGACAATTTTATTTACAAAAATAATTAATTATTAATAATAAAGATGATAAGGAAATAAATTATTTATTGAGAAAAAGAATAAAAAAAGCTAAAAGACCTATTTTTATATCTTTTAATTATTTAAGAAAGAAGCATTAAAGTTAAAAAACCTAAAATTAAAACTAAATTGATTGTTAAATTTATTTACAAAAATAGTTAGTGAATTAAATAATAAACATATTTTTATTTTTGACTTTCTGATTTTTTTTTGTATTTTTGTGTTATAAAATTTATTTAATAAAAAGAAATAATTAAGCATTAAAAAGAAATAAAAGAAATCAAATAGAAAATAAAATCAAAATAATGCAAACCAATGGGGGTGGTAGACCCAATTTTGGAGGTGGTTTGAGGAATTAAGCCCATTTGAATGAGGCCCTTTTTGACCTTTCAGACTTGTGTGTGGAGCGTTGACCAGTGCATATGATGGAACTCACATGATAGCCTTTGGATTGAACTTTCCAGGCGCGTGGCAGGCCAGATGATGTGGTTTCATGATGGCCCCCTGATGAACATACTGCACAGGAGCGTATTAAAACAAAATATATGAAATAAATGGGGGACCTGGGAATCGAACCCAGGTCCCAATGTTCACCAAGCGTATCCTCTACCACCTGTACCAAGCAACGCGTTTGTATGTATCATGGAAAACAAATATTATAAAAAAATAAACCACGCTAATGATATTAACACAAAAAACGCGCTGAAAATTTGAATGATCCAACCATGCTATGACACCTAAGCATCTTCTCCGTTCTTGTACCTGTAACAAAAGGCAAATAGCGGGGGTTTTAAACCCCCACTAACCACAATATAGGAAAATAGCGATTAGCTCCTGGGCAATGATAAATTGGGCGTGAGGTGATGATTGTGTTCGTTTGGAGCTTCTGATTCCAATGGTGTAGGTTAGGACGGCCAATTTTTCCATGGGGAAGAAACCCCAATTTCAAGCTTATGAAAACCTAGAAAACATCCATGGCAAATTTCGCTACAGGCATGATTAGCTCAATTAAAAGGCACCAAAAGCTTCAGCATAATCATGTTAGTGTAAAACAATATTTAAAATGTATTAATATGGCATGAAATTCAAAATACGATTATGCAAAAATTCATGGACAGGACGACTTCATTCTACCAGTTCTTTGTGTATGGAGAGTGGAAAAGTATTGGTTTATGTTTTGGAAAGTCTCAGCAAGCTTTTGAGATACTTTTCACGCCTTGAAACGCCTTCTAGATGCCAAAACAGTTTTGAGGTTTTTTTAAGAAAAGTGCAAGTCTTTGTTTTTGATTCTAAGCGCAGCTAGCTTGTTCCTTGCATTAGGTTTAGGTTTGTGCTTATATGTGGAATGAATTAGGGTAGAAATCCAAGTCCATAATCCTTTGCATTCATGATTTTGAATTCTTGATTTTGCATAATCTTTTTCAATCTTTTTCATACCTTTTTGATACCAATCATTGCCAATTCTTGCCTTTTTGAGTATGCACGAAATCTTGAGTGAATAATGAGTTGAAATGCTGCATAAAAAGATTTGAAAACATTTGTTTAGTATTTTTCTCATATTTAATTTTAATTAAATGAATTAACGGATTTAAAAATTCAATTAATAGATTAAAAATAAGAAAATAACTCCCCTTTGGTTCAATGGGTCGTGCATAGCTTTTGGGTGATGATTCTTGGAGGAAATTGTGGCCCATTAGCAATTTTGAGGTATTTGAAGCAAAGTTGACTTTTCAAAATTCCCAAATATTTCCCAACTTCCACAAGGCATATCTTGCTCAATTTTTAAGATTTGATCATGTTCTTGGACATTTTGGAAAGGTCTTGAAGTCCTCTAACCAATGCCTTTGGTCCCATGTCATTTTGATTTACCAATCTCAAGTTATGGTCTTTGACTTAAAGTGCCTTTTTGTTGACTTTTGAAAATGACCTATAATGTTGAGATTGATAACTTTTTGTGAGAGCATTTCTTGGACTTGAAGTGTGAAGATGAGTTGTAGGAAATGTCATTCTCTTCAAAATGAGCTTTGGATGGAATTTTTCTGATAAACCATGTGGAAGTTATGCCCTGGTCAATTTGCAGTTGACTTTTTCAGCTGTCCAAAAATAGAAACTTTTGCATCTTGAGACTTTTTGAGCCATGCTTTGAGAATCATGATCAAGAATTGATCAAATGATGTTTGTGGCTTCAAAATAAGATGTTGACCAAAAATCTTGACTTTTGACTGTCAAATGACCATTTTGCCCCTGCAGTTGACTGTAGGACAATTAGGGTTTTTGACTGTGCAATTTTGTGCTGTGAGTCTTGAAACTTGACATGAGGATGCTTGACAATGTTTGTAGGCATGTGGGACTTGTTTGGACCCTTGGAAACTTCAATTTCTTTGCCAGAATCAAAACCCTAATTTTTGACTGTTTATGAGGCAATTGGACTGTGCAACCCTTGAGAGATTTTGAACCTTGATCTTGGCAAATCTTGAAGAATATGGGAGGGAAAATTTTGGGGTACAACACATCCCACCATTGAGAGGTAGGTAGCACCACCGTTGGAGGTGTTCGGGTCAATTCGAGTGTAGGGACAGTGTGGTCACCGAAGCAACAGTAGGACACCTTAGAAGCTACCCTTATGTCCTTGATCCTTTTTTAATCCGAGGAAACCCTTTTGAGGCAACTATTTCAAGGAAACTGATTCGAGGCAACTTGTTTTGAGGCAACTGGATCATGGACATAAGGACTTACTAAGACGTCCTATACTTGACGACCACGTTTCGAAGGCAACAGGTGAGGCGTACCCTAGAAGTGGTGTGTGTATTTGTGTGTTGTTTTCAGTTTAACAATTATCTTTGATCAGGCATCATTGTGAGCTACGCTTGTTTTTAATTAACCATACATTCTTTCATGCAATTTAGAATTTAAAAGTGCGGAAAATTAAAATGCGGAAAGATAAAGGCTACGCTATTACAAGGCGCGGGTCTATACATCGCCAAAATACAAAGACCCGTTTGATAAAAGATGCGGAAAGTAAATAAATACCTAATTACTATTACATTCCTTGAGCAGTTACATAATATTTAAAAGAAAATAAAGTGTGACAGAATTAAATTGGACGTCCGAGGGTTTTGACCCTTTTGAGAATTTAAATTAAATTAAAGCTAATTAATATTTAATTAAAGAAAAGAAAGTATTTTTATGTTTTTGGTATTTATGAAAATAAAGAAAATTAAAATCAAGAGAAACCCTAATTCTAAGTTATTTCAGTTATTTAAGAAAATATTAAGTTAACCTAATTTACTAGTTAATTAATTTACATATTTATTTACAAAATAAAAATTAGTAATAATAATAAATAGTGATGAAAATAATGTAATTAAGAAAAAGATAAAAATGTCAAAACCTAATTCTATGCATTTTTTATTTATTAAGAAAAAGATTAAAGTTTAAAACCTAATTTACTTAAGTTAATTGTTAAAGTTTATTTACAAAAAATAAATTAATGAGTAAATTAATAAATAATTAGACATATTTTGTATTTTTTATTTTTCTGTTTTTATTGTGAAAAGAATATTATTTTAAGTGAATTAAATAAAAATAATTAAAAGAATTAGAAAAAGAAAAGAAAATAAAATTGAAAAAATATACAAACCAAGGGGGGTTTTCAGGCCCAAAGGGAGGTAAATTGGAAGTAATTCAGGCCCATTAACACCAGCTCGTTTGACTTTCCATGCTTGAGTGCGCCTTGGTTGACTGAGGTACATGATAGACCTCCTTTTGTGGCCTTCAGATTGTGGGTCAGGGCCATCTGGCTAGCCAATGCATGAGGACGTATGGTGAACCCTTGAGGATGTGCTGCATGTGAATACATTGAAACAAAAATTAAGAATTAAGTGGGGGGACCTGGGAATCAAACCCAGGTCCCTGTACCTACAAGACACGTCCTCCAACCACCAGGCCATTTGCGTTTATTTGTATATACAATAACAAAGAAATATAATATATAAAATATGTTCATTATGCTGAAAAATCGCGCCAAAGTTTGAACGCCCCAGTAAGGTGATGACACGCATGCTTCATCTTCGTTTGCCTGAAACAAAAAGGAATGAATAGCGGGGGTTTTAAACCCCCACAAACTGAAAACGTGAAAATAGCGATTAGGCATATACTTAATATAAAAAAGGCACGATGGTCTTAATAGCTTCGTCTTGATGCAACGAATTCATCCATACAGGTTTGAAGGTCCAATTTTACCATATAAGGAAAGCCCTAATTTTTGAGTCCTGAAACCCTAGATATCCTTCAATGGTAGATTTCGGTTTAGGAAGATTTAGCACAATTAAACTATCTCAAACGCTTTGGGAAGATGTTAGTAGCATGAATCAACAATCAAAATATAACAATGATGCATAGAATGCAGAATTTGATTATGGAAATTTTTGTGAATAACACGATTTTGTTCTACCGTTTCCTTGGACGTGGAAGCTTGTTCTTGATTGCTATAGCTTCCTAGCAATGTCAGCAAGGTGTTGGAATAGGTTTTAGGCCTTGAATGATCCTGCAAATACGAAATCAGTTTTCAAGTTTTTGATGAAAAGTTGCAACTTTGTTCTATGGCTTTTGCAGCTTTTTCGTGTCTCTCTGAATTAGGTTTCCTTGTGCATATGTATGTGAAGCATTCTAGGTCAAAAACAAGCCCATGAATCCATTGAATTTATGATTTGAAGATTTGATTTTCAATTATGTATTTCCAATCTTTTTTCATTGAAAACTCTTGCCAATCATGGAAAATATTTCCTTTTTGAATGAGAAACGATTTGCTAGCTTGCCCTAGTTTGATTTGCTGCACGAAAAGATTTGAAAAAGCATTATTTGATATTTTCTCATAATTAAATCTAATTAAATGAATTAATAAGAATAAAAATTCAATTAATTAATTAAAAATAATAAAATAAATCCCTTTGAGCTCAATGGGTCGTGCATAGGCTTTGGGTAATGATTCAAGGAAGAATTTGAGGCCCATTAGCAATTTTGAAGTGTTTTAGGCAAAGTTGACTTTTCAAAATTCCCAAATATTTCCCAACTTCTCCAAGGCATATATTGCTCAATTTTGAAGCTATGAACATGTTCTTGGACATTTTGGAAAGGTCCTGAAGTCCTCTAACCAATGCCTTTGGTCCCATGTCATTTTGATTTACCAATCTCAAGTTATGGTCTTTGACTTAAAGTGCCTTTTTGTTGACTTTTGAAAATGACCTATAATGTTGAAATTGATAACTTTTTGTGAGAGCATTTCTTGGACTTGAAGTGTGAAGATGAGTTGTAGGAAATGTCATCCTCTTCAAAATGAGATTTGGATGGGATTTTTCTGATAAACCATGAAGAAGTTATGCCTTGGTCAATTTGCAGTTGACTTTTTCAATTGTCCAAAAATAGAAACGTTTGCATCTTGAGACCTTTTGAGCCATGCTTTGAGAAATCATGATAAAGAATTGATAAAATGATGTTTGTGGCTTCAAAATAAGATGTTGACCAAAAATTTTGACTTTTGACTGTCAAATGACCATTTTGCCCCTGCAGTTGATTGTGGAGCATTTAGGGTTTTTGACTGTGCAATTTGATGTTGTGAGTCTTGAAACTTGACATATGAATGCTTGACAATGTATATAGGCATGTGGGACTTGATTGGACCCTTGAAAACCTCAATTTCTTTGCCATAACTAAAACCCTAGTTTTGACTGTGTTAGGAGGCAATTGGACTGTGCAACCCTTGAGAGATTTTGAACCTTGATCTTGGCAAATCTTGAAGAATATGGGAGGGCAAATTTTGGGGTACAACAACCGCCCTTTCGGGTCTTCGGTCCATCGGGATACCCTTTTTTGCCCAAGCCTCCTTTTCAGGTTTTCGACTTGCCGGGTGTACAGATTTTTCCATTTTCATCCCTTATTTTTGCCCGAACCCTTTTGGTTCATCGGGAAGCCCTTATTTTTGCCTAGGCCAGTCGACCAAGCGGGTCTTTGATTATGCGTAGTATTTTCTGATTATGTCCACGCTCTCAAGATGTAGGGAGGTGTCACTGTCGGTAGCGTTGTGTTGCCATACTACCAAAAGATGTCTGATCATGCAAGATTTGTTGCTGGAGTTCATGTCCAATGCCTCAAGTGACTCAGATGGAGATTTGCCCCTTGGTTGGAAGTGTTTTTTCCACTTGAGGTGACTATTTTTATTGAAAAGGCTTTTGTTCACTAGATATTCGTCGCGCGAATTTCTCTGCTGTTGAACAAATAGTCATATGCAAACAATGTTATTTTAAGAATGCAAAGCTTATGTATGTCTTGAAGTTTTTGAAAATGAAGTTTTCCATAAAACAAGCGAATTTTTATAAAATGTGATGTCAACTCAGGATTTTATAGCAAGCCCTACAGGAGTCAGGATACCTTTTGTAACAGTATGCTTTCGAACTAACCTAAGCTTCAGCTAGGACTTTTAAGGGTTATAACGTGGCCTGGTTCACGGTTTAAGAAACAAAGGATAAAGGCTCAAATTTTATTTGTACTCACCTGCTCTTCGTGATGTTCTTCAATCCTAAACTCAGCTAATCATGCATTAGATCCTGTTTGAGTCTTTGCTCTGATATTCTGGTGATGGTTCGGATACTGATAGTTTATTTTGAATAGGCAGCCATTTCTTTTTTTGTTGAGGGTTTGTAGGACCTCTTTCTTTTCGATTTTATTATCCCTATCTTTTTTTGCGTGAACTGTTTCTTTTGTGATTACAGTCAGCGGGATGCCCCAGTTTTTTTTGTAAGTCTCCTCCATAGGTTTTGACTAAGTGGGCTTTTATTTCAAGAGATAATGACTGCCCGTCCTGACGATTATAGGGAACCATCGTTGTCTTTTATTTTGGAAGGACTCCTTTGATGCCATTCATTGTGCACCTGGATTAACTGGGAAAACTACCCTGCCCCAGGTTATGATTAAGGGTTTTAATTTTTGTGAAAAGAAAAACTCCAACTTCTTTGGCTCAAAGGGGTTGACTAGGGATTATCTTCCTTATAACTCCACTGTTTAGGATTTGAAACAATGCCTGTACATCGTCAGCGGGGTCTGTTTAAAAGCATATTGTAAAGATCGTGGTATCGTTTTCGTCATCCTCCCTCAAAAGGTTTAGAACTTTTTAATCGAGAGTTGAACATCACAAAAAAATGAAAGAATTTGAATATAGTGAACGCGAGTGGATTGATTCAAAATAGACATATGCAATGCATTAATGAAATAAAAGAGTTAGACATGATAATAATTGTTTAAACAAGCAAAGAAAAATACAACTTCAGAATTCAAATGAACAAAAGTCTCTTAGTTTGAACTAGTCATCTCGAGAATTCTCAGCGGAAGATTTTCATCTCGCCATCCAGCATGAACTCCAGCACGCTTCCGTCGATCAAGTCTTGGATCTTGTTCTTCAGAGTCCAACAGTCGTCGGTGTCATGTCCCGGACTGTCAGAGTGGTATGCACACCTTTCATAGGGATGATAGGTAGGAGCAGAGGTGTTGGGATTCCGGGGAGGATCCTTTAAAGCAATCAGATTGACCTCCAACAAGCGTTTCAGTATTAGAGATGATGGTATATCAGTCTCAGAGAAATGTCTTCCAGCCGTAGTTTGCTTAGGCCGATTACCCTGTTGATGCTGGCGAGGTTGATGCTGGGCTTGTGACCCCGAAGCAAGCTGAGGAGCTTTTCCCTTGTCTTCTTGCCCCAAAGGTGGTTGAATGATGGCTTGATCTTCAACCCTAGTTGTCTGCCTCACTTGGTTATTTTGAAGCAGCTTGTTGACGAGGACCCTGAGCTCTTCTTGTCTTTGAGCTAAGTCTTGAATGAGAGTCATCTGGCCCGCCAGTTGTCCCATCATCTGGATCTTCATTGTTGCCAACTCAATTTGCAGCCCTTCCAACTGATCATTCCTGACGCCTCCTGGATTCCCTAGGACCAAGCCCCTTGTGAGGAGAGATTTTATTTCTTCTTGCCCCTGGGATAGGTTCAAGAACATTTCTTGAAGTTGGGCGTTTTGAGCCCGGAGATCTTGGTTGTCTGGTTGGAAAGCCATTGCTGAAATAAACAGCGAGAACATGAGAGACCGGTAAAGGGTGACCTGTAATGCAATGATATGTATGATATATGTATGCAATGTTTTCAAGGATCTCGCGGGGTAAACAAAGAGACTTGTTAGAATTTGAATTGTGCAGCTTGAAGGAGCTTCATGTTGTTGAGAGTCCTTCTTCAAGATTCAAGCTCACCACATCGAGTGGGTCATAGCACCTGACTCAAGTTATCGTGCTTTGATCTCCAAACAACCTTGGCTAGAGGAAAATAAATCCCCTTTGCCCCTTGCTAGACATTTGGCTCATCATGACCTGCATCACAAACCCTTGAGATCCTTGAAATGGGTTAGTCCTTATGCAGGATGTATGCAATGTTATGATGTTATGATGTTATGATAAAGGCACACCACAAGTATTCACAAAAGGCAAACATGGTAAAGGCACACAAGTCACACAACAGAGCCCTTAGATTTCAGGCTGGCATAGAGTTTAGGTACTACCCTCATTCAGTTTCAGTTGGTTAAGACCTGTCCTAAAAATAGTAACCGGGTTCTAAGGAGCTCAATATCATTGGATTGTTTTCTATGTTCATTGTTTTGATTTAGCCACTTAACTGGCGACCAAAATATTCCAAGAAAACAACCCTCAATGAGTGTAGTATCGAGTATCTACCAACTTCGGACTGCACCAAAGTCGGTCATCTCACTATCCCTAAAAAGGCCAGGATGGTCAAGTAAGGTTCTAAGGTCAGTTGATGCTTCGCGACACCACGCGGTGGCCCTGTACTCTCCTTGACTTGACTCAAGGGTTACCGGTACTCACCAAAGTGCCACATCAACGTAGCTACTGCTTCAACCATGTCGGTATACCCCGCACAGTTCCCTCACAGTTTGTTGCTACTTCTAATTGGTATAGATGTTGATACATAAATTGAGTTTAAAATAGTTACAGAAGAAGGATTACCTCTCTTTTTAGGAGTCCGCTAGGATGATCCTTCTGCTACAACTTTCCTTTTCTTGGTTTTCTTCAGCACAACTTCTGGAGCCTTCTGCTGCAGATCCTGAATGTTCAAATCTGGTGATGTCCCATCTGCCTTGCATGCATCCAGATATCTTACTATTATATCAGGTTTAGAATCAATCTCTGAGAACAATGGAAATTTATCCAGAGGGATTCTTCTGCTGGAGATTGTTGCAAAAGAAGTGTGTGATCGGTGGAAATAGAACTGACTGTTTTTAATGCTGGTTCGCGTTTGCGTTTAGCAAAATGTCGCGGTAAGCAAGAGTCGCCACCGTCTTTTATTTTCTCCAACAAGGAAAGGACAAAACACAGCAAAATTCCTTTTCGAGATGTTTCTCGGGTTCGGGAGGTAGATTATAGAAAGGGAAGGTGTTAGCACCCTTTCTATCAGTGGTTATCCACGGGCTCTTAGGTACTTGCTCACTATGTTTTCAAAAGTTTTTCTTTTCTTGTGTTTGTGGGTTTTGAAAAAAGTTTGTTTGAAAACTTCGATTTAACTCTTGTGTCTGTCCTCAAGAGTGTATGAAGGGTTGTTTGAAAACTTTTGTTTGAAAAGTGTAAGTGCGAAAAGTATTTTTATTTTGAAAGAGCAAGTACCTGAGAACCTCTACCTACTCAAAAGAAATTAAGATGTGTAAATGTCCTTTAGACAGTACTATCCCACTATTTAGAAGTAGGTAGCACCGTCGTTGGAGTTTTCAGGTCAATTCGATTAATGGGACATGTGGTCACTAAAGCAATGGTAGGACGCCTTAGCGGTAACCCTAATGTCTTAGATCGTTTTTTATCGAGGCAACTGTTTCGAGGCAACTTTGATCTTTAGACAGGAGGGCGACCTCTAAAACACCCTATACTCAATGACCACGTCGAGGCAACCAAGTGAGGCGTACCCTAAGAGTGGCATGTGCGAGTGTGTCAGGTTTCAGTTATGTTATCTTTGTACATGTTATAGTGAGCTACGATTGATTTTAATTTTTAAGAGAAGTCTTGTCATGCATAGCCTAGTTAGCATACATCTAGCAGTTAATAGTTGCGGAAAATAAAGCTAAACTATTATAAGGCGTCGGGTATTTACATCGCCAAAAACAAACCCTTGAAAAAGTAAATTGCGGGAAATAAACGAAAGCGATAAAAAGTCCTAATTAAAGCTATTACATCCTCGGAACAACTACATAAATATGGATCAAAATATGAATCAAGAATAATCACACGCGCGAGAAAAAATTGGATCGGAGAGTTCTTTAGGGTTTTGACCCTTTTTTGAGAAAGAAGGAAGTTTTGCTATTTTGCATTAAATTAAACCTAAGCTAATTAATTAATTAAAAGAAAGAAATATTTTTTTGAGTTTTTTATGTTTCAAGGAAATAAATAAAAGATGGTCAAAATTGTCAAGAAACCCTAATTCTACATTAGTTTTAGATTTATTGTGAAAATATTAAAATTAACCTAATTAACTAAATAAATTAATTATGTTAGTATTTATTTACAAAATAACTAATTAAATTTAATAAATAAAAATATTATATTTTTATGTTTTTTCTGAATTTATTAAAAAAATGCTAATTGTTTTAGTTAGTAGTTAATTAAAAATTAATAAAAACAATTTAAGTAAAAATAAAAAGGAAAAGAAGAAAATAAACTCAGGGGGGTGTTGGCCCAATTTTGGAGGTGTTTCAGCAATTCTGAAGCCCATTATGCTTCCAGCCTGTTTTTGACTTTTCTGGATCGTCCATGCGCTGGTTGACTAAGGAGTATGGTGATCTCCCATTCATGGCCATTGGATCTGAGTTTGGAGACACATGGCATGCTGAGCTTTGAAGCATATGGTGGTCTTCATGCCTGGAAACCTATTGGAATATGCACAAGAAAATAATAATAAGAATTTTGGGGGACCTGGGATTCGAACCCAGGTCCCAGCGTTTATTGGACATTCGCTCAACCACTCCACCAACCTGCCTTGTTCATTATTGGGATAACAAGCAATCAATATGTTAGTAAACAAACAAATATGCTGTACAACAAAAAATAACGCGCGCTTTTTTCAAATTGTCCAACCACGTGATAACACATCATCGTCTTCTTCGTTTTTCTGTATAATTAACATTAGATAGCGGGGGTTTTTAACCCCCACTAATTCCTGTAATAAAAAATAGCGATTAGAAGCACAGTGGATATAAATATTTCGCGAGGTGTGGGATATGTTCGTCTTGGCCACACGAGTTCAGTCATGCATCTCATGAGTCCCAATTTTGCCTAGTTCAGAAAGCCCTAATTGAAAGCTCAAGAACCCTAGAAATTCAGTTATGGCATCTTTTGATTCAGGGCGTTTCAGTTAAATTCAATTATACCATTAGCTTCGTATGGTCCCTAGCAATGCAAAACAATCACTAAAACATGTTAAATGCTCATGAATTAAGAGACACGATTATGAAATATAAGTGCAAACCGTGGCACTGTATTCCTTGATTCTTTAAGCTTTGATGCCTGAATTGGATTGCAAAACGTTCCTGGGACCTCCTGCAATGTATTAGAATGGTCAAAACACCTTGAATTAGCCTAGGATGCAAAAATCAGTTTTGAGTTTTCTTGGAATTTCTTGAAATTGGACAGGGTGGTTTCTGCAGTTTTTCCTCGTCCATTAGGTCAGGGTTTGCTTGCATACATATAAGGCAATTGAATTAGGTCAAAAGCTGGGCAAAAATCCATGTGCATTGATGATTGAATCCTTGATTGAAAAATCAAATATTCTTGATTTTCATGATTGAACAAACTTGCCAAAATTGGATTTTTTTTTATATCTTTGACTTGTGCACGAATTTTCCAGCATGTTTAGGTCATATTTGCTTCACAAAAAGATTTAAAAAATAAATCTCCTATTTTCTTATGATTTAAATTGATTAAATGAATTAATATTAATTAAAAATCCAATTAATCAATAAAAATAAGAAAATAAATCCAATTAATCTTGATGGGTCGTGCATAGGTCATGGGTGAAGTTTCAAGAAGAGATTTGAGGCCCATTAGCAAAAATAAGGTGTTTTGAGCAAAGTTGACTTTTGCAAATTCATGAAAAATTCCCAACTTCTCCAATGCATATCTTGCTCAATTTTGATCATATGACCATGTTATTTGACATTTTGGAAAGCTCTTGAAGTCCTCTAACCAATGCCTTTGGTCCCATGTCATTTGAATTACCAATCTCAAGTTATGGCCTTTGACTCAAAATGTACTTTTGTTGACTTTTGAAATTGACCTATAATGTAGAAATTGGTAACTTTTTGTGAGAGCATTTCTTGAACTTGGAGTGTGAAGATGGATTGTAGGAAATTACATCCCCTTAAAAATGAGCATTAGATGGAATTTTTCTGACAAACCATGAAAAAGTTATGCCCTGGTCAAGGTACAGTTGACTTTTCTGATGTCCAAAAATAGTAACTTTTTGCATCTTGATGGTTTTTGAGCTATTCTTGTGGAATCATGATCAAGACTTGATCAAATGATGATTGTGAACTCAAAATGAGATGTTGACCAAAAATTCTGACTTTTGACTGCAAAATGACCATTTTGCCCTTGCAGTTGACTGTGGATCAAATGGAGCTTTTTGACTGTGCAAATTGGCATTATGAGTCTTGAAACTTGGCATGTAGGTGCTTGAGAAGGTATATGGGCCTATGAGACTTGATTGAACCATTGAGAACCCCAAATTCCTTGAAGGAACCAAAACCCTAATTTCAGATGTCTTAGGAGATGGTTGGACTGTACAATCCTTGAGCCATCTTGAGCAATTTGAAAATCAATCTTGACAAATCTTGAGGAATATGGGAGGGAAAATTTTGGGGTACAACAAAGTGACACTGGGTTCCTTCTTGACGTTCTCAATTAACTTCATCTTTTTCAGATTCTTTGCATTCAGCTGTTTGCCAACAGTAGCTTCCAAAGAGCTGATTTCTTGAGCTTCTGTAAGATGATCAATCAGCTTATTCTCTGTTAGAATATCTGATATAAGCCTTCCTAGGGGTATCCAGTCCCTTTTTGTGTGCTCCTCTTCTCTGGTTTCCTTGACACTAGTCCTTAGATGGTTAAACAGCAGATGAGCCAGATTCACCTTAACCTTCTGGGAGATGAAGTAGATCAGAAATTGTTGATCAATATTGATGTAGTCAGGAGAGTTGGTAGGCTTCCTGTGGTTTATACATCTCAGAATAATCTTGGCCCATAATCTGTGATGGTCTTTTAGATCCCTTATCTTACTGGAGGGAAGACCCAGAGTGAAGATTTCTCTAGCAATTAGGGCGATATCAGCGCATCTTTCAGCCATGTCAATGCATCGTACACCACCACCACTGTAGCCTATTAATCTTGCAATGAGGTCCTCAGTAATGACTATCTTCTTCCCCATTATGTATGAAGTAACTTGATGGTTGGAAGATGAAGCATGAATCCAAAATTCCTTCATAAGATTTGGGAATGTTGGACCCACCAGTCGGTCAAAATATTTGTCCCAACCTTGAGCTTTAACTTTTTCAGAGAGATTAAACCCGTTCTCTTGAAGACTGTCAAAGTCCACAATTAATTCTGAAAGAACTTCTAGATTTTTGATGGGTGTGAGAAGAGTTCTGTAGGGTTCTTCGTATTGTTCAGAGGAATCTGTTTTCTGAGAACTGGAAGTAGGGATGCTTGAGGAAGCCATGTTCACACAAAGGTTTTGAGAAGAAATTGAAAGGGTTTTGAGAAAGGATGCAAACTGAAAACAATAAGTTTGTATAGAAAATGAAAGTGAAAGTAAAAGAGTGTAAATAGTGAGAGATGTGTTTAAATAGATTTCTAAAACAATTTTGAAAACATAAACGGCAAGAGAGAAATAAATTATAATGATTATGAGCATTTAATGATAGCTGATTTTGGGGGATTCAGAAAAATATTGAAATGGTTACCCATGACATGTGTCTCAATGCAACCAATCAGCGCTTTTGACCTTTCAGAAACGTGAATGCGTGTTCAGCCTCAGAAAGTAGCTGATAACTGGATGACACTTGTTTGCTTGAGTGAACTGCACATTTTTATCCTTGATTATGATAGATTCTGATACAATCTGTACTTCTAAAGATCTAAAGAAAGATTGATCAGTAGTTCACGAAAAATAGACAAAGTTCTGAAGGTTAAGATATGGAATCAAAACAGTTTTATTCTGGGCAGAGCTTCATGCTGAGATGTTTCAGAATGAAGTTGAACCTATCTTCAGAAAGAGGTTTTGTAAAGATATCAGCCCATTGATGGTCTGTGTTAATAAATTTTAAATTTAGAATCCCTTTCTGAATATAGTCCCTAATAAAATGATGTTTTATTTCTATATGCTTAGCCCTAGAATGCAAAATAGGATTTTTACTGAGACAAATAGCAGAAGTATTGTCACAGAGGATAGGGATGTTACTCTCAAATATTTTGAAGTCCTCAAGTTGACTTTTCATCCAAAGCATTTGTGTGCTGCATCCAGCTGCTGCTATATATTCAGCTTCTGCTGTTGATAGAGCTATTGTGGATTGTCTTTTGCTGGACCATGAGATCAGATTTTCTCCCAGAAACTGGCAGCTTCCAGAAGTGCTTTTACGTTCTACTCTGTCTCCAGCGAAATCAGTATCACAGTATCCTATCAAACTGTAATCACTTGATTTTCTATAAAACAAACCCAGATTAGTAGTGCCTTTCAGATACTTGAAAATTCGCTTAACTGCTGTTAAGTGAGATTCTCTAGGATCTGATTGGAATCTAGCACAAATGCAAACACTGAATACAATGTCAGGTCTTGAAGCCGTCAGATAGAGAAGAGAACCAATCATACCTCTGTAAACCTTCTGTTCTACCTTTTTACTTACCTCTTCTCTTTCCAGAATGCACGTGGGATGCATTAGAATCTTTGATGGCTTACATTCTGAGAGATCAAATTTCTTCAGAAGTTCTCTGACATATTTGCTCTGATGAATGTAAGTTCCTTCTGGGGTTTGATTAATCTGAATGCCCAAAAAGAATTTTAGTTCCCCCATTAGACTCGTCTCAAATTCTGCCTGCATACATTTAGCAAACTTTCTTCCCAGAGAGGGTTTAGTGGATCCAAATATGATGTCATCAACATAAATCTGACATACTAAAATGTCATTATTAACTGTCTTACAGAACAAGGTTGTGTCCACTTTCCCTCTGGTGAATTCCTTTTCTAACAGGAAGTTACTTAGTCTTTCATACCAAGCTCTGGGAGCTTGTTTCAGACCATAGAGTGACTTCTTTAGTTTGAAAACATATTCTAGATTTTTGGAACTTTCAAAACCAGGGGGTTGGTGCACATATACCTCTTCTTCTATATAGTCATTTAAGAATGCACTCTTAACATCCATCTGATACAGAGTGATGCCTTTATTAACAGCAAATGAAATTAAGAGTCTGATAGATTCTAACCTGGCGACTGGAGCAAAGGTTTCTGTATAGTCTATTCCCTCTTGCTGACTATAACCTTGTGCTACCAGTCGTGCTTTGTTTCTGATGACTTCACCTTGTTCGTTCAGTTTGTTTCTGAACACCCATTTTGTACCAATGACGTTGAATCCTTTTGGTTTGGGAACTAGATCCCATACGTCATTTCTTGTGAATTGATTTAGCTCCTATTGCATTGCTAGAATCCAGTCATTGTCTAGAAGTGCTTCATCAATTGTTGTTTGTTCAATTAGAGAAACCAGTCCCATGAGGGATTCTTCAGAGTTTCTGAAGGAGGATCTTGTTCTGATTGGATCTTCCTTCCTTCCTAAGATTGTTTCTTCTGGGTGATCCATGCTGCTTCTGGATGGTCTTTTCTGGAGTTGATCAACAAAAGGTGCTGGATTGCTTGCAGTGACTCTTTCTGATGTTGAGGGAGTGTCTCTGTTGAGAGCTTCTGATGATTTGTCTTCAGTACCTGTGAGTTCAACTTCCATACCTGCAAGGAATTCATTCTGCTTTGACTTTTGAGAGTCAAGCTTATCATCAAAACGAACACTGATTGACTCCTCCACAATCTGTGTTTCTGTATTGTATACTCTGTACCCTCTTGAGCGTTCAGAATATCCTAACATAATACACTTTTGTGCTTTAGAGTCAAACTTGTTCAAATAATTTTTCGTATTCAGGATAAAACATGTACATCCAAATGGGTGAAAATAGGAAATGTTGGGCTTTATGTTCTTCCATAATTCATATGGAGTCTTTTCCAGAATAGGTCTTATGGAGATTCTATTCTGAATGTAACACGTTGTGTTTATTGCCTCTGCCCAGAAGATCTTAGCAACGTTAGTCTCATTGATCATGGTTCTGGCCATTTCTTGCAATGTTCTGTTCTTTCGTTCTACAACTCCATTTTGCTGGGGAGTTCTAGGACAAGAGAAATCATGCAGAATGCCTTTATCATTAAAGAATAACTCAAAATCTTTGTTTTCAAATTCTCCACCATGATCACTTCTGACTTTGACGATTCTAAGATCCTTTTCATTCTGAACTTGGTTGCAGAAGGTAACAAACACAGAGTGTGACTCGTCCTTGTGCCTTAAGAACTTTACCCATGTCCATCTACTATAGTCATCTACGATTACTAACCCATACTTCTTGCCACTGACTGAAGCAGTTTTAACTGGTCCAAATAAGTCAATGTCCAGAAGTTCTAATGGTTTGGAGGTGGAAACAACGTTTTTGTATTTGAAAGCTGGTTTTGCAAACTTGCCTTTCTGACATGCTTCACACAGAGCATCTGAATTGAACTTCAGGTTAGGAATTCCTCTGACCAGATTGAGTTTGTTAATCTGAGATATTCTTCTCATACTAACATGTCCCAATCTTCTGTGCCAGATCCATTGGTCGTTGTTAACAGACAGTAGACATTTTACATTCTGACTTTTTAGTTCAGAAAGTTTTATTTTATAAATGTTGTTTTCCCTCTTTCCATTAAATAGGATAGTCCCATCTTTCTGACTAACAGCTTTGCATAAATTTTGATTGAAGATTATATCATAACCGTTATCACTTAATTGACTTATGGATAACAGGTTATGCATTAATCCATCAACTAATAAAACATTACTTATAGAGGGAAGATTTCCATTACCTACTGTTCCAGAGCCAATGATCTTTCCTCTCTGATTGCCTCCAAAGCCTACGTGGCCTCCAGGCTTAAGTTCCAGGCTTTGGAACATATGCCTTCTTCCCGTCATGTGTCGTGAGCAGCCAGAGTCCAGGTACCATGATTGGTGTTTTTGCTTTGCTGCTAAAGATATCTGCCACATGTATTATTTTATCCTTAGGTACCCATATTTTCTTGGGTCCTGATTTGTTAGTTTTACCAAAACTCTGGTTGAATTTTGGTTTGACAGAGTAATCACTACTTGTATATTTTATGTCATGTGTGTGCCCATATATAAAGTGTGAATCAAGTGGAGTACGTTTTATAACTAAATCCATGACATTTTTCGGTGTAGGTACCTTACCTTGATATCCTATCCCTTTTCTGCCATTTCTGCTAACTCCATAGATCATTGAAGCCATTTTGCTTCTGTCTATGTTTTTAGCTAGAAACTTCTAAAAGTTGTGATCATACTCCTTGATGATCTCATCAGCACTGCTGGGAGTTTCAGGGATTGTTTCCTTCTGAGAGTTTTGCAATTGGTTTTCTAATTTTGAAATTTTATCTTTCAACTCAGAATTCTCCAATTTGAGACTCTCAGTCTTATCAGAGTCAGAAGCAAGATTCCTTTTCAGGTTTCTGAGTTTGACTCTGATCTGCTGATATCTTTCCTGAATTTCATTAAGGCTTTCAGCTAGTTCAGCCTTAGTAAAATTTATAGTAAAGTCAGGGAATACCTCTTCTGTATCTGATTCAGAGTCTGACTTAGAAGCTTCACTGTCTTCTGTTATGTTTGCCATGAGATCTATGTTTGCTCTTTCATCATCTGATTCTGAGTCAACTTCAGATGTGTTAGAATCATCCCATGTAGCCATGAGACTTTTCTTCTTCTCCTTGCCAAACTTCTTTTTGGGCTTCTCCTTCTGAAGCTTTGGGCAATCACTTTTGTAGTGCCCTTGCTCATTACATTCATAGAAGATGATGTCTTTGTTGTTTGGCTTTCTGTTTCCTGAAGAGCCTTCAGATCTTCTGTGTCCAGAGGAGGATTCTGACCTTCTGTATCTGAAGAAAGATTCATTCTGATTTTCTGATCTTCTGGGATTCCTGAACATCCTTTGCCTCTGCTTCCACAATTGGTTCACCCTTCTGGAGAGGAGAGACAGTTCATCTTCTTCTGACGAGGACCCATCAGAGGTTTCTTCCATAGCCTGCAAAACTTTGGAGTCAAATTTTCTGTTAGATTTTAAAGCTAATGGCTTACCTTGCTTTTGGGGTTCATCTGCTTCTAGCTCTATCTCGTGACTTCTGAGGGAGCTGACAAGTTCCTCCAGAGATATTTTGTTGAGATCCTTGGCTAGCTTAAGCACTGTGACCATTGGCCTCCATTGTTTTGGCAAGCTTCTGATGATCTTCTTAACGTGATCAGCAGTGGAATACCCTTTATCAAGAACTTTTAGACCAGCAACAAGAATTTGAAATCTTGAAAACATAGTTTCTATTGATTCACTCTCTTCCATCTTGAATGCCTCATACTTCTGAATGAGTGTAAGGGCTTTGGCTTCTTTGACTTGTATGTTGCCTTCATGCGTCATTCTCAGAGAGTCAAACATATTCTTTGCAGTATCTCTGTTTGATATCTTCTCATATTCTGAATAAGAGATGGCGCTGAGAAGAATTGTTCTGGCCTTGTGATGATTTTTGAACTCACGCTTTTGCTGATCAGACATCATTTTCCTTTCAATCTTCTGACCACGTCCATCCACTGGGTGCGTGTATCCATCAGTCACCATATCCCACAGATCAGCATCATGGGCCAGAAAGAAACTCTCAATTCTGTCTTTCCAGTAGTCAAAGTTCTCTCCATCAAAGACTGGAGGTTTGCCACTGAATCTGTCCCTTTCTTCATTGTTGTCATTGCTGATATTTTGACTTGATCCTGCCATTGTGTTTTTCTGACGCTGGATCTTGTACTGACACGGTTAAGTGTTATAAGCTCAGAACCAGGCGCTCTGATGCCAATTGAAGATGTGAAAAACAAAAGAAGGGGGGTTGAATTGTAAAACTTAAAACAAATGCTTTGACAACACAGTATTTTTATCCTGGTTCGTTTGATCTCAAACTACTCCAGTCCACCCATCAAGGTGATTTCGCCTCTCTCTCCAACGAGGTCTTAATCCACTATTTTCAAAGGATTACAACAACTACTTTAACAACTGTTAAAGTTTTCTTGAGTATAACCACAAATCGGTTTATCTCAAGGAAATCTTTTACAAATAAATGAATAATAATGTGTTAACATTTTCTAACAAAACAATATATCACAACTGTGATAATTACACAACTTAAGCTTGGAATAAACTGAATTTGCTTAAACCGTTTGAATAAGCGTGGTTTTGAAGGCTTGGCAAATTATGTGAGTGCATGCGTGCGGCTTTTCTCAAGCAGACTTGTTTATATAGGCAAGGCAGAGATACGTTGTCCATAAAGCCAGTTTAATGACAATAATGCACTTTCCTTTTGAAGAAGATCTTGTCTGAAGAGAACCGTTAGCATTTAATTCTGTCTTGAATAATTAATAACGCTTCAGAGTCTTCTTTGCTTTAACTTATGATAACGCTTCAGAGTGTTCTTTGCTTTAACTTATGATAACGCTTCAGAGTGTTGATGACTTGGTAAAGATCTTTGATCAGAGTCAGAGTGTATTGTTTATGCACAGATTCTGGTCATCAAGCTTCAGCATATATTCTGGTGGCTTCAGCGTGTAGCACATATTACTGATCTTCTGATGCTGACATATTACTGATCTTCTGATGCTGATTCCATCAGAACTTCTGTATACAAAACATAATTTTAAGAAGCATATTTGTTCTATATATATATATATATCTTTGAATTTATTTATTCTTTGTATTTTGTCATCATCAAAACTATAATCAAGGGTTGTAGAATCAAACTATGTTCTAACAGTGTTCAGATGAAATCAGGTTGAGAGCTCAAAAATATGACTTTGTGATTAAAGTAATCTTTATGAAAAAAGATACGTAGCTTTTTTCCATTTCATCCAAAAATGGTATAATCCAGTGGGTAAATCTTCAAATCTTTGTGTAATGCATCTCAAATTTGTGTAAACCTCTGATTATGTAAAGATTTAGAAGCAATATAGCCTAAAAAGTGAGATTTGGAGGATAAGGTTATGAGATTTTATCAATGTTCTTCAAAGCAGGTTGCTCGAAAGGTTTAGAGATGGATTCGAAGTAGGTTTCTTTGAAGGAAACCAATTCCCCAGTCGAAGCTTGTTGATTAAACTTTCTCGAATGAGGCCAAATGCCCAAACAAAGCTTGTGAACCAAGCTTGCATCGAAGGAGGCCAAATTCCCAATTGAAGCTTGTGGATTAAACTTGCTCGAAGGAGGCCAAATTCCCAATCGAAGCTTGTGAACCAAGCTTGCTCGAAGGAGGCCAAATGCACAATCGAAGCTTGTGGATTAAACTTGCTCGAAGGAGGCCAAATTCCCAAATGAAGCTTATGAACCAAGCTTGATCGAAGGAGGCCAAATTCCCAATCGAAGCTTGTGAACCAAAGCAAGCTTGATTTGAATAGCCTGGACCAGATTTTGACTTCGAACTATTATCTGTAGCCACTCCTTTCGATCTGCTTTGAGAGCCCAATATAATTCATGGAAACTATATGGGGCATTAAAAGTCCAATTGTACTTGTCCAAACCCAAACCTTAATTTGAGCTATCAGTGTTGAGGAAGTATCTTGAGCTGATCAAACCTTGTGCAGTCTTAACCCAATAGAGATCTTGGTGAGAAAATTCTTGAGAAATGAGAGGGAAAATTTTGGGGTACAACAGGAATCCCTAAGAAACTTGTTTGTCAAAAAAGATCGAAACCCTCTTAGTCTTTTTCCGGTCAATTGAAGACAATATGATTTTGGATCATCATCAATATTAAAAGACCTCTACAAAAAAACACAATATAAAAAGCGTTAGTAATTTAAAGACATAAGCGTCAACTAAAACGAAATACATCACATATGGCACATGTATTTCAGTCCATAATTTTTCTTTAACGGGTTTCAACTCACGCCTTCTCCAATCATCACAAGTGATTGCAACTTCTCTCCTCACAATGGAACCAATGTAACTTGTTAACATTGAACCGTTAGGCTCAATTAGTTGTTTGTCTTCATTCCAATGTACGTCAAATTTGATACCTTTATCTCTTGCACGAATGATTGACTTCATAATTGTTATTCCTTGTCTAATATCATTCTCCAAATAACGAGCTGATTTATTTCCATCGTTATTAGAAGCCATTTGACCTGTAATATTAAAGAACATAAACACCATATAAAATTCAAGTAACATAAACACAATATAAAAACATAAACATAATATGAATTACTAGTACCTTTTTCACTAACATCTCTTTCGTTTCCATCATTATTAGAAGCGGGATGTGATTTTTCCTCATTGGTAGCCATTTGACCTGTAATATTAAAGAAAAACATAAACACCATATAAAATTCAAATAGAATTGAATTAATAAATACAATATAAAAACATAAACACCATATAAAATTCAAGTAGCATTGAATTAATAAACACAATATAAAAACATAAACACAATATGAATTACTAGTACCTTTTTCACTAACATCTCTTTCATTTCTTGGTTGGAATACGAATTACTTAGATCTTAACAACTCGGACTGATGGATTGATCCAAATTCCCTCATTATAATCATTTCTAATATATGTTTCATCCGCTATAATATTCTCATCTTGATCATTTCGTACATACGACTCATTCCCTCTAACATATGACTCATTCTCAACATCAACATCACTTTGATTTACATTGTTATCACCAATCACTTTGTTAGGTAAAAGCACTATAGACCATTTCGTACTTGTCAGATCAGTGACATAGAACACTTTTTTAGCTTGAGAGGCTAGAATAAAAGGCTCATCTTTGTACCCTACCCTATTAAGATCCACTTTTAAAAATCCCGACTTATCCATTCTTATGCCACTATTATGTACCCACTTGCAACCAAAAATAGGAATCTGAAACTTCTCATAATCAAACACCCAAATATGCTTGATAACCCCAAAATATGACATATTTGCATATTTGGGGTTTAAGTCATTCATACTTGAAATGTGCATTGCTTCAGCTACAACAGTGACACCACTATTCTGTATAGTGCTTTTATCATGTTGTTCTATGGTATAAAACGTGTGTCCATTAATTGTGTATGCGCTATAAGAAAACACGAGCAAACTCGAACCATATGCTAAACATCTCAACCTTTCTGTTATTGAAGCGGGATCTAAATCAAACTTTGAATAAATATGATCTTTAAACCATTGTATAAAACTTTGATTATGCTCTTGTACAATCCAATTTTCATTTCTATTCGGGTTTAAACCCTGGAGTACATCCTTGTGCATTTCAACATACGGCTCAACCTCATTGTCATTTTGTAGAACATATAAATGCACTTGATCTCATTCAACCTTTGATACTATCACAATTTTATTTCTGATTAAATTTATTCCTTCCTTCCTCTCTAAAATATGAGATTTGGGTAGTCCAATGGATTGAACATTAGTCAAATATTCAGTACAAAACTCAACCGCTTCTTCAACAATCTATCGTTCAACCATACAACCTTTTGTCCGACTTTGATATTTCACGTACCCTTTTAACATTTCATATAACACTCAATAGGGTACATCCATCTCATATAAGCTGGTCCACACAATTGTGTCTCTTTCACAAGATGAACAACAAGATGTACCATAATGTCAAAAAAATGAGGGAGGAAAATATATTTCAAACTCACACAAAGTAATAACTATTTATTTTTGAAATAAGGGTAAGATCTTAGGATCGATCACCTTACTACAAATTGACGGGGAGAAAAAACACAATTTAGTTATGGCGCTTCTTACTTTTTCTGGAAAAATAGAACGTATACCTATTGGTCGAAAATTCTCCATTATAACATGGCAATCATGTGTCTTTAAACTCTTTAACTTGAGGTCTTTCATAGACACAAGTCTTCTAATATCTGAAGAGTAATCATCTGGAACTTTAACTTCACTTAGAAACTTACACAATATTTTTTCTCCTTTCTAGATAAAGTATAAGCACCAGGCGGAAGATATGTTCGTGTTCCTTTCTTCATGGGTCATAATTCAGTTCTTATTCCCATCTCTATCAAGTCCTTTCTTTCTTTAAGGTCATCCTTAGACTTTCCTTGTATATTGAGTAACGTACCAATAACACTTTCAAATACATTTTTTTTCAATATGCGTAACATCAAGAAAATGTCTTACATACAACGACTTCCAATATGGAAATTCAAAAAAAATTGACCTCTTCTTCCATCCACCTTTGACAAGCATATTTGCAAAAGTCTTGCTAAACTGAGTACTCATATCTTTCACCTTCTCAAAAACTTGGTCACCTGTCAACATAGGTGGAGCTCTATCATGTTCTGGATTTCCATTGAATGCCTTTCTCCACCCACGGTAGTGATGATTAGAATTTAAGAATGTATAATGACTGAGAAATACATTCTTTTGACAAAGTTCCAATCGCTTCCAATTTGTGTGTTCTTCACAAATAGGACACACTTTTTGACCTTTAATGCTATGCCCTGATAGATTTCCGTATACCAGAAAATCATTAATTGTGCCAAACAACATCGCCCTCAAATTGAAACTTTGTTTCCTATATCCATCATAAACCTCCACACCGTTCTCCCACAAAATCTTTAAATCTTCGATTAACGGTGTCAAGTATACGTCTATGTTATTCCCTGGTTGTTTAGGTTCACAAATTAACATAGATGACATCATGTACTTGCGCTTCATACATAGCCATGGAGGTAAGTTATAAATCATCATAATTATAGGCCATATGGAATGTGAGATACTTTGAAGACCATGCGGTTCATTCCATCTGTAGATAATGCCAAGTGAAGCTTTCTTGCTTCTCCTCCAAAATCAGGATAATCATTATCAATTTTCGACCACTGTGGTGAATCTGCCAGATGTCGAAACTTTCCATCAATAATTCTTTCATCTGCATGCCAAGTCAAGTGTCTTGCATCGGTTTCACTACGAAACATGCGTCTAAATCTCAGAATTATAGGAAAATACCATAACACTTTTGCTGGAGACAATTTTTTCTTATATCGAGATAAACCGCATTTAATGCACTCATTTAACGATGCATATTCATTTCGAAACAAAATGCAATCATTCGGAAAAGCATGTATCTTCTCATAGCTCATGCCAATAGATCACAACATTTTTTTGGCCGCATATGTTCGATCAGGAAGAGCGTTATCCTTCGGAAGCATATCTTTCATAAGGACTAATAACTCTGTAAAACTTTTATCCGACCATCCGTTGCCCGCCTTTAAGTTGTACAACTTTAATACTGCGGACAGTCTTGTGAATTTAGTCCAACCTTTATACAACGATTTCTCTGCATCGCTTACCAACCTCTCAAACATTTTGGGACAATCCTGAAGATCTTCTTCAAGTGCTTCTGCAATCTCTTCGACACAATCATAATTGTATGTATCTCTGCCATTGTTGTCTGAAGCATATGTCATACTATCCCCCAGTTCGACATTCCCGTTACTTTTCTCACCATGAAATATCCAACATGTATAACTTCGATCAATTCCATTCCTCAGTAAATGTGATTCCAATCCAAATGCGTCAACCCGACCCTCATAATAACAACCCAAGCAAGGAAATTTCATTCGACTGGGGTTTTCGGCATGTTCAACAGCAAACTTAACGAATTCTAATACCCCATTGTCGTACTCTTTTGACAATCGATTGGAAGACATCTATTTTCTATCCATGGTTTTACTACTAAGTAGCCTAAACAAAAACAATACTTAAAAAAAAGGACAAAGACTAAAAAGCTTAATACCAATTAGGCATATTCATCGAAAATAAAAATACTATAATTATTCAAGAAACTATAGCAAATTAAAAGAACAACTAAATACATGTAGAGAAGTCAGCAACTTCTGAAACCACACAGTGTAATATTCTTGGAAACTCTCAGTAACTCCACTCTTCACAAGTAACCTATATAAATGATCAATTAATTTCATTATAATAAAAAATATATATATATTAAGAATTACATTAGAATATTTATACAACATTAAACATATATGTATACACCATTAAATAATCACTAATATTCTTTTTAACATATATTATACTAATAAAACAATATTAAACATATATATTTAACATATATTAAACAATATTTTTAACATATATATTATCGTTTATATTCTATATTATCACTAATATTTATATTATCGTTTCAACTTTACATTATCATCAAATAATCCCTTATATTATCAACTTTACACCATCAACTATATGAGTTCTTTCAATTTCATTTTCAACTATATGTGAAGTGCTTTCAATTTCAACATTATAATTGTTATTACGACAACCTCTCAAACCAAAATGTATAGCTCGATTAATTGTATAGGAACATATTTTCTCTCAATCAATACATGCAATATTCATTGTGACATTTACACAAACACCTTACATGAAAAACTCATTGTGACATTTTCAGAAACACCTTACATGCAAATACCACATGCCACACAAAACACAACATAATGCTACATTATCAACACTAAATCAACACTATCAACTAAACCAAATGCAACATTATATATCAACATTATCAAATATATCAAATATATCAAAAATCATACCTAGAGGAGGAGAGAACCTTGGTTGTGAATGGAAGAAAGAATGGAACAGTCTTGAATGGAAGAAGGATGAGAACCTTGAAGAAAGGATGCAACGATTTTGTCAAGAATCAAAAGAAAATAGCTCGTGAAAAAGGGTTTTGTTCGTAACTGTATTGTTGTGTGAAAATGGGTTTTGGCAAAATAATAACGTTACTATAAGAGAAATGTTGGGCACGTGTTTTATTTTTTTTTATAACATGACTTTAGGTAGAGCTTTGAGAAAGCGCTGCTTAATCCCACCCTTAGCCAGCACTTGTAGTAGAAAGCGCTGCTTAATCCCCCCCCCCCCTTTAGGCAGCGCTTTAATAAAGCGCTTCTTAATCCTCCCATTTAGGCAGCGCTTCTCCAAAACGCTACAGTACCTATCCCCTTTAGCAGCGCTTTATAAATACATATTAACCCCCTTTAGGCAGCGCTTTCACAAAGCGCTGCTTAAGCCCACCCTTTAGGCAGCGCTTCTAAAAAGCTCTTTGTAAGCCCACTCTTTAGGCAGTGCTTCAGTACCTACCCCCCTTTAGCAGCGCTTTATCAAACCATATTCACCCCCTTAGGCATTTTAGAAAGCGTTGTCTAAGGTATACAACAAAGTTTCCGTGTTTTTTAAATGCACTTTTAGCAGCGCTTTTGTTAAGAAGCGTTGCCTCAGGTGTGTTGTCTAATCTTATTTTTGGCGTAGTGCTAGTTTGGGTGTTTATGCTTGATGTGGTTATTTTATTTGGGCCTTTGAGAATTCATATTCTCAAGGTACTAATTCATGAAGGCAAGGATTTATAGGAAATTATTTCCATTTCTTATTCATCAAAATGTTGAGTTCTCAAATTGATGGAACTTCCTTATCTCAGCTTGTTGTCCCTGATAAATATGTTGTGTCTATATATTGAAGGTATTCCTAGTAGTGAAGTGGAAAATTATGATGTGGGCAGGGGATGAATCCACTTCGGATGATGACTTAACTGCTCTATCTATGTGATTTATATTGTTGATCGGTTAACTTGTGGTTTTATTTTAATGGACTGATTTGTTTGTTTTGGAAGGCTTTGTGTTGCACTCCAAAATTTACCCTCTTATTTCTCAAAGGATCACCATGGACTCTCAAGTTTGCTTCCATTCAATTCCAAGCCTTGAACTACAAATTTTCCAAGAAAATCACTCATAAGGGAAAAATGGTCATTTGCATACTGAGAAGTCAAACTTTGACTTTTGGATCAAAATCAAATCTCAAAAATCATATTTCATCAAGACATGTTGGAATATGAAGTTTGTTTCATCAAGAATTTCAAAAGTCAAATTTTACTTTGGAAAAGTCAAATTCTAAATACTTAGAAATTTTTCTAAGTGTTTAAGAAGCATGACAAAATTCGGAACTTCTGACCAGCTTATCACCATAACACTCAGCAAATTCTGGACACACTCAAGGCAGAGTTTGGTCAGAACTTCTGGGCAAGTTTTCACAAAAAGCTTCAGTCAGAGGTTGCAAACATGGTTCAGAACATGATGCTTCAATCATAACATATGGAGGCAATGTTCTCCTTCAGAACATGTTGGAGCCAGAAGATACAAGGATCAGAGGTTGGATGCTACGCTGAAGCAGAACTTCTGATCCAGAACTAAGCCTTGGTATAGAATCTCACGTTGCAGGATTTATGGTTGTGATAAGTATCATCATCATTTAATGCTCATTTAATGCTCACAACCACTTTTTGAGTCTTTATCCAAAGGATTTCCACCACGTGTACCTCTATTGTCTTGGGATAGCAAACTCTGATACTAGGCCCATGCTTTGCTTTTTGCTTTTCCTTAATTCCTGCTGACAACCACCATACTTGCTTCAAGAACAAGGCAGCGCTTCAGCACATGAAGGTTATATTCAACGCTTTGGTCAGAATATGACCAAATCCCAAAACCTTGTTTATACAACTTGCTGCAGACCTATAACCAACAGCTAGTTAAGTCTACACATGCATCCCATAATTGCACCAAACTAGCATACGAAAACAATGATGAAAAAGCAAGGGAACAGGATGCCAAAAAAGGTTCAAATCCCATTTGTTTTTCCCCCCAAATTCACAACAAATTCGCCTATAAATACTTGGCTCCATCACATGTTCAAAGGGCTGGCTTTTGGAGAGAGATTGGCCAAAAAAGAGAAAAGGAATTTTTGAAACCTTCATAAAAAAACCAGAAATCCCAAACAGAAAACCAAACCTTTGTTCTTCCTCTTGAATCAAAGAACTTGGCATTTTCTCTTCTGTTACTCTTGCTGATTCCAGAACATCCACAGGCAGCCACTCAAAGCTCCAAGCACGCTCCAGGTTCAAGGTAAGTCTTTCTGACTTTGGTTGTTTTTCATTCTGAACATCATTAACATGTAAATATCATAGTATAAATGTTGTACATATCATTGCTTAAGTAGAAAAACTGTGGATCAGAATTTCTTGATTAGGGCTAGACTCAGATTTAGGATTAGAACTTCTATAAGCTGTTATGTTGTTATCCTTCTGATTTGTTGTTTAATAAGAATTGAATGAATTGTTAATGTGTTGATTAAGAGTTGAAATATAGAACTTCTGATGTTCACTCACAGTTTTAAGCACAACACAGAACTTCTGAGTTCTCCTCACTGTTTAAACACACTGAACTTCTGATATTCACTCACTGCTAATGCACACTGAACTTCTGATGTTCACTCACTGTTTTAACACTTAGAACTTATGATTTTCATATGCTTTCAACACACACAGAACTTCTATGATTCACTCACTGTTCTAACACAGCACAGAACTTCTGAGTTCTCCTTACATGTCAAATACACTGAACTTCTGATTTTCATGCGCTGATAACATGCTGAACTGCTGATTGTTTGTTCACTGTCTTAGTACCATACAGAACTTCTGAGTTTTTCCTACTGTTTTGACATGCACAAAGCTTCTGATGTTTTCTCACTGTTCTAACATTCAGAAGTTCAGCACATAGCAATCCAGAACTTCTGTGTTTTTCCTCTAACGTGTATTGCAGGACCTCGGAGTGTATCAACTCAGAACTTATGACACCCACTGACGTTTCCTGCTGAGTCACAATGCTCCTGACTCCCGAACTTCTGATCCTTGTTGTTTTGCTTGCAGCAACACTGTTTCTATCTTTCATTTATTTTCTTTTTCATCATTTTTAATATTAACTCTTTTTTTATTAACATAAAAAAAACATAAAAATATTTTCCTTTTAATTTATTTCCTTAAGACAAAAAAAAAAATTTCTAAACAAATCCATTTCTTTCTTATATTGTACATTTAAATACGGTTGTAATAGTAACTTAGGACTTATTTTTACTTGCAATCCCCATCCGTACATATGTACCCCCATCCCCTAAATATTGTAATAGTGTAGAATTTCATTTTCTGTAATTTACTGTTTTCCTTATACTGTATAGTAATTAGGCATGTATGGAAAGACTAAAACCAACAAATAGATCACCCTAGTCAAGACAAAAAATGCATGCAAATCAAACACACTTGCACACATGCACCCTTAGGGTAATCTCACTTTGTTGCCTATCGGAAAATAGTCATGTCCCTCGAACATGGGCGTTTTAGTAAAGACCCTCGATAAAAGATCGTAGTCCCTCGATGACCCACGACGTTGCCTTCGGTAAATGATCTAGTACCTAAAATGATATTGCTAAAACGTCATGTATGTTGCCTTCTATGACTATATAAACGTCCTAATACCCGTCCCTTCACATCCAATGATGGGGCTTCTTACCAAATCAATGGTAAGATAGCCACATCTAAAGGAGAAGGAAAAGCACATTTAAGACCTTTTGAGTAGGTAGGTTCGCTCTCAGTTACTCGCTTGCTCATAACAAAAACATTTTATACACTCACACTTCCATTTGAAACATTTTCAAAAGATAACACTTTGTACGCATTCTTATAGAAACGAGAGCCATTACAAAGAAAACCCTTTTCAAAGTCACTTTCAAAAACACATCTCACAAACACCTCTTTGAACTATTTTCAAAATAAAACTTTGTACGTATTCTTATAGAAACGAGAATCATTACAAAGTCATATTTTCAAAATACTTTCAAAAAACCCACACCACAAGCACATTCAAACAAAATCAAGTGATCTAGCGAGTAACTAAGAGCCCATGGAAAACCATGGATGAAAAGGGTGCTAATACCTTCACTTTTCATAATCTACCCCCCGAACTCAAGAAAACATCTCTAAAGGTCTTTCCTGTGCTTTTTCACCTTTCCTTATTGGATAAAAGAAAAGTCGATGGCGACTCTTGCTAAACCGCAACATTTGCAAACACAAACACAAAACACCCAAGTCAGTTCTCCCACCGTATCACACTTTGTTTGTCTCTTTATATTGCTGATTTGACTATCTTGCCCTGGCTCTTTTGAGAAAAATAGGGAGAGAAATTGGCACACTCTTGGTTCTGGTCTATGTTGACTGATGAATATTGTTGTTTTTGTTTATATGTTATGTTTTATATTCTCTAGTTTTGAAAATATGCTTTAAGTCTTTGCAATATTAATTTTCCTAAAAAATAACCAAAATGGAAATTTATTATTACAAGTGATTAACAAATTTTTGTAGGTAACTTGTTTAGTAAAATGTCTTGACTTGCTGTGAGACATCATGTGACTAGTTATCAGTGGCGTGTGTTGCTCAAAATGTTACATGATCGCTTAAGTTTTTATCAAAAGATTTGATTGAGATTTAACTCGATCATAAGTTTGCAATTTTGTTTGGGAAAAGTTTTTTTAATTCGTCAGTTTGGAAAAGATTTTATTAATTCATGAAGATTTAATTGGATATAATTTAATTCAAAATATTTGATTGGGTAAATATTGGATTCAACTGTTATTTTGTTGAACCCTATTGAAATTTTATTCGGGTTGTAATTTCTTTATAAATATAAGGTTCTTCTTATTTGAAGACTCAAACTTTAAAAACATTTTTGATGTACACCGTAATAGATTTTTTTAGTCTTTGTAATTTGTTTCTTATGTAATACTCTATTTCATAGAGTCTTTTATATTTTAAAGTGGTAGACTTATTTAGTATGCAATTATGATTCGAATCTCACCACAAATAATAAATTTTCTCAAACACTTGTGAAGTGTTTGAGTGAAAGCAAGGTGATCTCAAATTTAAGGGGGTCCGTGTTGAAATTCACAAGTAGTATAAGAAAAATGACACTGAATTAAAAGAGTTCATATGACATCATCGAGTACTTTTAACTATTTAAATTATTTGATTTCCTTTTTTTGGGTTAAATCCCTTTAGATGTAGGTGATGTTGCACTTAAACGAATTACTAATTCTCTGTGTTATTTGTTTAAAGTGTTTATCATTTAATTCAGATCAATATGTCTTTTACATTGTTTCAATATTATGAGATGTTTTTGGTCTAATTGAAAAAAAAATTAAATATCTTCAACTCAACACCTAAGGTATCATGTGAAACAACTTCGTATAATTAAACATATAAAAATATAAGTTTTATTCTATTTTTTTATTGTATACATCATTTTATGTATTATGAATTTTTATTTTATTATAAAGAGATGTAAGTGTAAATTTGAAACAAATTATTTATTTATTTATTTTTAAAGAGTAAATTTTGGAAATTCGATAAATATATTGGTATGTTCTTAACTCTACACAAATAAGTTAGTTGAAAAATTGTTTGATGCAAATTAATTTATAATATAAGAAAATTAGATGTTTAAGAAAACACCAAAATAATATTTTTCTCTTTGCCTTCCACCTCATCAATTTGGGGGTACTTTGTGTCAAAAATTTACTTTTTGCAATCAAATTGTACTATTGAATCTAACTCAAACATACGTACTTTCATTTGTATACTAATTGCAAACCCATTTTGTCTTTGTAGTTCAACAACAATTAAATGGTAACTAAAAAGATGCTATTTTGAATTCAAAATAACTTTTTGGGTGAAGAGATGTCACCCTTACCCCAAGACTAAATTTTTCTGAACCCTCTTCTCTCTTCTCTTTTCTGTTTTCTCTCTCTTCTATCAAACATCTCAAAAAAATTCCTCTTTTCTCTCTCCTGTAGCTTCACCTGATGCTTCTTCTTCTTATTCCTCTTTTTCCTTCTTCCTTATTTCTCTTTTTCCTTCTTCCTCATCACTTTCTTCTCTTTCTGCTTTTGGACAAGTGATAAAGATGTCAAAGCAAAGAATAACCATATGAGTTTAAGCGACAAACCTGTTTACAGAATGTTGTTTCAATTTCAAACAAAAATTGGAGATCTGCTTTTGGGTTGTTATTCGATTTCAAGCGAAGAAGATGGAGATCTGTTTGTGGGTTGTGGTTTTGTTTCAAGTGAAGAGTTGATGGCGGCGAATATGAAGTTTTCCACAATTTCACAGCGCTGTACAATTTCACAGTAGTATATCTGATCTTACCAATTGATCAGAACCTGAGGAGTGGTCGGAAGACGATCTGCAGTCTGGCTGTGAAGTCGAGGAAAATAGGGGGTTGTACCTGCAAGGCACTCCGACGATCAAGTAAGAGTGGGAACAAGGAGGTACAAGCAAATTAATAGGTGGTGAATGGTGAATATTTGATACCTGGCCCTCACATGTATAAGGGTTTATATAATACCCCTGGCGCGTGGCCATTGGTTCTTGATTTCATGCCTAGATATGTGGGTTCGTGAAATCAGGTAACTGTCAGGACTTGGTCAAACCGGGCAGATGTTCCCGTAAGTAGTTGTTGGTACCAAGGAGGAGGTTAGTTACGTGCATCTCTCTGGTCGGTTCCTGGTGGCTTGCACGATGTTAATGTCGGGCAGGCTGAGAGGATGCTCGTTGATGATCCTAGGCTAGTGTTGAACTAGTAGGGCAACAGATGTAGTTACCCGACAAGCAACAGGCATTCCGGGTTATGGCAGTGTGGGCCGTGCCAAAGAAGATCTCTTAGACTGGGCCCAGTCAAGCTGTCAGGCCAGTCCAGAACAGTATCCCCCTAAGTCGGTTCTTTTGGGCACAAGAGTGATGACTTTAACATCTGCTCGACGGAGGGGACGTGTCTGACGGGGAAATGAGTATTTCCCGTTGAGACTTGCCTACGGGGAGGCGAGACGTTGGTCTTTAGAACTTCCAAATTTGGAGAGGTAGCGTGTTTTGGGAAGCATGCTAGCGGAACGGTGTAATGATTGCCTAGGGTTAGGGTGTAATAATGACGACCCTTGGGTTCCCCAGGCGCGTGTTTTGTACGTGCGGATTATCTCAGCTATAAATACGAGAGGAACATGGCATTTAGTATTTTTTACATTCTCTCTCAATTGCTCGTATTAGCTCGACTGTCGGCCATCTGTGTTTGTTGAGTTTCTCTGCTCGTAGCTGCTAGCATCCATCTTTTCTTCTATTACTGGTAACTTTTTTTACCTTCCATTGTTGTTTTCTTTCTTACTTTTGCTTTTTCCTTTCTAGAGATGCATGTGGTTAGGATTTGAGGTTCCGTTAGGGAGGACGTCGTTGGAGACTGTTGGTAGTGGACGGTGTTTCTGTGATTTAGAATCGCTGGAGCCACCGTAGGGTCTCCTCGGGGACCTCGTGGTGCACCGTAGGTGGCTCATTATGGCTTACGGATTTTCTGCAATTCATGCTCGTTAGTGTGCCTCAATGAGGGTTCTGGTCGGGGATATGATCCTCGTTTCCCAGCTCCCTTTCACTTGTTTAGTGGTGGAAGGGTGGTTCTGGCATTGATGTCTGTAACACGGTGGGAGAACTGACTTGGTTGTTTTGTGTTTGATCGCAAATGTTGTGGTTAGCAAGAGTCGCCACTGACTTTTCTTTTATCCAAAAGGAAAGGCTGAAAAGAACAGGAAAGACCTTTGAGATGTTTTCTTGAGTTTGGGGGGTAGATTATGAAAAGGGGAGGTATTAGCACCCTTTTCATCCATGGTTTTCCATGGGCTCTTAGTTACTTTCTAGATCACTTGCTTTTGTTTGAAAATGAGCTTTGTGTGGTTTTTGAAAGTATCTTGTAAAGATGCCATTGTTTTAGGCAAACTTTGTAATGATTCTCATTTGTAAGAATGTATACAAAGTGTTGATCTTTTGATAATGTTTTCAATTTTGAAAGATGTTTTTTGAAAGTGTTGGTGTTTGTTTTGAAAATAGCAAGGATGTTTTGTTTTTGAAATTGAGCAAGTAACTAGGAACATTCTACCTACTCAAAAGTCTTTCGTGTTCATTTCTTCTTTCCTTTGACATTGTTATCTTACCATTGATTTTGTAAGTAACCCTATCTTTGGATGTGAAAGGGATGGGCGTGGGTCATCGTATAACCATGATTAGCAATGTTGTAAGATATCTTAGCATTTTCTTTAGGGACTAAGATCATTTTGAAAGGTAACATGGATAGCGTCATCGAGGGACTATGATCTTGTATTTTTTGCTTGTTTTTGCTAAGATACCTCACATGTATAATATGACCATTTTGTAAGGAAACCAAGTGGATTTACCCTAGGGGTGTATGTGTACAAGTGTATTGATTTGCATGCTTGATTTGTCTTGGATTAGGGTTTGCTATTTGTTGGTTTTAATCTTTCCATACAAAGCCCTAATTACTAGCATTTGTATATAAAGCATTTAAATTGCGGAAAATAAAAATACTAAGCTATTACATCATTTAGGGGAGGGGTATAAATTTACAAATGGGGATTGCAAGAAAATAAACCCTAATTATCTATTACAACCATATTGAATAAATGTACAAGAATTGAAATATATAATGTACAAGAGATAAATGGAAAAGATATGAATCTTTGTATTAAAGGTTTTGACCTAATTAAATAAAAGAAGATAATTAACAAAAATGATAAAATTAAAATTAAATTAATAAACAAAGAAATTAATTTAAAGAAAACAAGTTTTTTAGGGTTTTTGTGAATTTAATTAAATTAGTAAATAAAAATAATTAAATAAAAGTCCTAAATTCTAGATTGATTTTAATTTACAAGAAAAAATATTATAATATAATGATCAAAATTAAATTATCTAAGTATTTAAAAAAGGGTAAATTAAATTATTTAAAGGAAATGTTTTTGTTCTTTTGTTTTTGTGAAGAAAAAAATAAACTAAATAAATATAAGTAATAAAATATTAATATTTTTTGTATTTTTTATTAAGGAAAATAATAATAATAATAATAATAATAATAATAATAATAATAATAATATTAATAATAAAGAAAATGTAAAATGAAAATAAAATAAAAAAGAAAGAAAGTAGAATAACAAAGAAAAATAAATGGGCCAGGGGTGTAAACAACAAGGCAGGGGGTCAAAAAATAGCAAAAAAGTTAGGCCCAAACATTTGGAGGCCCAGGCGCTGCAAGAGTCAAAAAAATGTAAGGAAATGTGAAAAAAAAAACAAAAGGATTCGCGCTGAGGTTCGAACCTATGACCTATTGATTACCAGCGCGCTGCCTTACCACTGGGGTGGCTATACATTCGTTAATATAACTGAAATGATAAATATATAATACAAAACAAGTCCATAATACACTTCATCTTCAACCTCCAGCCTGACCACCTATAACTTCATCATTTCTCAACAAAAATGGAAAATGTAAACATAAAAGTTACTCCATTTTTCCATACGAATCCAACCATATAAATATCATAAGCTATGAATCAAAGGTGAATGAGAATTTTTGAAAGTACCAAATTCTGACCTAATTATTTTTAGAGGTTCAATCCTAAAATTCTCCTAGCTCAATCAATATAAATAAAATCTATGAACATGTACAACTTCAGAGCAATGATGCCTACATTTTATCTTCACAAACGCAAGCCTAACAATGCCTAAGTAATGAGATAGAAGTTCAAGAAAAATAACTCAAAACTAGAAATCGTGAAATGCAAATGAGCTTGATCCAAGGTGCTGCAATGATCAGGTTATCTTCCTTAAGTTCCCAGGAAGCTAATGCAATGGTTTTCTTGAGCAATGGATGGCTGAAATGGCTTGGAGAAGTCAATGTGCAGACTCTGTTTTTTGGTTATGGAGGTTATGGTAAATGGTGTTACAGTTCTGGAATGAGGATGGGGATGAGCAGTATTTGATGTAAGGAAGCTTTAGGAACCAAAAGGCCAAGAAACGCGTGAGGAAAATGTGAGTTTGGTGTTCAAGGTCAGAAACTGTGCAACAATGGAGTTTTTGCGCAATTTCTGATTTGAGTGAGTTTTGGTGTGTTTCATGGTGCTTCAGCTTGTGTTCTAGCTCACAAATAGTGCCTCTATTTATAAGCAACAAGTTTGGAAGCTTGTTGTTGATCAGAATTCAAAATCACAAGTTAAGCATAACATGTAATTTTTGAGAAATCCAAGTTTCAAAGTTTTATGTACTTGATAAGATAGAGTGGTTATGCTTTAAACACACTTGCTCCTGACTTTGTAGATGGAGTATGATCAGAGGGAATAAGTTAGATGCTCAAGAATTGACTTTGTGCATAAAGCTTGCTTTTCCAAAATGGAAGTGGTCACTTTGTGCCATTAATGGAAATGTAAATTGGATAAAGCTTAAACCACTTGGATTAAAGCTCAAAAGTTTGTGTAATCCATTAATGATAGATAGATACACAAGTTAGAAGGCCTTCAAAGCAATATTATTCAGCCTAACAATGAAATTGCATTTTTGTTCATCATGAAAATGACCTATAATTTTAGTTTGAAACCCTAACTTCCTCTCTTCGATTCTCCTTGCTCAAGAATGATCTCAAGGAGTTCTTGGACATTTTAGAAATCTTGTAATGTGCTATACAACCCATATTTGAATCACTTTTGAAAATTCCCCTTGGAACTATATGAAAAATTTCCATGAAGTTAGGTCAAAATCCTGCCTAAACTAGGGCAAAATTTTCACTAAGTGTTTAGTTTCAAGACCATGACTTCTTGGATTAATAACTTGAGATCCAAGCATTTCTAGGAGAAGTTGTGTAAATAAATGTTATATATCACATGTAGATATACAACTTTCATGTTGAAAGTTTCTTTTGAATGATCTTGCATCATGGTGAAAAATTGGCTCAAAATTGTGAAAAAATATGAAGTTTTCAACACTTAGAAAAATTTCTAAGTTTGAAAACTTTGACTTTTCAAAATGAAATCTTTACTTTTTGATTTCTTGATGAACAAGTTTCATATTTTGACATGTTTTGATGAATTTTGATCTTTGACACTTGATTTTGACCAAAAAGTCAAAGTTTGACTTTTCAGTGTACAATTGACTTTTGATTAGTTGATTGAAAATCAACTATCAATCAATTGACTTGAGAAATGTTTTGAGTCATGCCATTAGGTCAAAATGATGCAATTGAACTCTTGAGATCATGCCTCAAACCAATTAACCATTTGCTAGGTCAAAAATCAAAAATTGCCCTTTCTCAGTCAAAACCCTAATTTTGACCATTTTGCCCTTTTGATGATCTGATCAAATTTCTTAGGGAATTGTGGTCCAAACTTGATAAAATGATACATATGAGTTTATAATATTGATATGGATCAAAAATTATGAAGTTTTACTGTAAATTGGCCACAGTTGACTTTTTCCCCAATACAGCTGATTTTTAGGTCAATTGGTCAATTGACTGAGCAAAAAGGTGATCCAAGGCTTGAAACTTGACATGAGTAATCTTGGGGGGGTCCATAATGATACATGAAAGTCATATGAGGCATTTAAAGTTAAATTATCCTTGTGCAATATCAAACCCTAATTTCAGTCATCAATGTTTAAAGAGGTGTCTTGAGTTGATTAACCCTTGTGCAGTCTTGAACCCAAGGAGATCTTCGTGAGAAAATATTTGATAAATAAGAGGGAAAATTTTGGGTTAAAACAGCTGCCCCTGTTCAATCTTCTTAAACCTGAAGAGTTAGATTGGCGGATTTTCCGTTCGTGACTTGAAGGTGGAAGATGATTGGACACTAAAGTGCCCAGAAATTTGCACTCGAAGATGGATTGTGAAGATGGATTGTGAATGGGCTTATAGATGCCATTTGGAGGAATGGTGGAGATTTTCCGGAGATGGGCTTGTAGATGCCATCCAAATGTGACTGTTGATAGAGAATGTACTAAGTCTGAACTTGATTTCAACTGGAAAAGAATCAGAATAAATCTTTGGAGTGACTTATCTGAACCAGAAAAAGTCTTGTATGTTGTTTGACCAGAAAGAATCAGAATAAATCTTGGAGTGGTTTATCTGAACCCGAAGTATCCTTTTGGAAAGTATCAGGATAAACCGTTGAGGGGTTTAAACTGAACCAAAAGAGATCTTGAATATTCTTTAACTGGAAAGAATCAGAGTAAATCTTTGTGTGATTTATCTGAACTAGAGAAAGTGTCGGCGGGAAAGAATCAGAATAAATCGTTGAGAGATTTATCTGAACCTGAAGTGTTCCTTTGGAAAGCATCAGGATAAACCGTTGAGGGGTTTAAACTGAACCAAAAGAGGTCTTGAATATTCTTTAACTGAAAATAATCAGAATAAATCTTTATGCGATTTATCTGAACCACAGAACGCGTCTGCGGGAAAGAATCAGAATAAATCATTGAGAGATTTATCTGAACCGGCAGGGATCTGGAGAAGAATCAGAACAAATCATTGAGAGATTTATCTGAACCAGAGAAGACAGATGTGGGAAAAGAATCAGAATAAATTGTTGAGATATTTAAACTGAATTGGCAGGAGTCTGAAAGAAACATATGTTGTGTAGATGGTTGACCAATCCTTTCTTGGGAATTGATCTGTAATTGACTTGTTGAAAATTTGATGATAATTTTCTGTTTGATTGATCTTTCCTGAAAAATATGAAAGGTTAGTTGTATGCAATGTTATTATGTATGCAATGCATGGTGTAATGATGTTCTCAAGATAAATGAGATTGTGTCGTATGTATTTATGCTTTCAATGTTATGATGTATGGATGCGATGTATGGACATGTTAATTGTTATACCGCAGCGTTGCTGGGGAAAATAAATCCTCGAGTACTGCTGGGTACAAAGGGTGTAAGTCTTCATGTTTTGAAGTTGCTGATGAGTTAATGAGCTTCCATTTGTTAGAGAAATAAACTCTGTTGTGTAAAGGAAACGCCGTGTATTGCTTGTGAAATCCTGTTGGGGAATCCTGAGAAATTGGGCGACTTTTACTGGGGAGTGATAACTGGAAGTTTTGTTCCGTTGGGGATGTGAGAGAGCTTGATATCATTAATCTGCACACTGTTGGGGATTTTATAGAATAGTCTAAAGATATTATCCTACTTCTTAAAGCCATTAGTGATTGTCTTTCTATTTTCCGTTCCTTTTTTTTGTTCATTTGTAAACAGTAGTCATGTTTAAATGCATATGTTCAAAAATAAATCATTGGATGTTTTCGCAAACAAAACACGGAAAAAGAAAAACAAATAGTTTTGCACTTTCAAAGGGATATCTTTGTATTAACTTGAATAAGTATTTTTGTACAATGAGACGAACATTATAGTAAGAGAACGTCGTCGTAGAAAAATGAAAATTTGATACAAAGAAAAGATAGCTATGTGAAATAATCCCATGGGGTTCCCATTCTGCTATAGCCTTCGTGTCTCTAAGCGTCTTGTCCACTTGTTGCCTTGTTAGAAGTTGATTGGATTGATTAGACCCGTTGAGTTTGTCAGTCGATGTTGAAGGTTGTCTGTAAGGTGATCCAACGGGACATAGTCATACTCTTTAATTCCCTAACTTTTTCCTGGACCTCCCTTTCGGGTTTTCAGTCCACCGGGATACCCTTTTTTGCCCAATCCACCTTTTCAGGTTTTCAGCTTGCCGGGTGTATAGATTTTTTTGGTTTTATCCCTAATTTTTGCCCGAACCTTTTTGGTTCGCCGGGATGTCCTTGTTTTGCCTAGGTGTGTCAACCTAGCGGGTCTTTTATGCATAGTATCTTTTGACTATGTCTGTGTTCACAAGGTGTGGAAGATCGTCGCTATCCATAGTGGTTAAGATCATTGCTCCACCAGAGAATATGTTTTTGATCACAAATGGTCCCTCGTATGTTGGATTCCATTTGCCCCTGGGATCACCTTGTGGTAATATGATACGCTTTATTACCAAGTCGCCAACCTGATATACCTGACGTATGACCTTTTTGTTAAAAATTTTGATCATACGTTTTTGGTACATCTGGTCGTGATAGACAGTCGTAAGCCTCTTCTCATCAATTAAGTTCAACTGGTCAAGCCGAGTTTGGATCCGATCGTCTTCATTCAGCCCTGCATCCTTTATGATTCTCAGAGAAGGTATTTGGACTTCAATTGGTAGAACAGCTTCCATGCCATATACCCAGGAGAAGGGAGTTGCCCCTGTTGATGTGCGTGTCGTGGTACGGTAACCGTGGAGAGCGAATGGTAGCATCTCATGCTAGTATTTGTAGGTTACTGTCATTTTTTGTATGATCTTCTTGATGTTCTTATTTGCCGCTTCGACAGCACCATTCATCTTTGCCGGTAAGGGGAAGAATTATGGTGTTGGATCTTGAATTGCACGCATAGTGCGGTGATCATAGTATTATTGAGATTCGTACCATTGTCTGTGATGATTCTCTCCGGGATACCGCATCGACAGATGAGATTCTATTTGATGAATCAGTCCACAACATTCTTGGTAACGGAAGCGAAAGAAGCTGCCTCAACCCATTTCGTCAAGTAGTCAATGGCCACCAAGATGAAGAGGTGTCCATTAGAAGTTGTAGCTTTGATTTCTCCAATCATATCGATGCCCTACATCGCGAATGGCTAAGGAGCAGTCGGGGCGTTTAAATTAACTGGAGGCACATGTACTTTGTCAGCATAGATCTGACACTTGTGACAGGTTCGTGAATGCTGATAGCAATCTGCCTCCATGGTAGACCAGTAATACCCTTCCTGTAGGATCTTCTTAGCCATCGTATGCCCACTGGAGTGGGTGCCAAAAGTGCCTTCATGTAGATCAGCCATGATCTTTTCCGCATCATCCTTGTCTATGCAACGAAGAAAAACAGAGTCGTGGTTGCGCTTGTAGAGAATGCCATTACTAAGGAAGAACTTAGCAGAGAATCTCCTTAAGAACTTCTTATCATTGACTGAAGCTCCTTCCGGATACTCTTGAGCCTCGAGATACCTCTTGACTTCATGGAACCAAGGCTAGTCCACTACTTCTACAGTATCGATCTCGTGACAGTAAGCTGGTTCGTCCATCTGTTTAATGGTGATCTGGGGAGCCTCGTTACCCCACTTAAGTTTAAACATGGATGACATGGTGGCTAGCGCGTCTGCTAGTTGATTTTCCTCTCGTGGAAAATGCTCAAAGGTAATTTCCTCGAAATGTGGGATTAATGTCAACACATATTCTTTGTAAGGGATAAGGTTAGGGTGCTTCGTGTCCCATTCTCCTTTGATCTGACTGATGACTAAAGCCGAATCTCCAAATAAACTTAAAGACTTGATTCCCAAATCTATGGCAGCTTTGAGACCAAAAATACACGCTTCATATTCTGCCATGTTATTGGTACAGTTGAAGAAAAGTCTTGCAGTGAAGGGGGTATGACATTCTTCAGGGGATATGATTACAGCACCTATACCATTGCCGAGTGCGTTGGAGGCTCCGTCAAAAACCAAGGTCCATCGGGATCCTTGTTCAGGTCCGTCATATGGTCTGAGTTCTTCACAGTTGTTTACCATCATGATGTCTTCATCTAGGAATTCGAACTTCATGGACTGATAGTCATCCACAGCTTGATGAGCAACGTGATCGGCTAGTACACTTCCCTTTATTTCTTTTTGGGTAGTGTACTGAATGTCGTATTCAGTCAGGATCATCTGCCATCTCGCTATTCTCCCAGAGAGGGCAGGCTTCTCGAATATGTATTTTATTGGATCCATCTTGGATATCAATAAGGTAGTATGGGTCAACATATACTATCTTATCCGGCGAGCAGCCCATGCTAGAGCGTAGCAAGTTTTCTCGAGTAGTGAATATCTTGTTTCACAGTCGGTAAACTTTTTGCTCAGGTAGTAAATAGCATGCTCTTTTCAGCCAGACTCGTCATGCTGCCATAATACACACCCCATTGAATTTTCCAAAACAGTTAGATACATGATCAAGGGTCTTCCCTCGACTGGCGGCATCAAAACAGGAGGCTCTTGTAGGTACTCTTTGATCTTGTTGGAGGCAGCTTAGCATTCATCATTCCATTTGACTACTTGATCTTTCTTCAGTAATTTGAAGATTGGTTCACAAGTAGCTGTTAAGTGAGAAATAAATCCGGTAATGTAATTTAGCCTTCCTAAGAATCCTCTGACTTTCTTCTCAGTGCGAGGAGCAGGCATTTCTTGTATTGCTTTCACCATGGCAGGGTCCACTTCGATACCTTTACCGCTGACGGCAAAGCCTAGGAGTTTACCGGACCTTACCCAAAATATGCATTTATTCGGGTTCAACCTCAGCTTGTATTTCTTTAGTCTCTCAAACAGTTTCTGCAAATGGTCAAGATGTTCCTCTTCACTTTGAGATCTGGCTATCATGTCGTCCATATAGACCTCTATTTCGTGATTATCATGTCGTGAAATAGAGCTACCATGGCACACTGATAGGTTGCCCCAACGTTCTTCAACCCGAATGGCATAACCTTGTAACAGAATGTGCCCCATTGTATGACGAAGGTCGTTTTCTCCATGTCCTCAGGTGCCATTTTGATCTGGTTGTAGCCTAAGAAACCATCCATGAATAAGAACACTTTATGTTGTGCGGTATTGTCAACCAGAATATCAATGTGGGGAAGTGGGAAATCATCCTTGGGGCTTGCCCTATTCAAATCTCTATAGTCCACGCACATGCGTACTTTGCCGTCCTTTTTAGGCACTGGAACAACATTGGCGACCCATTGTGGATAGGAGGTGACAGCTAAGAATCCGGTGTTGAATTTTTTCATGACTTCAGCCTTGATCTTCTTTGACATGTCTGGCCGCATGCGACAGACTTTCTGTTTTACCAGAGGGCAGTCTTCTTTTGTCGGTAGACGATGGACCACGATATTAGCATCAAGTCCTGGCATGTCTTCGTACGACCAAGAAAAGACCTCAACATAGTCATGTAGAAACTGAATTAAGCGCTTCTTGACACTAGATTCCAGATTGGCTCCTACCTTGACTTCTTTCTTGTCCTCTTTGATACCCAAGTTAACTGTGTCCACTGGTTCTTCGTGGGGCTGTATGGTCCTTTCTTCTTGTTGTAGCAACCTGGAAAGTTCCCCTGGCACTTCACAATCTTCCTCACCTTCGTCTTCGGCTTGGTATATTAGATTTTTATAGTCACAAAAGGCCATAGCAGAATTGTTACCCATGGGATCCCGAATGGATGTAGATCTGCATTTTGAATGTGAGTGTGTGTAAGAGTATAGCTATCTTTGAAAGAAATAAAAATGTAGAAAAATAAAGACAAAGAGCACAAAGTTTGCATGCAAAAACGTCCATGATTCATTGATGACATATGAAAATGAGGTAACAACCCTTACAAATGGACCGTTGTGCCTCGGATAAGACACAAGGTTTTAAAAGTCTGAATTGTTTAGTTATTACAAGTTCGAAAAAAATTTAAAGACAATTACTGTTAGAATTGGGACAAAATATTTAGCTTCTCAGTTGCTGAGTCCTCCATTGATGGTTGGGAAAATCCAATCTTCTAGGTCACAACTGTCATCATCATCATCCTCCATTGTGTTGACTCCTTGGTTACTGATCTTTAAATGTGGTCCCCCGGTACGAGCATGACGAATAGCTTTCTGGGCTCCTGAAGTGAAACCCAAACCAAATTTGTCAGATTTGTAAAGGATAGCCGAGAGTTGGCCCCAAATACTACACCCACCTTCTTTGATCACTGCCTTGGCATCTTTCAGAGAAGACGTCTTTAGCGGAGGTCTTGTGATCTTTGGGACTTGGGGAACAGCCTTGGTAGCTGCCACTGTTTGTGGGACTTCCTCGAAGTGCTGAAATGGAGTTTCAATGAAATCACCATCCAATTCCACGTATCTGAAGAAGTTCAAGTGACTGACCATATATTCCTCTTCTCCATGGACAGTGATGATTTTCCCTTTGGTTGGGTATTTCAGCATCTGATGTAATATAAAGGTGACGACACCGTCGTCATGAATCCAAGGTCGGCCCAACAAACAGGAATAGGAAGGGCGAATGTCCATCACGTAAAAAGTTGAATCAAAGGTTTGAGTTCCAACTTTTATTTGGATGCCCACCTCCTCGTGCATCATCTTCTTTGAACCGTCGAAGGCCCTTACCACTATGTTGTTGGGTTTTAAGGTCAAACCTTCACAGTCAAGTCTATCCAAATCTTTCTTAGGCAGCATATTCAAAGACGAACCAGTATCAACCAAGACATGGGCCAAAGTTGTACCCCGACATTTGATAGAGACATGGAATGCCTCGTTGTGCTTCCTCCCTCTAGGTGTCAAGTCAGCATCAGAAAAGCCTAAACCATTGTCAGCGGTCAAACTGGACACACAGTATTGGAACTGATCAGCAGAGGTTACTTGTGGAACATGGGAAGTTTTAAGAAATTTTACCAAGGCCTTCGCATGAGCCTCGGAGCACAACAATAAATCCAGCATGGAAATGTTTGACGAAGTCTGCCCTAGCTGTTCGACTACGTTGTTGTCGCTTCTCTTTATAATTTTCAGAATTTCTTCCATCTCCTTTTGGGAGGCCTCTGGGATAGATACTGGTTGTGCCTTCATCCATACAGGCTCAACCAAAATGCCTTTGCCCCGAGTCTCGGTTGACTCGGTCGTAGGAGTGTCAGTAGGGGTAACCATAGGGATTGTAGTAGTAGTGTCAAAGGGAACAGAAGCAGGGATGATCACAGGACCGGTAACAGTTTTCGAAGGAGAAATCTCTGGGGATAATACTCTTCCACTTCGGGTTATTTTGCTGGTTCCCGCAATGTTGCTGATGTCGGGGTTAGCCTTCTCAAAAATTGAGTGTTCATCAGCCAGCGAATCCTATTTGACGTTGTAATAGTAGACGTCGCCCCCATAGTTCCATGGAACAGTTTTATCTGAGGAGTACAGGATCGGCCCTGGCATAGTAATTATAAGTGGAGCCACTTTAGGAACTGATGTAATCCTAACGGTTCTTTTGGTGGAGACCCTGGAAGGATTGGCGGAAATGGTTACTATTGAAACATCATTGTAAGAAATGGTTGGAACGGGAGTCTTCTCAAACAAAATCTCTTTGTCATCCATTAGGCGCTGGACACCTGCTTTCAGTAAATGACAACTAGTTGGTAGGGATAAATAGAGGTGGCAGCTTTTGTCACAGCCTGGAAATAAACCAGCTTTCAACAGGTTCTTCTTGACAATCAGGAGAGGAGTAACAAGTTCATCAACAGCAGTAACAAACATATCATCTTTAACAGCATTAACATCACGGCCATGCTTGGGCATAGGAGCAGTGATAAAATTTGGGATCTCGTGAGCATTAAATTCAATTTCTTTTGCTTAGAGAAGGTCTTGTACCTTGTTTTTCAAAGCCCAACAGTTGTTGGTATCATGGCCTGGACTTTCTGAATGGTAAGCGCAACGAGCATTAGGGTGGTAATGAGGAGAGGCGGTGTTGGGATTCTTTGGAGCTTCCTTCAAAGTTACCAGATTGGATCTCAATAAATGTGGCAGGACTTGAGATAGTGTCATATTTATCCGGGTAAATTGTCTTACTGGTCTTTCTGTTCTCGGTTGGTTTCTCCTTTGTTGAGTAGGTGCAGGCTTGGGGATCATGACAGCCCCTACCATTGGTCGGTGTTCAGTTCTATCCTGATTCCTTTGAGGATACATAGCACCAACTTCTTTTTCCCAATAAATGGTTTTCTCACGGCACTGGAGGATGCGTCTTTTTGGATCTTCCCACTTTTAATCCCGACTTCCACTCTTTCCTCGGTCAAGATTAATTCAGTGAAGCCTATTGAGGAGCTTCCAATTAGATGATTGAAGAAAGGACGGGACAAGGTACCCAAAAACATGTCTACTAGTTCTCTGTCAGACAGGGGAGGTTAGACTCTTCCTGCTAAGTCCCTCCATTTCTGAGCATAGTCTTTGAAACCTTCGCTTGAAACCATAGCCATACTCTGGAGTTGAGTACGGGTGGGAGCAAGGTCTGTGTTGTACTGATACTGTTTATAAAAATAAGCGGCAAGGTCTTCCCAGTTATGGATATTGGCCCTTTCCAGTTGATAGAACCAATCTAACTGAGTCCCGGATAGACTATCCTGAAAGAAGTGGACCCATAAATCTCCGTCAGCAGTGTGAGGCTGTATCTTCCTTACATAAGATCGGAGGTGCATCTTGGGACATGAAACCCTGTCGTACTTAGAAAATACCGGTGCCTTGAACTTTGGTGGAATAACAATCCCATACACCAAACCCAGCTCTTCAAAGTCCAGCTCGGGCACTTTCTGAATCTCTATTGCACTTAGACGTTCTTCTAAATGTTTGTATTTGTCGTCAGTCGGGGGATACTGCTCTTCGGAGTAATCCTCTTCTTCTTCCTCTTCAGATTTTGGCTGGGCAGTCACTTCCTTACCTTTCCCTTCTTGATTATCCTTTTCACCAGATGACGTTGTGAAGTCAAGGGTTCGTCTGGCTGGTCCTGGGAACCTTCTTCCTAGATTCAGAACACCGGTTTCTTTCTTTGCTTTCTTCTTCTTTTCTTTGATCAACAAAGTTTTCAAATCCTCTTGTCCTTTGGCTAGAGTCAAGAACATCTGTTGAAACTGAGCATTCTGCGCCTGGAGATCTTTTACTGTCTGCTCAAGATTCATCTTACTTAAATAAACAGTAGAAAGATAAGGAGACATGTGGTAAGAAACCTGCTTATGTTATGATGAATGGAGATGCACATGCAATGATTTCAAGGAAATTAGAGATTTAAATTTTCTTTAGACCAAAAAGGAACACACATTATATTAATAAATCAAAGTTTGAGTACATCATGCCTCTTTGGGCATACAAAGAAATACAAAAAACTCTAAGATAAAAAAGTTGTACACATCCTCTTTGGTGCAATGTAGGCGTTCAGACTCCGCTCCTCATGAAGTTGCTTGGTGAGTTCTATAACCTTCTTCTCACTGGCGTAGAATTGGGCCTCGAAAGTATCTCGCTCTCCCTTAAGCTGTATCCAATCCCTTTGCAAGTCTTCAAGAGAAGTGGGCATGTCAGGATGCAGGATAGTGTATGGAACATCTCCTTCCACAACAGGCTCTATGATAATCGGGAGAATGGAGGGGTAAGGCATTATAAGACTTTGAGCACGGGCTTGTACCCATTTGAGGTAAGGATCAAGAGGGATGGAATTCTTGTGCCCCAATGTCTTGCTATCTACCTTGTTCAACATTCTCCAAGCTCGGATAAACCTCTGGCGGTGACCTTGATCGTCATTCTCGTAGTCAAATACCAACCCTTGAATAAGCATCTCATGTGGGTCATCCCTTCGGGCGTAACCAAACTGTCTTAAGGCTAAACAGGGGTTGTAGGTGATACCTCCTCTAATTCCAAGTAAGTGGACATTAGGGAATTCTCCACAACGGTCGACGATAGTAACATTCTCTATAGATCGGGAACACCAATGAATGTCTGAATATTTGAGCGTCATCAACCTATGTGACCACCTTGAACCTTGCTCGTTCTTCAATACAGATTGGGGAAGATGCGAAATAAACCATCTTTCCAAAAGAGGAGTACAACACATAAGGATACCTCTTTTCCTCATAGTGCGAGTGTGAAAAGAATGTAGGATGTCCCCTAACAAAGTAAGCACCGAGTTACGAGACATGAAGATTTTGACGGTGTTTACATCTATGAGTTGGTCAGAGTTTGGAAACAAAACCATCCCATAGATGAGGAGAGCCACAATTTCCTCAAAAGCTTGCAAGTCCAAGGAATTCCAACAGTTTTGGGCTTTCTCAAACAAGAACTTGGCTAAGAAACCTTTAACACAACTCCTTGTTTCCCAATTAGTTGTGACATCAGAGGGTTGCAAGTGTAGGGCCTGTGCAATATCTTCTGGCTTTGGATCTCTTTCCGTACCATTGAAGGGTAGTTGATTGAGAATGGGAATCCTCAAGAGTTTGGAGAATTCTTCCAAAGTTAGCATAAGTTGATAATCGGGAAATGTGAAGCAATGGTGTAGAGGATCAAAGATCTGGAAGAGAACCTTCACCATGTCCTTATCAGTGTTGGAGGTAACCAAGTTTAGTAGGCGACCATGTCTTTCGGTAAATGGAGAATTTTCAGGAACCCTTGATGCTAGCTCTTTAAGTTGATGAGGGATCCTTACAAGATTGACTTGAATGGTTTTCCTGCGAATGGTATCCATGTCCTACAAAACAGAACAAAGATAAATCCCAAAATCCTTGAAATGGTTAGTGAGTATGAGTATGATGTTATGATGTTTATGATGTTATATACAAGTAGATATACACAAGCAAAACAAACAAGTCCTTAGGTTTAGGCTTGCATGGAGTCTCATAGGTAAGTACCCTCTTGAAGTTTAGTTGACTCAAACCTGTCCTAGTAATAGTAACCGGGTTCTAAGGAGCTCAATATCACTGGTTTGTTTCCTTGGGCATTGTTTCAGCGCAAGCCTCTTTAATGGCGACTGAAATATCCCAAAAAACCAAACCTCAATGAGTGTAGTATCGAATATCTACCAACTTCGGACTGCACAAAAGTCGGTCATCTCACTACGTCCTAATGGCCAAGTTGATCAAGTAAAGGTTCTAGAAGTTAATTAGTGCTTCATGACATCACTCAGCGGCCCCGTATTCTCCTTGACTACTCAAGGGCTACCGGTACCCATAAATATGTCACACTAACATAGATATTGCTTAGACCATTTCGGTATACCCCGCATAGTTTCCACAATGTATTGCTACTTACCTATAAGGTATCCCAAATCCGGGTAGAGGATTCAAACCCAAACAAAGAACCAAAATGTAAAGCATACAAGCCAAACAATGAAAGCAAGTAAATGTGATCTAGCCTTAAGGTAACCCCACTTTTAAATACTCCCCAGCAGAGTCGCCAGTTCTGTAACGCGATGGGAGAACTGACTTGGTTGTTTTGCGTTTTATCGCAAATGTTGCGGTTAGCAAGAGTCGCCACCGACTTTTATTTTATCCAAAAGGAAAGGCTGAAAAGAACAGGAAAGACCTTTGAGATGTTTTCTTGAGTTCGGGGGGTAGATTATGAAAAGGGGAGGTATTAGCACCCTTTTCATCCATGGTTTTCCATGGGCTCTTAGTTACTTGCTAGATCACTTGCTTTTGTTTGAAAATGTGCTTTGTGTGGTTTTTAAAAGTATTTTGTAAAGATGCCATTATTTTAGGAAAACTTTGTAATGATTCTCGTTCGTAAGAATGTATACAAAGTGTTGATCTTTTGAAATTTTTTTCAAGTTTGAAAGATGTTTTTTGAAAGTGTTGGTGTTTGTTTTGAAAATAGTAAGGATGTTTTGGTTTTGAAATTGAGCAAGTAACTAGGAACATTCTACCTACTCAAAAGTCATTCATGTTCATTTCTTCTTTCCTTTGACATTGTTATCTTACCATTGATTTGGTAAGTAACACTATCTTTGGATGTGAAAGGAATGGGAGTGGGTCATCGTATAACCATGATTAGCAATGTTATAAGATATCTTAGCATTTTCTTTAGGGACTAAGATCATTTTGAAAGGTAACATGGATAGCGTCATCGAGGGACTATGATCTTGTATTTTTTGCTTGTTTTTGCTAAGATACCTCACATGCACAATATGGTCATTTTGTAAGGCAACCAAGTGGATTTACCCTAGGGGTGTATGTGTGCAAGTGTATTGATTTGCATGCTTGATTTGTCTTGGATTAGGGTTTGCTATTTGTTGGTTTTAATCTTTCCATACAAAGCCCTAATTACTAGCATTTGTATATAAAGCATTTAAATTGCGGAAAATAAAAATACTAAGCTATTACATCATTTAGGGGAGGGGGTATTGTGATCGGTGGGAATGAGAACTGACTGTTTTGCAATGCTGGTTCGCGTTTGCCTTTGTTTTCGCAAAATGTCGCGGTAAGCAAGAGTCGTCACCATCTTTTATTTTATCCAACAAGGAAAGGACAAAAGCACAGAAAAATTCCTTTTTTGAGATATTTCTCGGGTTCAGGAGGTAGATTATAGAAAGGGAAGGTGTTAGCACCCTTTCTATCTGTTGTTATCCACGGGCTCTTAGGTACTTGATCATTATGTTTTCAAAAGTTTGCTTTTCTTTGTGATTGTGGGTTTGAAAAGAGTTTTGTTTTTGAAGAGAGTGTAAGTGCGAAAAGTTTTGTTTTGTTTTTAAAAGGAGCAAGTACTTAAGAACCATCTACCTACTCAAAAAGGAATTAATCTGTACAAGTGTCCTTTAGACAATGATATCCCACTATTGATAAGTAGGTAGCACCGTCATTGGAGTTTAAGGGTCAATTCGATTAAGGGACGTGTGGTCACTAAAGCAATGTTAGGACGCCTTAGCGGTCACCCTAATGTCTTAGATCATTTTTATCTGAGGCAACCGTTTCGAGGCAACTATGATCTTTGGACAAGAGGGCGACCTCTAAAACTTCCTATACTCAATGACCACATTCGAGGCAACCAAGTGAGATGTACCCTAAGAGTGGCATGTACGAGTGTATTGTTTTTCAGTTATATTATCTTTGTACATGTTATGGTGAGCTACTGTTGATTTTAAATTAAAATTGGTCTTGTCATGCATTGCCTATTATTCAAACATCTAACAGTTAATGGTTGCGGAAATTAAATTGCGGAAAATAAATCTAAGCTATTACAAGGCGTCGGGTATTTACATCGCCAAAAACAAATCCTTAAAAATTAAATTGCGAAAAGTAAATAAAAGCGGTAAATAAAATCCTAACTTAAAAACTATTACATTCCCGAAGCAGTTACATTATTGAAATATGGATCAAAAGGTTATTCGCGCGCGAGAAAATTAAATCGGAGTGTTTTTAGGGTTTTGACCCTTTTTATTAAAGAAAGCATATTTTTGTTATTTTTTGAATTAAAAATTAGTCTAAATTAATAATTGAATTAATTAATTAAATGAAAATATTTTTGGTTTTTTTATTTTAATTAGGGAAATAAAATAAGAATGGTTAAAAGATATTAAAAACCCTAATTCTATGTTGATTTTAATTTAATGCAAAAGATATTAAAATTGAACCTATTTAAACTAAATAAAATTAATTAATTTTTATTTACAAAAATAAATAATAAAATTAATGGAATTAAAAAAATATTATTTTTTTGTTTTCTGATTTTTTATGAAAAAAGTTAATTAGTTAACTAATTAATTAAGATAATAATAATAAAATAGAAAAAAAATAATGAAAAGGAAATTAAATGTAAAGAAATACTCAGGGGGGGTGGGCCTGAAGAGGGAGTATGATTTGCAATTCTTGGCCCATTTACGCTTCAGCCTTGTTGGACTTTTCAGATTGTCCACATGTCCATTGACTTGACACCATGGTAGTCTCCCATTCTAGGCCATTGGATCTGCTTTGTAGCCACCTGGCGTTTGAGATCTTGGCAGAACATGATGGTCTGTATCTTGGGCGTTGCACCTAATTGCCTGAAAACAAAATTGAACAAAGTTTTGGGGGACCTGGGATTCGAACCCAGGTCCCAGTGCTCAATGACACGCCTGCCTTGCCAACTCTACTGCGCTGCTTCTTTGTTAATGAAATAAGAAACAAATAATATAAGACAAACAAATCATTATGCCTGGCAAAAAATAAATAAATAAATAAATAAATAAAAACGCGCTATGATTCAAATGAACCAATGGACGCCAGCCACGTCTTCGTCTTCTTCAACGAAGACTGGTTCATTTACCTGTGGATTTTAGTCCGCATCTAAATCCATGGCATCATCCTATCAATCGATACAGGCCATGTAAATGCTTATGGAAACCATCATTGCAATCGTCTCTCTCCCCTGATCATTCCTATACCTATCATTAGCCTTAATTTAACCTGCATAAAAAACACCTAAAAAACAAGAACAAGAACCCTACGTTCTGGATACGGGGTTAGAAGGCACAAAAATAAAATCAAATATTGCAGAATCAATGGAAATTGAATGGTAAGTATGAATGTACAAGAAAATTGGCAAGAGGATGCAAGAAAATGATTTCACGATATCATGTGCAGAGGCATATTCGTGATGACTTACATCGAGTTTCAGAGGGTCTCAAGGCCTGGTTTTGATTGCTACAGCTTCACAGGATATCAGGCAAGGGAGTAGCGTTGAGATCTTGGGTTGAATCGTGCTCTAACCAAGATTTTGATCTCACACTTTTGCAAGATTTTTCCAATTCTTGTCTGGCCGTTTCTACAGAGCTTTGAGCGTGTTTTAGGTTTGTGTGACTTGTGTGAGTGTTATAGAATGAATTAGGTTTGGTCTTTTGGTCTGAAATCAAGTGCATTGAAGGTGAAAGATTGGATTTTGATCACCATAACCAAGTTGCTATATTTGCATCAAATCTGAGATTTTGTGCATGTTTTGACTTGGCACGAGTTTGATTGAGTTGCACATGATATTTGCAAGTTGTATTGATCACAAGAATCCCCTTACATCAATTTTTTAGATTTTATTTGATTTAATATTGATTAATAATGAATTAAATCAATAAAAATGAAATAAAATAGAAAAATAAATGTTTGGTCATGAAATTGAAGATGGAACACGTGTGTGGCATGAAAAGACTATATCAAGTGGAAAAAAGTGGGCCCTTTTGTCAAAAATTTGAGTTTTGAGGATAGTTGACTTTTGGCAATTTTGGAAAAATGCCCAACTTCAAAAATGCATAACTTCCTCAATTTTGAACTTTTGGAGGTGTTCTTGGACTTTTTAGAAACCTTGAGATGTCCACTAATCAACCATTTTGGTCTCATCTCATTTTGATGTTCCATTCTCAAGTTATAAGCTTTGGGAAAAAAGGTGTTTTTGTTGACTTTCAAAAATGACCTATAATGTCCAAATTTGTAACTTTTTGTGAGAGCATTTCTTGATCTTGGGGTGTGAATATGTATTGTAGGAAATTGCATCCTCTTCAAAATGAGCTTTGGATGGGTCATTTCTCATAAAGTATTAGAATGTTATGCTTGGTCAAAGTTGAGTTGACTTTTCCTACAAAACCCTAATTTAGCAACTTTTGAATCTTGATGAATCTTGCGCAATACTTGATGAATCATGATCAACCCTTGATAAAATGATGAATTAGCCTTCAAAATGAGAATGTTGACAAAAAATATTGAGGTTTGACTGTATTTGGGACACAGTTGACTTTTGCCCTAGCACAGTCGATTTTTGGGCCTCTTGAGCAATTGATTGACCAAACTTCCTCTGCAAGGCTTGAAATTTGACATGGATGAACTTGAGAACATATTAGGACATTGGGGAGCACTTGAGGCTATTTGGATGTGAGGACCTTAATGCAACACAAAACCCTAATTTTGACTTGACTACCTTAGGAGGTGATTTGATTGTACAACCCTTGAGCCAACTTGAGCAACTTGAAGATTATTCTTGACATGTCTTGAGGAATATGGGAGGGAAAATTTTGGGGTACAACAGTTGCCCCTATTCAATTTTCTTAAACCTGAGGATATATATTGGCTTTCGAGCCTTTCGTAATCCGAAGGTGGAAGATAATTGAACACTAGAGTGCCCAGAAATTTGCACTCACATGGTGTAGTATCAGCATTGTGATGTCGGGAATGGGCTTACAGATGCCATTTGGAGATTGTTGGTAGGAGGATGGGCTTACAGATGCCATCTGCAGGAGTGTCGATCGCGTAAGAGATTCCTTAACGAGAACTTGCATACCTGTTGTTGTAAAAGATTTCGCTAGGGAAGTCTAACTTTTGTTGAGATTTAGGAACTTGCTTGTACTTCAACTGAGAGAATGCCTCGGCTGAGTCTTAAGAACCTGTCCATAATTCAATTGGGGGGAAACATCTTCATCAAGATCTAGGAACTGTCTCGTGCTCAATGGAGTATACCGTTGAGGTTATAGGACTCGTCCACACTATGACGGAGGAAAACATCAATATCTAGGAACTGACTCGTGCTCAATGGAGTATACCGTTGAGGTTATAGTACTTGTCCATACTATGACGTAGGGAAACATCTTTATCAAGATCTAGGAACTGTCTCGAGCTCAATGGAGTATACCGTTGAGGTTATAGAACTTGTCCATACTATGACGGAGGAAAACATCAAGATCTAGGAACTGACTCGTGCTCAATGGAGTATACCGTTGAGGTTATAGTACTCATCCACACTATGACGTAGGGAAACATCTTCATCGAGATCTAGAAACTGTCTCGTGCTCAATGGAGTATACCGTTGAGGTTATAGAACTTGTCCATACTATGACGTAGGGAAACATCTTCATCAAGATCTCGTAACTGTCTCGTGCTCAATGGAGTATACCGTTGAGGTTATAGAACTTGTCCACACTATGGCGGAGGAAAACATCAAGATCTAGGAATTGACTCGTGCTCAATGGAGTATACCGTTGAGGTTATAGTACTCGTCCACACTATGACGTAGGGGAACTGTCGAGATTGAGAACCTTATCTGAAATTCAACCGAGGATAATTCAATTGAGATTTAAGAACCGGTCAGGTCTTCGACGTAATTGAGAACTTTAATTGTATCTTTCCTGAAAGGTAAAGGTCAGTCATATGCAATGCATGATATGGATCAGGAAATGATGTTCTCAAAATAAATGAGATTGTATTCGTATGATGCGTATATGCATGTATCATGATGTATGGGGATATAATGTTTTAGTTGGGGAAAATAGATCCCGGAGCTGCTGGAGAATAGAGCTGAGTTCTTCGTTTCCGCTGGGGATGATGAACGAAGATGATAAACCTGTAGGAGAGAAGAACTTCGTTGGGGGAATAAACTGATGAAGAGATTACTCTGAGGGGAATTACTCTATGGGGAAGAGACGTTCTGCTGAAGATTTTAACGATAACTCCGCTGGGGATTCTGTTGATAAGCTCTGTTGGGGATTTTAATGATGAACTCCGCTGGGGATAGAAAGAACTTCGCTGGGGATGATCTTTCAGTTGCAACTTGCTGAGGATAACCCAGTTAGATTCTTGTGAGGATAACCTTCTGAATTTGGCTGGGGAGATTTATTTGTACTCTGTAGGGGATAAGCTTCCAGAATCTATTGGGTGAGATGATTCAACTCTGGCGGGGAAACTTTTTAGACTGCACTGGGGAAATGACTCCGCTGGGGTATCTTGTATTCTGCCGGAGAACATTCTTATACTTGCTGGGGAATGTCTTTATACTCCGCTGAGGAATATTAAGACCTTCTGGGGATACCAAACTTTTTCAGGGCTGATGGTAGATTAACTCTTCTCGGGGAGAGCATTGCTGATTCGTTCATAGTTGCGAGTCTCAGCGGGAAGAGCTACCATTACTATTTTACTCTGCGGGGAGTGATGGTATCTTGCTCGTATTCTTCAGCTGAACCTACCTTGGTACCTTGGTGGACAAAGTAACTACACAGTTTGGACATTTCTTATGCCCCTGTTTCTGATATTACCAGTAATTCGTCCTTTGTTTCGCATGTAAATTTTTATGAGCAGCAATTAATGTCAAATGCATATATCAAAAATGAACATTGGACGTCCTTTGCAAAACAAAACAGATAAAGGAAAAACAATTTGGAATTTGTCTGAAAATGAATTTGTATTGATTTTGAAGTTTGCCTGAAAATAGGCGTTTTTGTACAAGAGGCTGGCGTCCTAGTAAGAGAACGCCGCTGAACAAATAGAATTTATACAATTTTGTGAAAAGAAAACAAAACAGCTATGTGAATAATCCCACTGGGTTCCAACTCTACTATTTCCTTTATATCTTCAAGCGTCTCATCACTTTGCTGCTTAGTTGAAGATGCATCTGATTGATTGGTGTCGTCCGAGCTTGATAATTGATACTGAAGTCTGGATGCGAGGTGATCCAATGGAACATAGTGTTACGCTTTAATCCCTAACTTTTGACTGGACCGCCCTTTCGGGTTTTCAGTCCATCGGGATACCCATTTTTTCCCAAGCCGCCTTTTCAGGTTTTCGACTTGCCGGGTGTACAGATTTTTTATTTTCATCCCTTATTTTTGCCCGAACCCTTTTGGTTCGCCGGGAAGCCCTTATTTTTTCTTAGGTCAGTTAACCTAGCGGGTCTTTGATTATGCGTAGTATCTTTTCACTATGTCCGCATTGACGGGGTGAGGAAGGTCGTCACCATCCATGGTGGTTAGAATCATTGCTCCTCCTGATAAAATGCTCTTAACCACAAATGGACCTTCGTAAGTAGGGGTCCATTTTCCCCTGGGATCACCTTGAGGTAGAATAATGCGCTTTATTACCAGGTCCCCAACTTGATACTCTTGTCGTCTGACTTTCTTGTTAAATTCCTTGATCATTCGTTTTTGGTACGTCTGACCATGACAAATAGCAGTAAGTATTTTTTCTTCGATTAGGTTTAGTTGATCAAGTCGGGTCTGAATCCAGTCCTCTTCTCTCAAACCTGCATCCTTCATGTCCGGAGAGAGGGTATCTGAACTTCAATAGGCAAGACTGCTTCCATACCATATACCAAGGAATAGGGTGTTGCCCTTGTTGACGTCCGTGTTGAGGTACGGTACCCATGAAGAGCAAACGGTTACATCTCGTGCCAGTCTTTGTATGTCACTGTCATCTTCTGCACAATCTTCTTAATGTTCTTATTAGCCGCTTTTACAGCCCCATTCATCTTCGGCCGGTAGGGAGAAGAGTTGTGATGATGTATCTTGAATTGCTCGCAGAGCTCGGTGATCATCTTGTTGTTAAGATTGGTACCATTGTTCGTAATGATCCTTTCTGGTACACCGTATCGACAGATCAGGTTGTTCCGAATGAACCGTGCCACGACGTTCTTGGTTACGGTAGCAAAGGAAGTCTCTTCAACCCATTTCGTAAAATAATCAATTGCTACCAGGATGAAACGATGCACGTTGGATGCCGTAGGTCTGATCTCGCTGATCATATCAATGCCCCACATTGCAAAAGGCCAAGGTGTCGTCAAAACATTCAGATGAACTGGAGGTATGTGCACCTTATCAGCATAGACCTGGCACTTGTGACATGTCCGAGAATGTTGATAATAGTCAACTTCCATTGTGGACCAGTAATATCCTGCCCGAAGGATTTTATTTGCCATGGTATGTCCACTGGAATGGGTTCCGAAAGTACCTTCATGTAGATCTGCCATGATCCTTTCTACTTCAATCTTATCCACACAACGCAGTAAGGTCGAATCATAGTTACGCTTGTAAAGAATTCCATTGCTGATGAAGAACTTCGCCGCGAACCTCCTCAGAAAATTCTTGTCATTAACAGATGCACCCTCGGGGTACTCCTGAGCTTCAAGGTACCTCTTCACCTCATGATACCAGGGCTTTTCTGTTACCTCTTCAGTCTCAAGATCACAGCAATGTGCGGGTTCGTCCAATTTGTCAATAATGATCTGGGGAGCCTCGTTGTCCCAATTGACTTTGAACATAGAAGACATCGTAGCTAGCGCGTCCGCCAACTGATTCTCCTCTCTTGGGAAGTGTTCAAAGGTTATCTCCTCGAAATGGGGAAGCAACGTCAATACATACTCCTTGTAAGGAATGAGATTTGGGTGTTTCGTATCCCACTCGCCTTTGATATGACTGATCACGAGAGCGAAATCTTCGAAGACACTTAGAAACTTAATCCTTAGGTCAATTGCAGCTCGAAGACCCATGATGCACGCTTCATACTCCGCCATGTTGTTGGTGCAGTTGAAACATAGTCGGGCGATAAATGGAGTATGAGAGCCTTTAGGAGATATGATCACAGTGACAATGACATTACCTAAAGCATTTGAAGCTCCATCAAAGTACATAGACCATCGGGATCCCTCCTCAGGTCCTTCATCCGGTCCAGGTGTCTCACAATCAGTCACTACCATGATATTCTCGTCCGGAAATTCAAAGTTCATAGACTGGTAATCATCCACTGCCTAATGTGCCAAATGGTCTGCCAATACACTTCCCTTGATTGCTTTTTGAGTCGTGTACTGGATGTCATACTCAGTCAAGATCATCTGCCATCTTGCTATTCTTCCGGACAAGGCAGGCTTTTCGAAGATATACTTGATTGGATCCATTTTTGAAATCAGCAGAGTAGTGTGGGTCAGCATATACTGTCTCAGCCGGCGAGCAGCCCATGCCAAAGCGCAGCAAGTTTTCTCGAGCAGTGAGTATCGGGTCTCACAGTCGGTAAACTTTTTGCTAAGGTAATAAATAGTGTGCTCTTTTTGGCCAGACTCGTCATGCTGCCCCAGCACACACCCCATTGAGTTGTCAAGTACTGTCAAGTATAAGATCATAGGTCTCCCTTCAACTGGTGGTATTCGGATGGGTGGCTCCTGGAGATACTCTTTGATTCTTTCAAAAGCGGCCTGCCATTCATCGTTCCAGCGTACCACTTGATCTTTCTTTAGTAGTTTGAAGATTGGCTCACAAGTAGCAGTTAGGTGCGAGATGAATCGGGCAATGTAGTTCAGTAGTCCTAGAAAGCCTCTGACCTCCTTTTCTGTCTTGGGAGCTGGCATCTCTTGTATGGCTTTCACTTTGGCAGGGTCCACTTGAATACCTTTGTCGCTCACGACGAAACCCAGTAGCTTACCAGACCTCACCCCGAAGGTGCACTTGTTCGGGTTCAATCTCAGCTTGTACAACTTCAACCTGTCAAACAGCTTCTGTAGATGGTCAAGGTGTTCCTCCTTAGTCTGGGACCTTGCAATCATATCGTCAACGTATACTTCAATCTCATGATGGATCATGTCATGAAACAAAGCAACCATGGCATGCTGATATGTTGCCCCAGCATTTTTCAATCCAAAAGGCATGACCTTGTAGCAAAAGGTACCCCACTGAGTAACAAAGGTGGTCTTCTCCATATCCTCGGGAGCCATCTTGATTTGATTATATCCGGAGAAACCATCCATAAAGGAGAAAACCTTGTGCTGAGCAGTATTGTCAACCAGAACGTCGATGTGAGGTAGAGGGAAGTCATCCTTAGGGCTTGCCCTGTTCAAATCCCTGTAGTCAACACACATTCTGACCTTACCATCTTTCTTCGGCACAGGAACCACATTGGCGACCCACTGAGGGTAAGAAGTCACTGCTAGAAAATCGGCGTCGAACTATTTCATAACTTCGGTCTTGATTTTCTCAGACATCTCTGGGTGCATACGATGAACCTTCTGTTTTACGGGAGGACAATCTTCCTTGGTAGGCAGGCGATGAACCACAATGTCAGTATCCAACCCAGGCATATCTTCGTAAGACCAGGCAAAGATCTCAACATAGTCATGTAGCATCTGAATCAACCGTTGTTTCACACTAAGCTCCAAATTTGCACCGATCTTGACTTCTTTCTTGTCTGTCTCAGTACCCAGATTCACCGTTTCCACTGGCTCTTCGTGTGGCTGAATGGCCCTCTCTTCCTGGAGTAGCAATCTTGCAAGTTCACCAGGCACTTCGCAATCATCTTCACCTTCGTCTTCGGCTAAGTTGATCGGATTTTCGAAGTCATAACTGGCAGTAGCAGAGTCGTTACCAGTGAGATCCAGAGTGGATTGAGACCTGTATATGTGAGTGTGTGTAAAATAGCTGTTTTGCAATATATAATAAATAAAAACAAGGAGCGCAAAATTTGAAATGCAAGAAACGTCCAATGCTTTTATTAATGATATATGAAAATGGCACACAAAAGCCCTCACGAATGAAGCCACGGTGCCCTGGGTAAGACACCGGGCCATAAATTTTCAAAACATTGTATGTTACAAATTCAAAACAAAGAGTTCATTACTGGGTAACAAAAGTAATAGGGATGAAGTCCTTTGTTGTCCAGTTTCTTGGTCCACCGTTGGTCGTAGGATAGATCCAGCTATCGAATTCAGACTCCTCCACATCATCTTCAATGGCATTTACTCCCGAGTTACTGATGAACACAAGAGGTCTTCCAATCCTTGCACTTCGAACAACCCTTTGAGCTTCTGCAGTGAAACCCAAACTAAACTTGTTAGTCTTCTGAGTAAAATCAAGGAGTCAGCCCCAATTTGCACACTCACCCTTCTCAATAACAGCCCGGACATCCTTTAAGGAAGCCATCTTCATAGGAGAATCTCCAACCACAGTCTCAGTTGATGCCAGTGTCTGAGGAACCTCTTCAAAGTGCTGAAATGGGGTCTCAATTAACTCCCCATCCATCTCTACATACCGGAACGAGTTGAGGTGGTTGACCATATACTCTTCTTCCCCTTGTACTGTCACAATCTTCCCTCTGACCGGGTACTTCAGCTTCTTGTGGAGCGTTGAGGTTACAGCTCCAGCTTTGTGGATCCATGGACGACCCAGCAAACAAGAATAGGATGGCCGAATGTCCATCACGTAGAATGTAGAATTGAAGACATGAGAACCAACTATAATTGGAATATCAACTTCACCATGCACCATCCTTTTAGACCCGTCAAAGGCCCTGACAATGATGTTACTTGGTTTTAGCTTCAACCCTTCGCAATCCAACCGGTCTAGAGCTTTCTTGGGCAAGACGTTCAATGAGGAACCAGTGTCAACCAATACATGTGCAAGAGTAGTACCCCTACATTCAATGGAGACATGCAGGGCATCATTGTGGTTCTTCCCTTTAATAGTCAAATCAGCGTCGGAGAAACCCAAACCATTATCAATAGTTAAATTGGCGACACAATCGGTAAACTGATCAGCTTATGTCTCTTGTGGCACGTGGGCCGTCTTCAGGAAGGTAATCAGAGCCTTGGCATGGGCCTCTGAACACAACAACAGCGACAACATAGAAATCTTGGATGGGGTTTTCCCCAGCTGCTCAACTACGTTATAATCACTCTTGTTAATAATCTTCAAAATCTCTTCCATCTCCTGTTTGGAAGCTTCAACAGTAATTGTCTTCGGTGTCTCCGTCTGGGCAGGCACATCAGTGGTGATCCCTTTGCCCCGAGCATTAGATAACTCGGCGACAGGGGTAAGGATAGGAACTTGATCAGGAATGGAAGTAGGTACACTTGCAGGTGTAATGACAACAGGTCTTCGGACAATTGGTGGAACAATATCAGGTGAGAAAAGTCTTCCGCTACAGGTGACTTTAGCAGGTCCAGTAATGTTGCTGACGCCGGTATCAGCATCCAACTCTTGCTTAACTCCAAGAACATAAACATTTTCCCCATAGTGCTAAGGGACAGCTTTGTCAGAGGTGTAGGGGATGGGCCCCGGAACAGTGATGATTACGGGTGCGATCTTCAGAGTAGATGTAATTCTAACAGGCTTCCTCGAGGGAGCCTTGGAAGAATTGTTGAAAATGGTAATGATGGCAACTTCTTCAGTAGGAATGGAAAGAACAACAATCTTCTCAAACAGGATATCCTTATTATCCATCAGGTTTTGGATACCTGACTTCAGAGATGGGCAACCAGCAGGTAAAACAGAACACATATGGCAACCTTCGCCACAGCCCGGAAATAAACCGGCTAGCAACAGGTTCTTCTTGACAGTCATCAGAGGGGTAACAATATCATCCACGGAAACTATAAACAAGTCTTCCTCTACAGCATTTACTACATGTTTGGGCATGGGAGTAGTCACAACATTAGGCCTCTCGGGCACCTCAAACTCAATCTCCTTCGCATCAATTAGGTCTTGCACCATGTTCCTTAAAACCCAACAATCATCTGTATTATGCCCCGGGCTATCAGAGTGAAAAGCGCAGCGGGCATTAGGGTTGTACTTTGGTGATATGGTACTTGGATTCTTCGGAGCTTCTTTTAGAGTCACCAGATTGGTCTTCAGCAACTGTGGCAGAATCTGAGACAAAGTCATGCTGAGACGAGTGAATTGCCTTCGAGGTCTCTCGTCCTTTTGTTGATTGTGATGCTGAGGAGCACCAGTAGGTTTTGAAATAACAACTGCATTGACAGCTTGGTGGTGTTCAGGTCTATTCTGTCTTCTCGAACTGTAGACAGCACTGGACTCTTTCTTAAACAGTTTCTTCTCGGTGCTCGATGAGGCACCCTTCTGTATCTTCCCAGCCTTAATACCAGCTTCAATCCTCTCACCAGTCAAAATAACATCTGTAAACCCAGTTGAAGAGCTTCCAATTAGATGGTTAAAGAATGGACCAGACAGGGTCCCCAAAAACATGTCAACGAGTTCACGATCAGCCAAAGGTGGTTGCACCCTTCCGGCAAGGTCTCTCCATTTCTGAGCATACTCTTTAAATCCTTCACCCGTTCCTATTGACATACCCTGGAGTTGGGTACGCGTAGGAGCGAGGTCGTAGTTGTACTGATACTGCCTGTAGAATGCAGTAGCCAAATCTTCCCAGCTACGAATACTGGCTCCGTCCAACTGATAGAACCACTCAAGTTGAGTCCCTGAGAGACTGTCTTGAAAGAAATGGATCCACAAGTTCTTATCAGCAGTGTAAGGCTGGATCTTATGGGGAATCACCACCCCAGATGATAGACCTAGATCTCTAAAGTCCAGACCGGGCACCTTTTGTATTTCCATAGCGCTTAAAAGGTCTTCCAGCTGTTTGTACTTATCCTTAGCAGTAGGATACTATTCTTCATCATAGTCCGTCTCGTTTTCAGAGACCATATGGCTAGGAGCCCTCCTTTCTTGTGGACTTTCTTTACCTCCAGATGAGGTGGTCAGATCAACTTCATTCTGCAGCCCATTTCCAAACCTGCGTCCAGTATTGAACAGGATGGTCCTCTTCTTCTTCTTCTTCTCTTTCAGAATCAAGGTCTTCAGGTCCTGCTGACCCTTAGCTAGATTCATGAACATCTCTTGAAACTGGGCATTTTGGGCCTGGAGGGCCTTGATAGCTTGCTCAGTTGAAGGTTCAGTAGACATGATGATTGCTGAAATAAATAGCGAAGAAGATAAGAGACCTGTAAAGGGTACCTGTTTATGAAGTGCATGGGATGAAATGCGTATGATTTATGATTTCAAAGACAATCGGGATTCAAATTTGTAAACAAGAAAGGAAATACACTTTATTAGATTTAAACTTCGAAATTTAAATTGTTCAAAAAATTGCCCTTAATCATTACAAGAATGGAAATACTAAAAAGTAAATAAAAACTGTAAAAGAAATCATCAAAGGTCCATCAACGCTCCCATGGTCTCTTCTTCTCAGTGCGGACATAATCATTCAGGATCCGCTCGTTCTCCAACTGTCTAGTCAGCTTCTGGATTTTCTGCTCTTGCTCATTGAACCTCTCCCGGTACGAATCCTGTTTATCCCTCAACTGCATCCAAGACCTCTTCAGTGCCCCAATATCAGTGGGCATATAAGGGTGGAGAATAGTTGGAAGAACCCCCTCCTCATTAGCAACTTCAAGAGTAACAGGCCTGACAGCTTCATATGGCATACCTAGCTTCTGGGCACGGATGCGGACCCATCTGAGATATGGCTCCATTGGCAGAGAAGTCTTTGGTCCCAACTCATGTGGATCAGATTGGTGAACTCTGTCCCAAGCCCTTATGAATCTACGACGCAGCTCGTCGCTATCTCCCTAAAAATCAAAGATGATATGAGGCATCAACATCTCATGAGGCCCTTCTCTTTTGGCTCTTCCAAACTGACGGAGAGCTAAGCATGGGTTGTAAGAAATCCCTCCATGGGTTCCAATCAATGGAACATTAGGATACTCTCCACAGCGATCAATGACAGTCACCTCATCCATACCTTTGAGAGTCCAGATAATGTCATTATTAGAAAGAGACATCACCCTATAAGCCTAGCCCATTCCTTCTTTGTTCTTCAGCACGGACTTAGGGAGGTGCGAAATAAACCACCTCGACAATAAAGTAACACAACACATCAAAGTTCCCAGCTTTCGGGCAGTACGAGCATAGAGCTGATGAAGTATATCACCCAAGAGAGTGGGTACCGGATTCTGAGAGATGAAGATATTTATGGCATTAATATCAACAAAAGTATCAGGGTTCGGAAACAATACCAGACCATAAATCAAGAGAGCCAGAATGTCCTCGTACGCCTTGAAGTCTAAGCTATCCCAGAAGTAATTAGCTTTGTCAACCAAAAACGTAATCAGAAAACCCTTAGCTCCACTTCTAGTCTCCCAGTTAGCCATTACCTCCTCCTTGGTCAAGTGAAGGGCTGCAGCAATTTCTTCAGGCTTAAGAGTCTTTTCCCAACCAGTAAATAGAGTTTGTTCCAGGACGGAGATACCGAGCAGCTTAGAGAACTCTTCTAGGGTAGGAACCAGCTGGAAGTCCTAGAAAGTAAAACAATGGTACAGCGGATCATAGAATTGGACCAGAACACTCATCATTTGCTCGTCCAGTTTTGAGGTGACCAAACTGAGGAGAGAACCATGCCTTCTGATGAAGGAAGTAGTGTCTAGAATCCTGACAACCAAATCTTTAAGCAGGGTAGGTACTTGGACAAAGTTGATCCGGATAGTATTCCTACGCATGGGCATCATGATGACCTACAAAACAGAGCAAAGATGAAACCCTTTTGTCTTTGAAATAGGTTAGTCCTTATGCAAGATGTATGCAATGTTATGATGTCATGATGTCATGATAAAGGCACACCACAAGTATCCACAAAAAGCAAACATGGTAAAGGCACACAAGTCACACTGAGAGCCCTTAGATTTCAGGCTAGCATGGAGTTTAGGTACTACCCTCTTTCAGTTCAGTTGGTTTAAACCTTTCCTAAAAAATAGTAATCGGGTTGTAGAGGATCTCAATATCACTGACTACCCTCAATCGGTCATAATTCCAGTTTAGCAACCTTTTCTTGCAGCCGGAATCATCACGAGAGTTTAGTCTCAATGAGTGTAGCATACTGCTACTGTTCTATGGCCAAGTTGGTCAATTTAAGGTTCTAAGGTCAGTTGGTGCTTAATGACTCCTTAGAAGACCCATATTCTCCTTGTTCCAACACAAGGGATATCGGTACAGACCAAGGTGCCACACCAACGTAGCTACTGCTTCATCTGTATCGGTCTACGCCGTACAGATCCCTCACAGTTTATTGCTACTTACCTAAAGGGTATCCCCAGATCCGGGTTAGGATCTATAGAACTCTGATACAAGCCCACAAAATTAAAGCATACAAAGCATACAATTGAAAACATAGTGATTTAATCCTAAGGTACACCTCACTTATAGAATCCCCAGCAGAGTCGCCAGTTCTGTGATCGGTGGGAATGAGAACTGACTGTTTTGGAATGTTGGTTCGCGTTTGCGTTTGTTTTTGCAAAATGTCGCGGTAAGCAAGAGTCGCCACCGTCTTTTATTTTATCCAACAAGGAAAGGACAAAAGCACAGAAAAATTCCTTTTTTGAGATATTTCTCGGGTTCGGGAGGTAGATTATAGAAAGGGAAGGTGTTAGCACCCTTTCTATCCGTGGTTATCCACGGGCTCTAAGGTACTTGCTCATTATGTTTTCAAAAGTTTGCTTTTCTTTGTGATTGTGGGTTTGAAAAGAATTTTGTTTTTGAAGAGAGTGTAAGTGAGAAAAGTTTTGTTTTGTTTTTAAAAGGAGCAAGTACTTAAGAACCATCTACCTACTCAAAAAGGAATTAATCTGTACAAGTGTCCTTTAGACAATGCTATCCCACTATTGATAAGTAGGTAGCACTGTCGTTGGAGTTTAAGGGTCAATTCGATTAAGGGACGTGTGGTCACTAAAGCAATGTTAGGACGCCTTAGCGGTCACCCTAATGTCTTAGATCATTTTTATCCGAGGCAACAGTTTCAAGGCAACTATGATCTTTGGACAAGAGGGCGACCTCTAAAACTTCCTATACTCAATGACCACGTTCGAGGCAACCAAGTGAGGTATACCCTAAGAGTGGCATGTGTGAGTGTATTGTTTTTCAGTTATATTATCTTTGTACATGTTATGGTGAGCTACTGTTGATTTTAAATTAAAATTGGACTTGTCATGCATTGCCTATTATTCAAACATCTAACAGTTAATGGTTTCGCAAAATAAATCTAAGCTATTACAAGGCGTCAGGTATTTACATCGCCAAAAACAAACCCTTAAAAATTAAATTGCGAAAAGTATATAAAAGCGGTAAATAAAATCCTAACTTAAAAACTATTACATTCCCGAAGCAGTTACATTATTGAAATATGGATCAAAAGGTTATTCGCGCGCGAGAAAATTAAATCGGAGTGTTTTTAGGGTTTTGACCCTTTTTATTAAAGAAAGCATATTTTTGTTATTTTTTGAATTAAAAATTAGTCTAAATTAATAATTGAATTAAATAATTAAATGAAAATATTTTTGGTTTTTTTATTTTAATTAGGGAAATAAAATAAGATTGGTTAAAAGATATTAAAAACCCTAATTCTATGTTGATTTTAATTTAATGCAAAAGATATTAAAATTGAACCTATTTAAACTAAATAAAATTAATTAATGTTTATTTACAAAAATAAATAATAAAATTAATGGAATTAAAAAAATATTATTTTTTTGTTTTCTGATTTTTTATGAAAAAAGTTAATTAGTTAATTAATTAATTAAGATAATAATAATAAAATAGAAAAAAAAATGAAAAAGAAATAAAATGCAAAGAAATACTCAGGGGGTGTGGGCCTGAAGAGGGAGTGTGATTTGCAATTCTTGGCCCATTTACGCTTCAGCCTTGTTGGACTTTTCAGATTGTCCACATGTCCATTTACTTGAGACCATGGTAGTCTCCCATTCTAGGCCATTGGATCTGCTTTGTAGCCACCTGGCGTTTGAGATCTTGGCAGAACATGATGGTCTGTATCTTGGGCGTTGCACCTAATTGTCTGAAAACAAAATTGAACAAAGTTTTGGGGGACCTGGGATTCGAACCCAAGTCCCAATGCTCAATGACACGCTTGCCTTGCCAACTCTACTGCGCTGCTTCTTTGTTAATGAAATAAGAAACAAATAATATAAGACAAACAAATCATTATGCCTGGCAAAAATAAAAATAAAAATAATAAAAATAAAAAAAAAACGCGCTATGATTCAATTGAACCAATGGATGCCACCCACGTCTTCGTCTTCTTCAACAAAGACTGGTTCATTTACCTGTGGATTTTAGTCCGCATCTAAATCCATGGCATCATCCTATCAATCGATACAGACCATGTAAATGCTTATGGAAACCATCATTGCAATCGTTTCTCTCCCCTGATCATTCCTATACCTATCATTAGCCTTAATTTAACCTGCATAAAAAACACCTAAAAAACAAGAACAAGAATCCTAGGTTCTGGATACGGGGTTAGAAGCCACAAAAATAAAATCAAATATTGCAGAATCAATGGAAATTGAATGGTAAGTATGAATGTACAAGAAAATTGGCAAGAGGATGCAAGAAAATGATTTCACAATATCATGTGCAGAGGCATATTCATGATGACTTACAACGAGTTTCAGAGGGTCTCAAGGCCTGGTTTTAATTGCTACAGCTTCACAGAATATCAGGCAAGGGAGTAGCGTTGAGATCTTGGGTTGAATCATGCTCTAACCAAGATTTTTATCTCACACTTTTGCAAGCTTTTTCCAATTCTTGTCTGGCCGTTTCTACAGAGCTTTGTGTGTGTTTTAGGTTTGTGTGACTTGTGTGAGTGTTATAGAATGAATTGGGTTTGGTCTTTTGGTCTGAAATCAACTGCATTGAAGATGGAAGATTGGATTTTGATCACCATAACCAAGTTGCCATATTTGCATCAAATTTGAGATTTTGTGCATGTTTTGACTTAGCACGAGTTTGATTGAGTTGTACATGATATTTGCAAGCTGTATTGATCACAAGAATCCCCTTACATCAATTTTTTAGATTTTATTTGATTTAATATTGATTAATAATGAATTAAATCAATAAAAATGAAATAAAATAGAAAAATAAATGTTTGGTCATGAAATTAAATATGTAACACGTGTGTGGCATGACAAGACTATATCAAGTGGAAAAAAGTGGGCCCTTTTGTCAAAAATTGGAGTTTTGAGGATAGTTGACTTTTGGCAATTTTGGAAAAATTCCCAACTTCAACAATGCCTAACTTCTTCAATTTTGAACTTTTGGAGGTGTTCTTGGACTTTTTAGAAACCTTGAGATGTCATATAATCAACTCTTTTGGTATCATCTCATTTTGATGTTCCATGCTCAAGTTATAAGCTTTGGTAAAAAAGGTGTTTTTGTTGACTTTCAAAAATGACCTATAATGTCCAAATTTGTAACTTTTTGTGAGAACATTTCTTGATCTTGGGGTGTGAATATGGATTGTAGGAAATTGCATCCTCTTCAAAATGAGCTTTGGATGGGTAATTTCTCATAAAGTATGAAAAAGTTATGCTTGGTCAAAGTTTAGTTGACTTTTCCTACAAAACCCTAATTTAGCAACTTTTGAATCTTGATGAATCTTGAGCAATCCTTGATGAATCATGATCAAACCTTGATAAAATGATGAATTAGCCTTCAAAATGAGAATGTTGACAAAAAATCTTGAGGTTTGACTGTATTTGGGACACAGTTGACTTTTGCCCTAGCACAATCGATTTTTGGGCCTCTTGAGCAATTGACTGACCAAACTTCCTCTGCAAGGCTTGAAATTTGACATGGATGAACTTGAGAACATATTAGGACATTGGGGAGAACTTGAGGCTATTTGGATGTGAGGACCTTAATGCAGCACAAAACCCTAATTTTGACTTGACTGCCTTAAGAGGTGATTTGACTGTACAATCCTTGAGCCAACTTGAGCAACTTGAAGATTATTCTTGACATGTCTTGAGGAATATGGGAGGGAAAATTTTGGGGTACAACAGGTATAAATTTACAAATGGGGATTGTAAGAAAATAAATCCTAATTATCTATTACAACCATATTGAATAAATGTACAAGAATTGAAATATATAATGTACAAGAGATAAATGGAAAAGACATGAATTTTTGTATTAAAGGTTTTGACCTAATTAAATAAAAGAAGATAATTAACAAAAATTATAAAATTAAAATTAAATTAATAAACAAAGAAATTAATTTAAAGAAAACAAGTTTTTTTGGGTTTTTGTGAATTTAATTAAAGTAGTAAATAAAAATTAAATAAAAGTCCTAAATTCTAGATTGATTTTAATTTACAAGAAAAAATAATATAATATAATGATCAAAATTAAATTATCTAAGTATTTAAAAAAGGGTAAATTAAATTATTTAAAGGAAATGTTTTTGTTCTTTTGTTTTTGTGAAGAAAAAAATAAACTAAATAAATATAAAAAATAAAATATAAATATTTTTTGGATTTTTTATTAATGAAAATAATAATAATAATAATAATAATAATAATAATAATAATAATAATAATATTAATAATAATAATAATAATAATAATATTGTGATACGGTGGGAGAACTGACTTGAGGTTTTGCGTTTGTTTTCGCAAATGTTTCGGTTGAGCAAGAGTCGCCACCGACTTTTTATTTTATCCTAAGGAAAGGTTAAAAAGCACAGCAAAAACCTTTGAGATGTTTTCTTGGATTCGGGGAGTAGATTATAGAAAGGGAAGGTATTAGCACCCTTTCTATCCATGGTTATCCATGGGCTCTTAGTTACTTGCTTAGATCACTTGCCTTTGATTTTCAATTGTTTGAAATGGTGCTTTGTGTGTGGGTTTGAAAATGTTTTGAAAAGAGGCCATTGTGGTGGCAACCTTTGCAATGATCCATGTTTGGATGTATACAAAGGTGTACTTGTCTTTTTAAAAGTTTTCAATGTTTTTGAAAGTTGTTTTGAAAGTGTGTGGTGATGTGTGTTTTGAAAAATGGCAAGGATTTGTTTTTTGCAAGATTTGATCAAGTAACGAAGAGCTATCTACCCTAAATTTCTCAAAGATCTTTCCTATGTTTTAACCCTTTTAACAATTTTGTTCCACCATTGTATTTGGTGGACAATCTTGTGTTAGGATGTTAACGGGACGGGCGCGGGTCATCGTTTAGACCATGATTGCCACGGTGCCAAGTGTCTTTGGCAACTTTTTCCTTTAAGGGACTTGATCATTTTTTAGGCAACTTCCGAAAGCGTCATCGAGGGACTATGATCATTTGATATTGTTTTGTTTTGCCAAAAACACTCAACATGCAACATGGCCCATTATTGAAGGCAACAAGTGGAGTAACCCTAAGGGGTGCAAGTGTGATTGGTGTTGTCCATTTTCATGCTTTTTTGTCTTTGAATTAGGTCAAGCTATTTGTTATTTGATTTTTGCATACAAAACCCTAAGTCTATCATGGCATATTTAGAAAGCTTTAAAGTGAGAAAAATAAAATCCTAAATTATTACAACACAATTATGGGATGGGGGGTACAAATGTTCAAATGGGGATATTTAGCAAGAAATTAAAATCTAAGCTATTACATCCAAATTGAATATACAAAGATTAATTGTACAATAATTAAGTAAATAAATATGCAAAAATGTATTTATGCACAAAAATGGTTTTTTATATGTATGGGAAAGTATTTTTTATGTAAATATAAACAAAAATAAAAGAATCAATTTTTGGATATTTTGTGTTTTTAGGGCAAAACCCTAATTTTCTAAATAATAATATTTATCAATTATATTATATACACTATCTATTAATTATATACAAAAATAAATAAAAGAGAAGTATATTGTAAAAAAGTAATTTTTGAGGTTAAATATTAATAAAATGAAAAATGTATTATTCCTAAATATTTAATAAAAGATAGATAAGTATTCATATTATTTACTAAATATATTAAATATGTACAAAAATAAAAATATTTATTATTTACAAAAAAAAAAGTATATTTTTTAGAAAATGTTTTCAAAAGATAAAATAAAATAAAATCAGAAAATAAAATGTATTTGTATTATTTTTAGTATTTTACATAAAAGGCATTATGTTTATTTATATGTATAAATTCAAATAAAACCAATAAAATCCAAATAAAATGCAAAAATGGTTGAAAAATATTTTTAATAATTTTTATGTTTTGACAAAAAATAAACAAGTCAGAAACAAAAAGAAAAAATCAAAAATGATAAAAATAACACACAATGGGCCAAGGGGGTGTATGTGTGAAATGAAGGTGCAAACAGAAAAAATAAGTCAGGCCCAGCCCAAGGAGAGTTGTCTTCAACCTCCAGCCACTTCAAACACAAAAAAGCGCGTGTTTTCCCTTGTCCCTGCTATCTCTTGATCCTTTGACTTTTAACAAAAACTTATAACATCAAAAATGTAGGGCATCAAACCACGAATCCATACATATAAAGAACTTGATCTAACTCTCAGAAATGAGAGAGAATTTCTTCTCCCCCAATTTCTGACCTAACTTTTTTCTAATGTTCAGGTTCCAAATTCTCTTAACACACACAATATAAATGAAAAGTGAGGATACAGGTAGCTTCAGGGCCATGAGTAAGACATAACTTCTTCACAAACCTAAGCCTAAATATGCTTGGATAGAGAGATAGAAGTTCAAACTTTTACCTGTTCAGCTTGAATCGTGTGCAACAATGGAGGCACTTTCAATGGATTTTGAGGACTTGTACAACTTGCTTGAAGTTCAGGGATGCTTCTCCAATGCTTGGTGTGCCTTGAAACTAACTGAATCGAGCTATGTAACTCAACCTGCACAACTGAAAAAATGAAAATGGTGAACTTGGTTAGAGGTGTTACAGTCTGTAGCTAGGGCTTGGGATAGCTTGTATGGATGTTATGGAGTGTGTATGAACAAGCTTTGGCCAAAACGCACGAGCAAACTGAGTTGTGCAACTCAATCTGCAGGGATGCCCTGTTTTGTGCAGCAAAATGGTGTTTTGATGTTTGGGGAAGTATTGAAGGTGGTTAAGTCGTGCCTTAGGTCTGTTATGATGTATGGAAAATGTTTACAAACTTTGCTTTGGCTAGTTGTTACAGGAATGAGAGATGTGATCAGTTTTGCAAAGTTTCTTCTTATCTAAGCTAAAGTTGTCAAGTTGGGTTATAGGCCAAGGCAGGTCCCTCAAGCATGCTGCATTTTCTCTCCTTGATCAGTGGGATTAGTCCATAAACTTGTGCCTAAAAGATCTGGCTTGTACCTCTTTGATTTGTGTTTTGACATAAAGCCATGCTTTACAAGAATGGATAAAATGCTTTTTCCAAATATGGCTTGATTTTGTGTGTATTGTCCAAATGCACAAAATAAAACTCTAACACAAAGGATATGCATTTAATTATTGAGTTTAAGAAGGATTAGAGGCCTGTAATCTAGCTTGTACAAGCTGATTTCAAAAATTCCCATGTTATGAACATGAAATTGGCCATGAACAAAGTGACTTTTGCCTAACTTCACAAATTCGATTCTCCCTAACCACAAGGGTGTTTGAGAAGTTCTTGGACAATTTGGAAATCTTGGAATGTGTACTGCAATACATCTTTGTAATGCAAGTTGAAATTCCAAGTGGAAGCATGTGAAAAGTGGCCATGAAGTTGGGCAAAAATCCTGCCTAGAATAGGTCAAAAAATTTCTAAGTTAAGAATGTTTTGCATCCTTATTCCAAAAATCATAACTTGAGCTACAAGCTTCTTTTGAGAAAACTTTGTGAATCAAAGTTGTATATTTTGCAATGGAATATAACTTTCATGTTTTGAGTTTTGCTTGAATCCATTTGCATCTTGAAGAAAAAATGGGACAAAGTTAGGAAAAAATTAGGAAATTTCATAACTTAGAAAATTTCTAAGTTATGAAATTTCTTCATTTTAAACCCTAATTTGTAATTCTTGGTTTCTTGATGAACAAGTTTCACAATTTGGCATTTTTTGATGAAAAATGAATCTTGACACTTGATTTTGACCAAAAAGTCAAAGTTTGACTTTTCAGTATATAGTCAAATTTGGATCAGTTGACTGGAAAATTCATCTGTCAATCTTGTGCATTTGGGATCTTTTGAACTTGTTGAATGTGTCAAGACCATGCCATTGAATCCTTGAGTCCATATGTGAGCTTGGTTTGCCATTGGCTAGGTCAAACAGTCAAAAATTGCCTTTGTGCAGTCAAAACCCTAAAAATGACCATTTTGCCCTTTTGGTGATCTGATCAAATTTCTTGTGGAATTGTGATCCAAACTTGACCAAATGGTTCATATGAGTTCATAATGTTGATGTGGGTCAAAAATCATGAGGTTTGACTGTCAATTTACCACAGTTGACTTTTTCCCCAATACAGTTGATTTCTAGGTCAACTGTCCAATTGACTGGGCAAAGATTGGAATCAAGGCTTGAAACTAGGTATGGATAAACTTGTGAGTCCAACATGAAGCATGAAAGTCATTTTGGGCTTTTTAGGTCAAAACATCTTTGTGCAAACTCAAACCCTAATTTGGTTCAACAGTGCAAGGAGAAGTCTTGAGCAGAGTAAACCCTAACTTGATCTTGAGGTCCAAGGGTCTTGTGGTGAGAAAATATTGATGAAATGGGAGGGCAAATTTTGGGGTACAACAGTTGCCCCTGTTCAATCTTCTTAGACCTGAGGATGTAGATTGGCTGGCGTGCCTTTCGTGATCCGAAGGTGGAAGATGATTGAACACTAAAGTGCCCAGAAATTTGCACTCGCATACTGGAGTATCAGCAATGTGATGGCGGGAATGGGCTTATAGATGCCATTTGGAGAGATGGTGGATAGGAGGATGGGCTTATAGATGCCATCTGGAGGTGTGACAGAATCTTGTCGGGAATGGGCTTATAGATGCCATTTGGAAGTGTTGATCGCGTAAGAGATTCCTTAGCGAGAACTTGCGTCTTTTGAGAAAGGAAGATGGTTTCCTGGCCTGTTACAGGTGTTAATCTTCAAACTCTTCATGTAGATATGCCCTGGCTAGGTACAGGTATCGAATCTACAATCAATTGCTCACAGATATGCCCTGGCTAGATATAGGAATCGAATCCGGAACTTCAAAAGGTTGCTTACAGACGTGCCCTGGCTGGATACAGGTATCGAATCTCTAAACTATTCATGCAGATATGCCCTGGCTAGATACAGGTGTCGAATCCACAATCAAATACTCACAGATATACCCTGGCTGGATACAGGAATCGAATCTGGAATTGGTCGTCTACAGATATGCCCTGGCTGGATGCAGTTATCGAATCTGGAATTTGTCGTCTACAGATATGCCCTGGCTAGATGCAGGTATCGAATCTGGAAATTGTCGTCTACAGATATGCCCTGGCTGGATACAGGTATCGAATCTGGAATTTGTCGTCTACAGATATGCCCTGGCTGGATGCAGGTATCGAATCTGGAATTTGTCGTCTACAGATATGCCCTGGCTGGATGCAGGTATTGAATCTGGAAATTGTCGTCTACAGATATGCCTTGGCTGGATGCAGGTATCGAATATGGAAATTCTTCATGCAGATATGCCCTGGCTGGTTACAGGTATCGAATCTACAATCAATCACTCACAGATATGCCCTGGCTAGATACAGGTATCGAATCTGGAGTTGCGATAGTTGATAGTAATCATCTTTGGATTGACCTTTTCCTGAAAAGGAAAAACATTAGTTGTATGTAATGTCATGATGTATGAGATGCATGATGTCATGATGTTCTCAAAAATAAATGAGATTGTATGATATGATGCGTATATGCATGCGTCATGGTGTATGATAATGTGATAAATGTATTTTTGTCTAGGAAAATAAATCCTTGACGACTGCCGGGAGTTTGTGGAATCCTGGGCTGATGTTGAAGAGTGGAGTTCTTAGCTTCCGCTGGGGATGATGGTTGCAAGAATAAAACCAGTAGGAGAAGATGACTCTGTTGGGGAATAAGCCTGTTGGAGAGATTACTCTGCGGGGAATTACTCTGTGGGAAGAGATACTTCGCTGAGATTTTGATGAGAGCTCCGCTGGGGATACCGTTTATATGTTATGCTGGGGAATTTGATGAACTCCACTGGGGATAGGAAGAACTTCGCAGAGGACGATCTTTCCGTGGTAATTAGCTGAGGATAACCCAGTTATACCCTAGTGGGGAAATAACCTTTGAATAAAGTCGGGGAGAGACGTTCATACTCTGCAGGGGATAAGCTTCCAGAATCTACTGGGGATAAGCTTCCAGAATCTACTGGGGACATGGATTCCACTGGGGTGTCTGTATTCTGCCGGGGAACAAATCTTATATTAAGACGGCCGGGGATGCTTGCTGAGGAATGTCTACATACTCCGCTGGGGAATGTTGAGATCTTCTGGGGATACCCAACTTCCTTAAGGCTGACAGTAGACTAACTCGGCTTGGGGAGAGTATCGCTGACTTGCTGGAGATATTGTTCCTTTTCAGAGCTGATGAGGGACCAATTCTTCCTGGGGAGAGTATTGCTGAATCTTGTCTTACTCTGTGGGGAGTGAAGGTATCTTGGTTACGTTCTTCAGCCAAACCTACTTTGGTACCTTGGTGGACAGAGCAACTAGATCGCTTAGACAATTCTTATTGCCCCTGCTTCCGATGTCACTCATAATTAGTCCTTTGTTTCGCATGCAAATATTCATGATTAGCAATTAATGTCAAACGCATATATCAAAAATGGACATTGGACGTTCTTTGCAAAACAAAACAGAAAAAGGAAAAACGATGGGTAATTTGTCTGAAAAATTGAACTTGTATTGATTTTGAAATTTGCCTGTAAATAGGCGTTTTTGTACAAGAGGTTGGCGTCCTAGTAAGATAACGCCGCCGAGCAAAATAGAGTTTACACAATTTAGTGAAAAGGAAACAAAACATCTATGTGAAAAATAATCCCACTGGGTTCCAACTCTGCTATCGCCTTTATGTCTTCAAGCGTCTCATCACTTTGCTACTTAGTTGAAGATGAAGCTGATTGATTGGTGACGTCTGAACCCGATAGTTGATGCCGAATTCTGGATGCAAGGTGATCCAATGAGACATAGTATTACACTTTAATCCCTAACTTTTGCCTGGACCGCCCTTTCGGGTTTTCAGTCCACCGGGATACCCATTTTTGCCCAAGCCTCCTTTTCAGGTTTTCGACTTGCCGGGTGTACAGATTTTTTTCATTTCGTCCCTTATTTTTGCCCGAACCCTTTTGGTTCGCCGGGAAGCCCTTATTTTTGCCTAGGTGTGTCAACCTAGCGGGTCTTTAATTCATGCGTAGTATCTTTTTACTATGTCTGCATTGGCGGGGTGAGGAAGGTCGTCACCATCCATGGTGGTTAGAATCAAAGCTCCTCCTGAGAAGATATGTTTAACCACAAATGGCCCTTCGTACGTAGGGGTCCATTTGCCCCTGGGATCACTTTGAGGAAGAATGATGCGCTTGATTACCAGGTCTCCGACTTGATACTCTTGTCGTCTGACCTTCTTGTTAAATGCTCTGATCATCCGTTTTTGGTACGTTTGACCATGACAAATAGCGGTAAGTCTATTTTCGTCGATTAGGTTTAACTGATCAAGCCGAGTCTGGATCCAGTCATCTTCGCTCAAACCTGCATCCTTCATTATCCGGAGAGAGGGTATCTGGACTTCAATAGGCAAGACTGCCTCCATGCCATAGACCAAGGAAAATGGAGTTGCCCCTGTTGACGTCTGTGCTGAGGTACGGTACCCATGAAGAGCAAATGGTAACATTTTGTGCCAATCTTTGTAGGTCATTGTCATCTTCTGCACAATCTTCTTGATGTTCTTATTCGCTTCTTCTACAGCCCCATTCATCTTCGGCCGGTATGGAGAAGAGTTGTGGTGTTGTATCTTGAATTGCTCGCAGAGCTCAGTGATCATCTTGTTGTTAAGATTGGTACCATTGTCCGTAATGATCCTCTCAGGTATACCGTATCGACAGATCAGGTTATGCCGAATGAACCGCGCCACGCTCTTGGTTACGGTAGCATAGGAAGCTGCTTCAACCCACTTTGTGAAGTAATCAATCGCTACTAAGATGAAGCGATGCCCGTTGGATGCTGTAGGTCTGATTTCGCCGATCATATCAATGCCCCACATTGCAAAAGGCCAGGGTGCTGTCAAGACGTTCAGAGGGACCGGAGGAATGTGCACCTTATCAGCATAGATCTGGCATTTATGACAAGTTTGTGAATGCTGATAACAGTCAGCTTCCATTGTGGACCAGAAATATCCTGCCCGAAGGATTTTCTTTGCCATGGTATGTCCACTGGAATGTGTTCCGAAGGTACCTTCATGTAGCTCTGCCATGATCCTTTCTGCTTCAGTCTTATCCACACAACGCAATAAGGTTGAATCACGGTTTCGCTTGTAGAGAATGTCGTTGCTGAGGAAGAACTTTGCCACGAACCTTCTCATAAACTTCTTGTCATTAACGGATGCACCCTCTGGGTATTCTTGAGCTTCAAGGTACCTCTTCACTTCATAATACCAGGGTTTTTCTGTTACCTCTTCGGTCTCGAGATCGCAGCAATGTGCAGGTTCATCCAACTTCCAAATAATGATCTGGGCGCCTCGTTGTCCCATTTGACTTTGAACATAGAAGACATCGTAGCCAACGCATCCGCTAACTGATTCTCCTCCCTTGGGAAGTGTTCAAAGGTTATCTCCTCGAAGTGGGGAAGCAATGTCAGCACATACTCCTTGTAAGGAATAAGATTTGGGTGTTTCGTATCCCACTCGCCTTTGACCTAATTGATCACGAGAGCGGAATATCCGAAGACACTCAGAAACTTGATCCTTAGGTCGATTGCAGCTTGAAGACCCATGATACATGCCTCATATTCTGCCATGTTGTTGGTGCAGTTGAAACATAGTCGGGCGGTGAGTGGAGTATGAGTGCCTTTAGGGGATATGATCACAGCACCGATACCATTACCCAAAGCGTTAGAGGCTCCGTCAAAGTGCATAGACCAACGGGATCCTTCCTCAGGTCCTTCATCCGGTCCAGGTGCTTCACAATCAGTCACTACCATGATATCCTCATCTGGAAATTCAAAGTTCATCGACTGGTAATCGTCCACCGCCTGGTGTGCCAAATGGTCTGCCAATACACTTCCCTTGATTGCTTTTTGAGTCGTGTATTGGATGTCATATTCCGTCAAGATCATCTGCCATCTTGCTATTCTTCTGGACAAGGCGGGCTTTTCGAAGATGTACTTTATTGGATCCATTTTTGAAATCAACAGAGTAGTGTGAGTCAACATATACTGTCTCAGCCGGCGAGCAGCCCATACCAAAGCGCAGCAAGTTTTCTCGAGCAATGGGTATCGGGTCTCACAGTCGGTAAACTTTTTGCTAAGGTAATAAATGGCGTGTTCTTTTCGGCCAGACTCGTCATGCTGCCCCAGTACACACCCCATTGAACTGTCAAGTACTGTCAAATATAAGATTAGAGGTCTCCCTTCAACCGGTGGCATAAGAATGGGTGGTTCTTGGAGATACTCTTTGATTCTTTCGAAAGCGGCCTGGCATTCATCGTTCCAACGTACTACTTGATCTTTCTTCACCAGCTTGAAGATTGGTTCACAGGTAGCAGTTAGATGCGAGATGAATCGGGCTATGTAGTTCAACCGTCCTAGAAAGCCTCTGACTTCTTTCTCTGTCTTGGGAGTTGGCATCTCTTGTATGGCTTTCACTTTGGCAGGGTCCACTTGAATGCCTTTGTCGCTTACGACGAAGCCTAGCAATTTTCCAGATCTCACCCCAAAGGTGCATTTGTTCGGGTTCAACCTCAGCTTGTACAACTTCAGGCGGTCAAACAGCTTCTGTAGATGGTCAAGGTGTTCCTCCTCAGTTTGGGACCTTGCAATCATATCATCGACATACACTTCGATCTCATGGTGGATCATATCATGAAATAAAGCAACCATGGCATGTTGGTAGGTTTCCCCATCATTTTTCAACCTAAAAGGCATGACCTTGTAGCAAAAGGTGCCCCACTGAATAACAAAAGTGGTCTTCTCCATGTCTTCAGGAGCCATCTTGATCTGGTTATAACCGGAGAAGCCGTCCATGAAGGAGAATACTTTATGCTGAGCAGTGTTGTCAACTAGAACATCGATATGAGGCAGAGGGAAATCATCCTTAGGGCTCGCCCTGTTCAAATCCCTGTAATTAACACACATTCGGACCTTACCATCTTTCTTCGGTACTAGAACCACATTAGCAACCCACTGAGGGTAAGAAGTCACTGCTAGAAACCCGGCATCAAATTGTTTCATAACCTCAGCTTTGATTTTCTCAGACATTTCTGGACGCATACGGCGGACCTTCTGTTTTACCGGAGGGCATTCTTCCTTGGTAGGCAGGTGATGAACCACAATGTCGGTATCCAACCCAGGCATGTCTTCGTAAGACCAGGCAAAGATTTCCACATAGTCATGCAGCATCTGAATCAACCGTTGTTTCACACTGGGCTCTAGATTGGCACCAATCTTGACTTCCTTTATGTCTGTCTCAGTACCCAGATTTACCGTTTCCACTGGCTCTTCATGTGGCTGAATGGCCCTCTCTTCCTGGAGTAATAGTCTTGCGAGCTCACCAGGCACTTCGCAATCATCTTCACCTTCGTCTTCGGCTAAGTTGATCGGATTTTCGAAGTCATAACTGGCAGTAGCAGAGTCGTTACCAGTGAGATCCAGAGTGGATTGGAACTTGTATAGGTGAGTGTGTGTAAATATAGTTGTTTTGCAATATAAAATAAGAAAGAAAAGGAGCACAAGATTTTGAAATGCAACAAACGTCTAATGTTTTTATTAATGATATATGAAAATGACACATAAAAGCCCTCACAAATGAAGCCACGGTGCCCCGGGTAAGACACCGAGCCATAAAAGTTTCAAAATATTGTCTGTTACAAATTCAAAACAAAAGAGTTCATTACTGAGTGACAAAAGTAATGGGTGTGAAGTCTTTGGCAGTCCAGTTGCTTGGTCCACTGTCGGTTGTTGGATAGATCCAACTGTCGAATTCAAATTCCTCCACGTCGTCTTCAATAGCATTTACTCCCGGGTTGGTGATGAACACATGAGGTTTTCCAATTCTCTCCTTACGAACAGCCCTCTGAGCCTCTGTAGTGAAGCCCAAACCAAACTTGTCAGTCTTCGGAGTGAAATCAGGAAGTCGGCCCCAGTTTGCACACTCACCCTTCTCAATCACAGCTCGGGCATCCTTTAAGGAAGCCATCTTCAAAGGAGGGTCTTCAATCACAGTCTCAGCTGATGCCAGTGTCTGAGGCACCTCTTCAAAGTGTTGAAAGGGGGTCTCAATGAACTCCCCATCCATTTCTATGTACTGGAATGAGTTGAGGTGGTTGACCATATATTCTTCCTCCCCCTGAACTATCACAATTTTCCCTCTAACCGGGTACTTAAGCTTCTGATGTAGTGTGGATGTCACAGCTCCAACCTTGTGGATCCATGGATGACCCAGCAAACAAGAATAGGATGGTCGGATGTCCATCACATAGAAAGTAGAATAAAAAACTTGAGAACCAACCCTGATTGGAATGTGAACTTCACCGTGTACCATCCTTTTCGAACCGTCAAAGGCTCGGACAACAATGTTACTAGGCTTGAGCTCTAAACCCTCACAATCCAACCTGTCTAGGGCCTTCTTGGGTAATACGTTCAATGAAGAACCGGTGTCTACCAACACATGGGCAAGAGTAGTGCCTCTGCATTCAATGGAGACATGCAGGGCGTCGTTATGGTTCTTTCCCTTGGCATTCAGATCGGCGTCAGAGAAACCCAACCCATTATCAGCAGTCAAGTTGGCCACACAATCGGTAAATTGATCAGCAGACGTCTCTTGTGGCACATGGGCCGTCTTCGGGAAGGAAATCAGGGCCTTGGCATGGGCCTCTGAACACAACAACAGTGATAGCATAGAAATCTTTGATGGGGTGTGCCCCAGCTGCTCAACTACGTTGAAATCACTCTTCTTGATAATCTTGAGAATCTCTTCCATCTCTTGTTGGGAAGCTTCAACATTGGTTATCTTTGGTGCCTCCGTCAGGGCAGGCAAATCAGTAGCAATCCCTTTGCCTCGAGCGTCAGATGACTCGGCAGCAGGGGTAGAAACAGGGACTTGATCGGGAAGGGAAGCAGGCACACTTGCAGGTGTGATGATAAGAGGTCTCTGAATAGCTGGTGGCACAATATCAGGCGAGAAGAGCCTACCACTACCAGTAACCTTGGCAGGCCCGGTGATGTTACTGACACCGGTACTAGTATCAAACTCTTGTTTTACTCCAAGAACATAAACATCTGCCCCATAGTGCCATGGGACAGCTTTGTCGGCTGTATAAGGGAGAGGCTCCAGAACAGTGATGATGATAGGAGCAATCTTCTGAGTGGACATGATTTTGACAGGCTTCTTTGAAGGAGCCTTAGGAGGGTTGTTGAAAATAGTAACAATAGAAACTTCTTCAGCAGGGATAGTAGGAACAGCAATTTTCTCGAACAAGATCTCCTTGCTATCCATCAGGTTTTGGACGCCTGACTTCAGCAAGGGACAACCAGCAGGTGAAACAGCACATAAATGGAAACCTTTACCACATCCCGGAAATAAACCGGCTAGCAACAGGTTCCTTTTGACGGTCAATAACGGAGTAACAATCTCTTCCACGGAGGCTACATACCGGTCTTCTTCCACAACATTCACTCCATGCTGGGGCATGGGAGCAGTCACAACATTGGGCCTTTCGGGCGCCTCAAACTGTATTTCTTTAGCATCAATAAGGTCCTGAACCTTATTCCTCAGAGCCCAGCAATCGTATGTAGTATGCCCCAGGCTATCAGAGTGATAAGCGCAACGGGCGTTGGGGTTGTACTTTGGAGAAGCTGTGTTCACTACCTTCGGAGCTTCTTTGACAGTTACCAGATTGGTTGACAGTAGTTGCGGCAAAATCTGAGACAGAGTCATGCTGAGCCGAGTGTACTGCCTTTTGGGTCTCTCACCCCTTGGTTGGTTATACTGCCGAGGAGAAGCAGCAGGCTTTGAAATTACCAACGCGTTGACAGCTTGGCGGCGCTCCGGTTTAATTTGTCTTCTGGGACCATAAACAGCACTGGCTTCCTTCTTGAAGGGCTTCTTTTCAGTACTCGCGGAGGCACCTTTCTGTATCTTCCCCGACTTGATACCAGCTTCTATCCTCTCACCGGTTAAGATCAGATCTGTGAACCCAGCAGAAGAATTACCAATCAGGTGATTGAAGAACGGACCAGACAGGGTCCCCAGGAACATGTCAACAAGTTCACGGTCAGTCAGCGGTGGCTTTACCCTGCCAGCCAGGTCTCTCCACTTTTACGCATACTCCTTGAATCCTTTGCCCGTCCCCAGTGACATACCCTGGAGCTGGGTACGCGTGGGAGCGAGGTCGGAATTGTACTGATACTGTTTATAAAATGCGGTAGCCAAGTCCTCCCAGTTTCGAATACTGGCTCCATCCAGCTGATAGAACCATTCGAGTTGAGCCCCTGAAAGGCTATCCTGAAAGAAATGGATCCAAAGTTTCTTGTCTGTAGTGTAAGGTTGGATCTTCCTTACATATGATCTGAGATGCAGCTTAGGACAGGAAGCCCCGTCGTACTTCGCAAAGGCAGGTGCCTTGAACTTGTGTGGGATCACCACCCCAGAAGATAAACCTAGATCTCCAAAATCCAGCCCCGGCACATTTTGAATCTCCATGGCACTTAAACGGTCCTCTAGTTGCTTGTACTTGTCTTCAGCAGGAGGGTATTGTTCATCATTGTAATCCATCTCGTTGTCGGAGACCACAGGACTAGGAGCCCTTCCCTCTTGGGGACTGTCTTTTTCTGCAGAGGAAGTAGCCTGATCAACCTCATTCTACAGTGTATTCCCAAACCTTCGTCCAGTGTTAAACAGCGCATTCCTCTTCTTCTTCTTCTTTTTCAAGAGCAGAGTCTTCAACTCCTGTTGACCTTGGGCTAAGCTCATGACCAGCTCCTGAAACTGGGCGTTCTGGGCCTGGAGAGCCTTGATAGCTTGTTCGGTAGTAGGCTCGGAAGACATGATGATTGAGTGCTGAAATAAACAGCGAAGAAGATTAAGCAACCTGTAGAAGAAGGGTACATGTTATGCATATGATGAATGATATGCTTATTTATGCAATGCATTCAAGGATTTAGAAAATTCAAAATTGTTGCAAACAAAAAGAACGCACGTCATATTAATAAGAAGAAATTTGTCAGTACATAAATGCCCCATGGGCCAAATATTACAAAAAAACTTCTCAAGGTAAAAAGACGTTGCGCATCCTCTTTGGTGCGATGTAGGTGTTGAGGGTATCTTCCTCATGGAGTCGGCAGGTAAGCTCCAAAACCTTCTTCTCACTAGCGTAGAAGCTGGCTTCAAAAGTGTTCTGTTCCTCCTTGAGTTGGATCCAACTCTTCTGCATCTCTTCCCATGATGTTGGCATGTCAGGATATAGGATGGTGTAGGGAACCTCTCCTTCCTTAATGGGCTCTTTAATCACATGGAGAACATGAGGGTAAGGCATCATTAGACTCTGGGCTCGGGTTCGTACCCACCTAAGATAAGGCTCAAGAGGGATGGAGTTCTTGTGCCCCAGTGTCTTGCTATCTACCTTGTTAGGCATCCTCCAAGCTCTGATGAACCTTTGGTGAAGTCCTTGCGCATCGTTGTCGAAGTCAAAAACTAGGTCAGGAATCAACATGTCGTGAGGGCCATCCCTCCGTGCATATCCAAATTGTCTCAAAGCTAGACAAGGGTTGTAGGTAAGGCCTCCTCTAATGCCAAGTAATGGAACATTAGGGAACTCTCCACAACGATCGACGATGATGACATTTTCTCTGGACCAAGAACACCAATGTACATCAGAGTGAGTGAGGGTCATCAACCGCTGTGACCACCTTAAGCCTTGGTCATTCTTCAAGACAGATTGTGGAAGGTGCGAAATAAACCACCTTGCAAGGAGAGGAGTACAGCACATGAGAAAACCCCTCTTTCTCATTGTTCGTATGTAAAATGAGTGAAGAATATCCCCAAGCAATGTTGGTATTGGATTCATGGATAAGAAGATCTTGACGGCGTTGACATCTATAAGTTGGTCAGGATTTGGGAACAAGACCAACCCATAAATGAGGAGTGCCACAATTTCTTCAAAGGCTTGTAGATCCAATGAATTCCAACACTCTTGTGCCTTCTCAAACAAGAATTTTGCCAAGAAGCCTTTGACACCGCTTCTAGTTTCCCAATGCCCCTTGATGTCCGATGGTTGCAAGTGTAGTGCTTGAGCAACATCTTCAGGCTTTGGTTCTTTTTCTGTACCGTTGTAGGGTAGTTGATTAAGAATAGGAATTCTCAGGAGTTGAGAAAATTCCTCCAAAGTGGGCACCAATTGGTAGTCGGGGAATGTGAAACAGTGGTGAAGGGGGTCAAAGAACTGGAACAACACCTTTACCATGTCCTCTTCAATGTTGGTGTTGACTAGGCTGAGCAGTCTACCATGTCTTTCACTGAAGGGAGAGCTTTCCGAAATTCTGGATGTGAGCTCCTTGAGTTGAGGAGGGATTCTCACAAGGTTGACTTGGATAGTTTTCCTGCGAAGAATTTCCATGACCTACAAAACAAGAACAAAGATGAAGATCCAAACCCTTGAAATGGTTAGTGTATGCATATGATGCTTTATGATGTTCATGATGTATGCACAAAACACATGTACAAGCAAATCACACAAAACCCTAGTTTCAGGCTTGTATGGGGTTTCATAGGTAAGTACCCTCTTGAGTGTAGTTGGCTTAAAAACCTGTCCTATAAATAGTAATCGGGTTCTAAGGAGCTCAATATCACTGGATTGTTTTCCATGTTCATTGTTTTGGTTTAGCCAATTAACTAGCGACCAAAATATTCCAAGAAAACAACCCTCAATGAGTGTAGTATCGAGTATCTACCAACTTCGGACTGCACCAAAGTCGGTCATCTCACTACCCCTAATGAAAGTCCAAGATGGTCAAGTAAGGTTCTAGGTCATTAGTGCTTAATGACATCACTCAGCGGCCCCGTACTCTCCTTGATTGAACTCAAGGGTTACCGGTACTCACAAATATGTCGCACTTATATAGCTATTGCTTCAACCGTGTCGGTATACCCCGCACAGTTTCCATAATGTATTGCTATCTATGAATGTTTCCCCAAATCCGGGTGTAGGATTTCAAGCCCAAACAAGAGAACCAAGATATAAAGCAATCAAAGCAAACAATTAGTCATGCAAGAGGGTGATCTAAGCCCTAAGGTTACTCCACTTTAAAATATTCCCCAGCAGAGTCGCCAGTTCTGTGATACGGTGGGAGAACTGACTTGAGGTTTTGCGTTTGTTTTTGCAAATGTTTCGGTTGAGCAAGAGTCGCCACCGACTTTTTATTTTATCCTAAGGAAAGGTTAAAAAGCACAGCAAAAACCTTTGAGATGTTTTCTTGGGTTCGGGGAGTAGATTATAGAAAGGGAAGGTATTAGCACCCTTTCTATCCATGGTTATCCATGGGCTCTTAGTTACTTTCTTAGATCACTTCCCTTTGATTTTCAATTGTTTGAAATGGTGCTTTGTGTGTGGGTTTGAAAATGTTTTGAAAAGAGGCCATTGTGGTGGCAACCTTTGCAATGATCCATGTTTGGATGTATACAAAGGTGTACTTGTCTTTTGAAAAGTTTTCAATGTTTTTGAAAGTTGTTTTGAAAGTGTATGGTGATGTGTGTTTTTAAAAATGGCAAGGATTTGTTTTTTGCAAGATTTGATCAAGTAACCAAGAGCTATCTACCCTAAATTTCTCAAAGATCTTTCCTATGTTTTAACCCTTTTAACAATTTTGTTCCACCATTGTATTTGGTGGACAATCTTGTGTTAGGATGTTAACGGGACGGGCGCGGGTCATCGTTTAGACCATGATTGCAACGGTGCCAAGTGTCTTTGGCAACTTTTTCCTTTAAGGGACTTGATCATTTTTTAGGCAACTTTCGAAAGCGTCATCGAGGGACTATGATCATTTGATATTGTTTTGTTTTGCCAAAAACACTCAACATGCAACATGGCCCATTATTGAAGGCAACAAGTGGAGTAACCCTAAGGGGTGCAAGTGTGATTAGTGTTGTCCATTTTCATGCTTTTTTGTCTTTGAATTAGGTCAAGTTATTTGTTATTTGATTTTTGCATACAAAACCCTAAGTCTATCATGGCATATTTAGAAAGCTTTAAAGTGCGAAAAATAAAATCCTAAATTATTACAACACAATTATGGGATGTGGGGTACAAATGTTCAAATGGGGATATTTAGCAAGAAATTAAAATCTAAGCTATTACATCCAAATTGAATATACAAAGATTAATTGTACAATAATTAAGTAAATAAATATGCAAAAATGTATTTATGCACAAAAATGGTTTTTTATATGTATGGAAAAGTATTTTTTATGTAAATATAAACAAAAATAAAAGAATCAATTTTTGGATATTTTGTGTTTTTAGGGCAAAACCCTAATTTTCTAAATAATAATATTTATCAATTATATTATATACAATATTTATTAATTATATACAAAAATAAATAAAAGAGAAGTATATTGTAAAAAAGTAATTTTTGAGGTTAAATATTAATAAAATGAAAAATGTATTATTCCTAAATATTTAATAAAAGATAGATAAGTATTCATATTATTTACTAAATATATTAAATATGTACAAAAATAAAAATATTTATTATTTACAAAAAAAAAGTATATTTTTTAGAAAATGTTTTCAAAAGATAAAATAAAATAAAATCAGAAAATAAAATGTATTTGTATTATTTTTAGTATTTTACATAAAAGGCATTATGTTTATTTATATGTGTAAATTCAAATAAAACCAATAAAATCCAAATAAAATGCAAAAATGGTTGAAAAATATTTTTAATATTTTTTATGTTTTGACAAAAAATAAACAAGTCAGAAACAAAAAGAAAAAAATCAAAAATGATAAAAATAACACACAATGGGCCAAGGGGGTGTATGTGTGAAATGAAGGTGCAAACAGAAAAAATAAGTCAGGCCCAGCCCAAGGAGAGTTGTCTTTAACCTCCAGCCACTTCAAACACAAAAAAGCGCGCGTTTTCCCTTGTCCCTGCTATCTCTTGATCCTTTGACTTTTAACAAAAACTTATAACATAAAAAATGTAGGGCATCAAACCACGAATCCATACATATAAAGAACTTGATCTAACTCTCAGAAATGAGAGAGAATTTCTTCTCCCTCAATTCCTGACCTAACTTTTTTCTAATGTTCAGGTTCCAAATTCTCTTAACACATACAATATAAATGAAAAGTGAGGATACAGGTAGCTTCAGGGTCATGAGTAGGACATAACTTCTTCACAAACCTAAGCCTAAATATGCTTGGATAGAGAGATAGAAGTTCAAACTTTTACCTGTTCAGCTTGAATCGTGTGCAACAATGGAGGCACTTTCAATGGATTTTGAGGACTTGTACAGCTTGCTTGAAGTTCAGGGATGCTTCTCCAATGCTTGGTGTGCCTTGAAACTAACTGAATCGAGCTATGTAACTCAACCTGCACAACTGAAAAAATGAAAATGGTGAACTTGGTTAGAGGTGTTACAGTCTGTAGCTAGGGCTTGGGATAGCTTGTATGGATGTTATGGAGTGTGTATGAACAAGCTTTAGCCAAAACGCACGAGCAAACTGAGTTGTGCAACTCAATCTGCAGGGATGCCCTGTTTTGTGCAGCAAAATGGTGTTTTGATGTTTGGGGAAGTATTGAGGGTGGTTAGGTCGTGCCTTAGGTCTGTTATGATGTATGGAAAATGTTTACAAACTTTGCTTTGGCTAGTTGTTACAGGAATGAGAGATGTGATCAGTTTTGCAAAGTTTCTTCTAATCTAAGCTAAAGTTGTCAAGTTCGGTTATAGGCCAAGGCAGGTCCCTCAAGCATGCTGCATTTTCTCTCCTTGATCAGTGGGATTAGTCCATAAACTTGTGCCTAAAAGATCTGGCTTGTACCTCTTTGATTTGTGTTTTGACATAAAGCCATGCTTTACAAGAATGGATAAAATGCTTTTTCCAAATATGGCTTGATTTTGTGTGTATTGTCCAAATGCACAAAATAACACTCTAACACAAAGGATATGCATTTAATTACTGAGTGTAAGAAGGATTAGAGGCCTGTAATCTAGCTTGTACAAGCTGATTTCAAAAATGCCCATGTTATGAACATGAAATTGGCCATGAACAAAGTGACTTTTGCCTAACTTCACAAATTCGATTCTCCCTAACCACAAGGGTGTTTGAGAAGTTCTTGGACAATTTGGAAAGCTTGGAATGTGTACTACAATCCATCTTTGTAATGCAAGTTGAAATTCCAAGTGGAAGCATGTGAAAAGTGGCCATGAAGTTGGGCAAAAATCCTGCCTAGAATAGGTCAAAAAATTTCTAAGTTAAGAATGTTTTGCACCCCTATTCCAAAAATCATAACTTGAGCTACAAGCTTCTTTTGAGAAAACTTTGTGAATCAAAGTTGTATATTTTGCAATGGACTATAACTTTCATGTTTTGAGTTTTGCTTGAATCAATTTGCATCTTGAAGAAAAAATGGGACAAAGTTAGGAAAAAATTAGGAAATTTCATAACTTAGAAAATTTCTTCATTTTAAACCCTAATTTGTAATTCTTGGTTTCTTGATGAACAAGTTTCACAATTTGGCATGTTTTGATGAAAAATGAATCTTGACACTTGATTTTGACCAAAAAGTCAAAGTTTGACTTTTCAGTATACAGTCAAATTTGGATCAGTTGACTGGAAAATTCATCTGTCAATCTTGTGCATTTGGGATCTTTTGAACTTGTTGAATGTGTCAAGACCATGCCATTGAATCCTTGAGTCCATATGTGAGCTTGGTTTGCCATTGGCTAGGTCAAACAGTCAAAAATTGCCTTTGTGCAGTCAAAACCCTAAAAATGACCATTTTGCCCTTTTGGTGATCTGATCAAATTTCTTGTGGAATTGTGATACAAACTTGATCAAATGGTTCATATGAGTTCATAATGTTGATGTGGGTCAAAAATCATGAGGTTTTACTGTCAATTGACCACAGTTGACTTTTCCCCCAATACAGCTGATTTCTAGGTCAACTGTCCAATTGACTGGGCAAAGATTGGAATCAAGGCTTGAAACTTGGTATGGATAAACTTGTGAGTCCAACATGAAGCATGAAATTCATTTTTGGCATTTTAGGTCAAAACATCTTTGTGCAAACTCAAACCCTAATTTGGGTCAACAGTGCAAGGAGAAGTCTTGAGCAGAGTAAACCCTAACTTGATCTTGAGCTCCAAGGGTCTTGTGGTGAGAAAATATTGATGAAATGGGAGGGCAAATTTTGGGGTACAACAAATATTAATAATAAAGAAAATGTAAAATGAAAATAAAATAAAAAAGAAAGAAAATAGAATAACAAAGAAAAATAAATGGGCCAGGAGTGTAAGCAACAAGGCAGGGAGTCAAAAAATAGCAAAAAAGTTAGGCCCAAACATTTGGAGGCCCAGGCGCTACAAGAGTAAAAAAAACGTAAGGAAATGTGAAAAAAAATAAAAGGCAGCGCGCTGAGGTTCGAACCCATGACCTCTTGATTACCAGCGCGCTGCCTTACCGCCGGGGTGGCTATACATCCGGTAATATACATGAAATGATAAATATATAATACAAAACAAGTCCAGAATACACTTCATCTTCAACCTCCAGCCGAACCACCTGTAACTTCACCATTTCTCAACAAAAATGGAAAATGTAAACATGAAAGTTGCTCCATTTTTCTATACGAATCCAACCATATAAATATCATAAGCTATGAATCAAAGATGAATAAGAATTTTTGAAAGTACCAAATTCTGACCTAATTGTTTCTAAAGGTTCAATCCTAAAATTCTCCTAGCTCAATCAATTTAAATAAAATCTATCGACATGTACAACTTCAGGGAAATGATGTCTACATTTTATCTTCACAAATGCAAGCCTAACAATGCCTAAGTAATGAGATAGAAGTTCAAGAAAAATACCTCAAAATTGGAAATCGTGAAATGCAAATGAGCTTGATTTAAGGTGCTGCAATGATCAAGTTAGCTTCGTCAAGTTCCCATGAAGCTAATGCAATGGTTTGCTTGAGCAATGGATGGCTGGAATGGCTTGGAGAAGTCAATGTGCAGACTCTGTTTTTTGGTTATGGAGGTTATGGTAAATGGTGTTACAGTTCTGGAATGAGGATGGGGATGAGTAGTATTTGATGTAAGGAAGCTTTAGGAACCAATAGGCCAAGAAACGCGCGAGGAAAATGTGAGTTTGGTGTTCAAGGTCAGAAACTGTGCAACAATGGAGTTTTTGGGAAATTTATGATTTGAGAGAGTTTTGGTGTGTTTCAGGGTGCTTCATCTCGTGTTCTAGCTCACAAATAGTACCTCTATTTATAAGAAACAAGTTTGGAAACTTGTTGTTGATCAGAATTCAAAATCACAAGTTAAGCATAACATGTGATTTTTGAGAAATCCAAGTTTCAAAGTTTTATGTACTTGCTAAGATAGAGTGGTTATGCTTTAAACACACTTGCTTCTGACTTTGTAGATGGAGTTTGATCAGAGGGAACAAGTTAGAGGCTCAAGAATTGACTTTGTGCATAAAGCTTGCTTTTCCAAAATGGAAGTGTTCACTTTGTGCCATTAATGGAAATGTGAATTGGATAAAGCTTAAACCACTTGGATTAAAGCTCAAAAGTTTGTGTAATCCATTAATGATGGATAGATACACAAGTTAGAAGGCCTGCAAAGCAAAATTATGCAGCCTAACATTGAAATTGCATTTCTGTTCATCATGAAAATGACCTATAATTTTAGTTTGAAACCCTAACTTTCTTTCTTTGATTCTCCTTGCTCAAGAATGATCTCAAAGAGTTATTGGACATTTTCGAAATCTTGTAATTTGCTCTACAACCCCTCTTTGAATCACTTTTGAAAATTCCCCTTGGAACTATATGAAAAATTGCCATGAAGTTAGGTCAAAATCCTGCCTAAACTAGGGCAAAATTTTCACTAAGTGTTTAGTTTCAAGACCATGAATTCATGGATTAATAACTTGAGATATAAGCATTTATAGGAGAAGTTGTGTAAAGAAATGTTATATATATCATGGAGATCTACAACTTTCATGTTGAAAGTTTCTTTTGAATCATCTTGCATCGTGGTGAAAAATTGGCTCAAAGTTGTGAAAAAATATGAAGTTTTCAACACTTAGAAAAATTTTCTAAGTTTGAAACTTTGACTTTTCAAAATGAAATCTTGAATTTTGATTTCTTGATGAACAAGTTTCATATTTTGACATGTTTTGATGAATTGTGATCTTTGACACTTGATTTTGACCAAAAAGTCAAAGTTTGACTTTTCAGTGTATAGTTGACTTTTGATCAGTTGACTAAAAATCAATTATCAATCAATTGATCTTGAGCAATGTTTTGAGTCATGCCATTAGGTCAAAATGATTCAATTGAACTCTTGAGATCATGCCTCAAACCAATTAACCATTTGCTAGGTCAAAAATCAAAAATTGCCCTTTCTAAGTCAAAACCCTAATTTTGACCATTTTGCTCTTTTGATGATCTGATCAAATTTCTTAGGGAATTGTGGTCCAAACTTGATAAAATTATACATATGAGTTTAAAATGTTTATATGGATAAAAAATTATGAAGTTTGACTGTAAATTGGCCACAGTTGACTTTTTCCCCAATACAACTGATTTTTAGGTCAACTGGTCAATTGACTGAGCAAAAATGTGATCCAAGGCTTGAAACTTGACATGAGTAATCTTGGGGGGTCCATAATGATCCATGAAAGTCATATGAGGCATTGAAAGTTCAATTATCCTTGTGCAATCTCAAACCCTAATTTCAGTCATCAGTGCTTAAGGAGGTGTCTTGAGCTGATTAACCCTTGTGCAGTCTTGAACCCAAGGAGATATTTGTGAGAAAATATTTGATAAATGAGAGGGCAAATTTTGGGGTACAAAAATGTTGAGCTCATCTTTTTCCTATGCTTTTTATGTGCCATGGCTGGTACTGCTCGGGTTGTTATTTCGAGCGAATCTACACAATCTTCTGGGAGTTCCTCGAACGAGACAAGTAGCTCGTCAAGCATCTTGGAAATCTTCGGGGATATGCAGAACCATATGAGACAGAAAATAGGGGATTCTGACATGGGGGCAACTTCCACCGACCAGAGCAACTTGTTTCCTCCTGGAGACGAGGAGAATCCCTGGGATTGGGTCGCGAACGACCCCTGGGACTGCCGGTCATATTTTTACAAGCACGGGGAGGATGCCTTTACGATCATATACACTCATGAGGAGGTGGCCCAGGAGGATTGGTCATTATACATTCTTGGGAAGGAGAGCAGGATCTTCTCGAAGTATGACAGGAGGCAGATCCCAATGTACGACATCATTTTTCGTGAGATGGGTCTTCGCCTCCCCTTCTATGACTTCGAGGTGGCCGTTTTCAGGTATTTGCGTGTGGCTCCTTCTCAAATGGACCC